>WBMY01010618.1:0-59867 GCA_013397315.1 Donacobius atricapilla | reverse complement strand
GCGGGGCCGGTCCTGCCCGGGCTGAGCAGCCCTGGGGAGCACCGGCTTCCATCGCTGGCTGCGATCTCGGGCCTGGGGGATGCGATGCACTCCTGCCCTCCCTTCTCCCTTCAGGCCCGAGGGGTTCTCCCATAGATAACAATGGGACGTTTTCATTGCAGACACATGCTGCGTAATAAACTCTTTATTGAAAAGAAGTTCTGTTGCTGGGGCAGAATGCCACAATTAACGTATCTTACTGAGAAACCCTTTTCTTTGCCTTCCTGTTTCTGGCCTTAGTTTCTCTTCTGACTGCTGTATCGATCTTTCTTTAACTTGCCTGCCTCACTTAAGCAGCAGGTCAGCTCACCTAGTATAATTTAGTCAGACTGACTACCCCTGTCACTTAGTATCTTGAGAAAGACCAACTGAGCAAGGTAGGAGAGCGGCTTCAGGATCGCTTGGGTTCCCTTGGCTGTTAGCAGCTGTAGTTATTGAAGTGTCTGTCTGCAGTATATTACTAAAAACACAAAAATCTGAGGAACACTGTGTTGGTATAATGTTTTATCATACACACCATAGTCAGATATTAAATTCAGTGCATTTTATGGCCAGAATTTTAAAAAGGCATTCTAATATTGTATCAGGCCAGTTCTGGCCACTGTAAAGCTTTTGTCTTTAGGTATACAGCTACTTTACTAAGGATATTGAATAAAAGAGAGAGGAGGTTGTCGTTGTCATCCTTTGAGTGTCTTCAGAGCAAGGACTGAAGAGCTTACTAATAGTAGAATTTTATTTACAAAGGTATTTTACATAGGTTGTCCCTGGTACTTAGGAACAGCCTTTGATGCGCACAGTTAAATTGCCTTTATGTGAAGGTGCAGGTAGAACTGTAACAATACAGATCTGTCCTCGTGTGAAACCTGCCTGTTTGGCTGGTTATTAGTATTCCCTCTAAGGCTACAGGTCGTTAAGAGTTCACAAGGTAATTTGAAAGCATTAAGAAATGGTTAGCAGTCTTGTTTGTATGTTTGTACTGCTGTACCTTACCATCTCAGTTGGCCAAATGTAGTCTTTTTTTCCTCTCCTGCATCTTCATCCAGCATTGAGGAATTAAATTAGAATAGTAGCCTTCTCATTTCCCTAATTTTTTAGGGTTTCCTATTTTCAATTACCAATCACCGTGGGGGTTTATTTTTTTTCTCTTCTGTGTAAATGCCTGGGGTTAAAACACAGGTTGTTATATGCATGATTTTGTTTGTGATACAGGAAATTAATCAAAAGCAATATGGCAGTCTGTTCATGAATGGGTTTGCTGTGCTTCAATCTTCAAAACTGGAATACCTTTTTTTCTAAGTAGAAGTAATGAAAATAAATAACTTTTCATAAAGTGATTCCCTAGTTCTGATTTGTTGCTTTTCTCTGCAATTAAATAAAATGTAGGTCAAACCTTTATTTGAAAGCATGGATGGCAACTTCTGGTTGGAATAATTGAGCTTTTAGTTTTGAAGATCAGTACTCTTGCCTCTGTTGAATTCAGATACAGTGACAACGGTACTTCTAATACTGCAGGAACATGTTTGTTGGCTACAGTTGTGTTAAGTTTAACCTTGGGGTGATGGGATGAAAGAAGGCTGGAATTTATGCTGGTGCTACACAGAAGAGTAATTCTCAAACAATGGTGTTACACCATATGGAGCCTTTTCTGGAGAACTGTAAAACAGAGCACTGAGAATCATCTTTGAGGAAGTAGCTGTGGGTGGTCTGTAGAAGGAACTTATTATAAATGGTCTGCATAAAATGAACTTGTGGGAATTGCTTTTCTGAATTTCACTCAGGAAATAGAATAGGATTGAGTTTACTTGGTGTAAGTTGGGTGCTGTTGGGATTTTTATGCTCTCTCTAACATAAACAATATGTGCTTTGAAGAGTGGTGTAGTATTGCTCTATTAGTACTGCCTTGAGTATTTTATATCTATATAATCTTTAGCTGACTTGGCTAACACTCATTCAGTGGAAATCAGCTATCTCTGGAACAGGTCTGCTGGAAACTTAATGCTGTGAAAACACTTGAAAGCTTTTTTTTGTAAAGGTATTCTTTGTCTCCTTGCTCTGTGTATTTATCTGCCTATAAAGAACCAGTTGAAGAAATGGTCCTTTTACTCTCACATGTTGAAAGAGCTTAGAGCAGGGAAGTTACTGTTAATGGATGACATTACCTAGGAATGTAACACTTGGTTTTTCCCTTGTCTGTACCAGATTCCTTCCATTATCATTTGAAATATAATTGATCCTTAAGCAAGAGCTTAGATGTTAAATCCTATGCTTGCGTTGTGTTCTCTTTTAGTACTGTAACATCTAACATCGCTGGGCCTGGGTTTTGGCTTCTGGTGTTTTCTAGACCCTTTGAGTCGAACAGGGCCTTTCTTGGTAAAGCATAGGAAATTTTAAAGTAATTAAATCGGGTTTTGCTTTGCAAGTTGTTCAGCATGGTTGTAGATTACATATGTAAGCATGAAATTACTATGCAATGTTGTATGTGTTTGACTTGGAGGAGGGCAAGATAAAAAGGACTATCCTATCTCTATTTTCCCATACTTGAAGGTACTTTCATTTCAGTTCTCATCTGTTTCAGACTTATATTTTCATTTTAGACTTTGTGACTAGAAAACCATCCACTGGTAGCAGTTTTATTTTGGAAGTAGTGATGCAGAGTTTGTTTAAGTTTGTGGTGTGATGATGTTGTTTGTGAATTCAATTTCCAGTAATGCAATGTGAATCACTGTGTCACATGAATACATTTAAAGTCCTTCAACTTTCTGATTGTCTTTGACACCTTTCATAAATGCTTCATTACCATTGCAGATGAAAACATTCCCTGTTGGCAGTCAGGCTACATGGCATAATTTAACATATAGTTAAACTTTTCAAAACTGTTACAAACTTAACTCAGTATAAATCAAAGAAATAGTCCTTTACAGTTGTATGTCATGGGTGAAGTTGTCATATTTAGTTCTTAATTTTCTCAGCACAGGTAGAACTTTTGTATCGGAAGTTGTGAATAGCAGATTTAATCAAGCTGCACTGCACTGGATATGCTCTAATGACAAACTTGATCAGCTGCCATACTGAATTCTAGACTTTTGTATAGTACCACTTCAAAAAAAAAAAGGAGCTGCAAAAGTATTTTGGTAGAAATATTTGTGACCTGTGAAAGACTACAAAAATACCATTTAGATAATCCAGATTATTTGCTGAGATTACTCAGTCTGTTAATGTATTCTGGGGGGACCAGAGAAAACAAACAGTACCCCAGACAGTGTAATGACAAAAACCTTTTTACATGCTGAAAAATGTGGTGTCATGACATAAGGGAGACGTTGGTATGTCATTATATTTTTCTTTCCTAAATTATATGGTAAGCACATTTGAAACTCAGTAGGAGCTAGGAGATTCTGCCTCTGAGAAGTGGTCTGCAGGGAACCCATTGCATGATAATACGCCTTTCTGTGAGGCAGTGACCCTGTAAACCTTGGGAAAACAAAACAAAAGGCAATGCCTGAATCACATGGTGTGAATATGTTACTGTGCAGTCATTTTAATGATTTCCAACTTCACTGTAAGGAAAAGCTATTACTACTTGTGTCAGAGCTATTGAACAGGTAACATTTTGCTAGCCTTAGCAGAATATGCTAGACTGCATGATTCTGGTGTACTTTAATACTCTTAATTCTGAGCTCCATGAGTCTGATTGCTGCTACAAAGGTAAGAGTTGTCAGTGCATTGAGGTTAACAGCAAGACTAGAGTGGGATCTGACCACTGTGATTTAAGATAAAGGCAACTTATGGAAAACGAGATGTGGCAGTTGATGCTTCTGTCCTAGAGCTTTTCCATTGCCTCACAGCATTATCTTCAAAATCTGCTCATACGTAACCTCTGTACTATGTGTTAGGAATACTTAAAGCATTTTTGTACTTAAGTATTGGCTTAGAAATGCAATCCTGAGAAAAAAATTGTGGAGAAAAAGTCCAAATCTCTGTATGGCAATGCATTTTTAATACTGTAGAATGGGATATTTGTAGAAAAAATGCAGCATCAGAGAAAATACCATGTCTCAGTAAAAATTATGCCTTGTGAGCATGATGTTGAAATATTTTTTGACAATGTGATTGGAAAAGATTTCAGAGTTAGCCTTAGTGCTTGTAAAAGCATTCCAAATGTCTGTTGGTCATGATGATGAAATTGTCATGGGACAAATTCCTCTCGAACAACAAGGGTACAAGGGTGAGGGGACTTGAATTTCCAGTTGGGCTCTAGATGAGGTTGCAACAAGTACTGAAGCCTTTGGTGCGGTTATGCCAAATATTGTCGTGCTCAGATAGTATTTCAGTTTTGCTATATGTGATCATTGTCTCTTTTTTTCTTTTTTTTTTCAATGTGACTGGAATTATTTTGTGAAAGAATTCAGGTTTCATGTCTTGTAGAAAAAAATATGTGTGTTCCTTTCACTTTTGCCATTTCTCTTGCTCATTTTGAAGACATCAAAGTTGGGCTTGGGTTTTTTGCTTCGGAATTTATTAGAAAAATTTTTCCAAGAAGACTTAGTTCTGTGAAGTTAGGATATTCTTTTAAAGCTTTTTAATTATATGATGAGATATGTTGAACAGAAGAATAGTGTAAGACAGTGTGAGTAAATCAGGACTATAACAACCCTTGCTTCTTTGAAATATGGAACCACTTTTCTCCTTAAAAAGTACCTTTCCAACTGTTAATATCTTTATAATTACCTTTATCAGTATTTTTATTTAGAGTAGCTTGTCAGTTCAAAGGAATGGGGACAATAAAGAGAAAAACCTACCGAACTTGTTGCTATCTATAAATGTACTTTGTTTGAACATCTCAATTACTAGCAAATTAACAATTTACAGAAATGAAAATAGTGCATTAACAAGGAGTATTGTAAAGGAGATTATTATTTGTATGGTTGTTTGTCAGGAGTACTACTGGAATTTCTTTTTCTGCTGGAAATAATCTTTTAATGTTGAGGGTTTTGTGGTCTGTCTTCAGCATTGTAGGATCAGGGTTCATTTCAAAGGAGGAATAATGGAAATATAGTTCACCTTCTTTTTTAAGCTAAATATATTTTTCTTTCTTTAGCTTAGAGCAATAAATGTAGATCTCCAGACTGACGCTGCTCTGCAAGTGGATATCTCAGATGCACTAAGTGAGAGGGATAAAGTGAAATTCACAGTCCATACAAAGGTAAAAACCTGGGCTTGTGCATGCAACAGTTCTTAATTATATACAAAAGAGAGTTTGCTCAAACTGTTTGTTGAAACAACACGTAACAATCCTGAGGAAATGAGAAAGCAGAATTACCTCATGTTTACGAGACTGTGGAGCTGCAGTGCAAGAAAAAGATGAGTAAGAGTTAAAAACTGTTTAGAAGAAACTTATGTTCACTTTTTTTTGTATTGATGTGTTGTCATCCCTATTCCCATGCCTGTTAATTAGTCTATTTGCAGGTAGAATCTTTAATAGACATGAATATACTTCAGTGGAGTTTTTAAATTTGATTAGGTCTTATAGTTTCAGATTCTGAAAGCGTATTTTGTAATTCAGGGATCATTTTTAATTACTGTTGTTTATAGCTTTTTTTAGATGTGGTTGTTTATTGATTGCAGAGTGACAGAATAATTAACGTTGAATAAAGTATTTGGACATCATTAATCCTATCTCCTCCCTCCCTCTCACCATTAAATTAGAGTGCATGAGAGCACATTGCTCAGGATTTGTCCATTTGAGTTTTGATTATAGAATCACAGAATCCCTTAGGCTGGAAAAGACCTCTAAGATTGAGTCCAACCATTACTCCAGCCCTGCTGAATCCACCATTAAACCATGTCCCTAAGTGCCACATCTACATGTGTTTTAAATACCTCCAGGAATGGTTGCTCAACCATTTCCCTGAGCAGCCCCTTCTCAAACTTGACATCCCTTTTGGTGAAGAAATTTTTTAATATCTAATCCAAACCTCCCCTGGTGCAACTGAAGGCCATTTCCTCTTGTCCTGTTACTTGAGAAAGGAGACCAACCCTCCCCAGCTTTGGCCTCGTATCAGATATTTGTAGAGTGGTAAGGTCAACCCCTGATTTTTCTCCAGACTAAACATCACCAGCTCCCTCAGCCGCTTCTCATCAGATTTGTGCTCCAGACCCTTCACCAGCTCTGTTGCCCTTCTCTGGACACGCTCCAGCATCTCAGTGTCTTTCCTGTCATGAGGGGCCCAGAATTGGACCTTGGACTCGAGGTGTGGCCTCACCAGTGTCTAGTACAGAGGAACAGTCACTTCTTTGGTCCTGCTGGCCGCATTATTTCTGATACAAGTCAGGATGCCATTGGCCGCCTTGGCCACCTGGGCACATGCTAGATCATGTCCAGCCACTGTTGACCAGGTTCTTTTCCGCTGGGCGTCTTTCCAGCTGCTCTGCCCCCGCCTGTAGCACTGTCTGGGGTTGTGACCTGAGTGCAGACCTGGCTTCTCACCTCTTTGAACCTCCTACAGTTGGCCTCAGCCCATGGATCCAGCTGGTCCAGATCCCTCTGCAGACCCTTCCTGCCCTCCGGCAGATCAGCGCTTCCACCCAGCTTGGTGTCATCTGCAAACTGACCAAGAGGCACTTGGTCCCCTCATCCAAATCATCAATAAAGATACTAAAGAGAACTCCAGGATTAAATTGATAAAGATATTAGACATGTCTATGGGAGCAGACGCTCCACAACCTCTTACGGCAACCCATCCCGATTGATAGCTGCACTGATTAAGATGAGGGTAATTACTGTGGTATGAACTTTTGGGGATATTTTTCTTCCCTCAGGGTTTTTTCTCATGTGGTAATGAAAAACCTTGTGTTTTTTTGTTGAGCTTTTCAGCCTTGCTACCTTCTTCCTTGCCATAATTCTACCTCCTTTTACCTTTCTAGAGTTCCTTACCAAATTTCAAACAAAATGAATTTTCTGTTGTGCGGCAACATGAAGAGTTTATTTGGCTTCATGATTCTTTTGTTGAGAATGAGGACTATGCTGGCTATATTGTAAGTACTGGTATTCTTTTGGTTTATATGTACCATTTTCTCTGCGTTGGCTCAAAACTACTTGAGACTGCTTTTAAATGCAGTGGAAACTGCAGGTGTTAATTCCTTATAAAATCAGATCGGCTTCTCTAATACTTAATTTTATGCAATTACACAAAATTAGTGGTTGATGCAAGATTGGAAGAAAGCTACAGTAGCTGTCATACTTTCTTGCTCTTTACTCCTAAGAAATGAGTAGTTTAATTTGTCTCCAAGTGTATTTTTATGCCACTGTGTTAAAAGTGTGGGAGAGAGTTGAACTGTATAACTCAGTGGTATTGTTTTTGCAAGCTAATATTTAACTTAGTTACAAGTTTCATTTTGCCTTTGTTTTAGCTGGAATGGCAGAATGAAGTAATTAGACTTTCTGAGTTCTCATAATAAAGATTAGAATAATTTCCCCATAAATAAGAAGAAATGAAAAAATTTAAATACCATGTAGAACTACAAGGAACCTCAATATATAATAACTTACAGTTTGAAGTTAATTTCAGGCCTTCCAGGAACAGAGGTCTCAAAACAGGCACCGTATGATACTGCAGTGGTTCTGCTCTTCATACGTTAGTTGCAAATAGGAATATTTGTCATCTTACTGTGAAAGTTAGGTATTCGTTTTGTGTTTGGGGGGGTTTTTGCTGATTCAGAGGGTAAACAGATACTTTTAATTGATTAGTGGGTACATTGTGATGAGTATAATCTGTGATGGTCATACCATTCTTGAGCTAGTCTTTTCTTAGTCAGAAAAGCTATTTGAAGTGACTAGTCCTTCAGTGTGGTAATAACAGTGTGTAGTTTCAGATGGTTGACTGTCAGGAGGCTAGATTTTTCTTTTTGTTGTAATGGGTTAATGAAATGGGCCAATATCAGTAAACTAAAACTTAAACATATTTGTTTGTGTGTTCCTTTCCGGGCACCAATTCATGTTTAGTTTGACTGGTGTTTTCTCTTTCAGTGTTGATATACTGTATTATAAAATTAACCTAGTCTTGTTGACTGAGGGCTTTTTTGTTTCGACATGTATGTCTTTAATGTCAACATGCTGCAAGAAAGAGCTAGTGCCTGCAAACAATAGGGAATGATTTTCTTGGTTTAAATTTTTGAGGAGTTAGAAATGGATGGTGTGAAAACAGTTGTGGAGTTCTTTTTTTTTTCTTTAAACAAGAAATAATCCTTACCAAATAAGCTAAACCAAAACTAATTAAAAATAATTATTTCAAGTTTTAAGTCATTGTCATGGGAAATGAAGTAGTATTTGGTTTCTGTTGTAATTAAACTGAAGCCATTAGTTAATACTTTATAAATCTTCAAGGAGTCTTGATCGAAATTGGTATAGTAATGCAGCAAGTATAACTCATGAATGAGAAACTTTATCCAGAAATGCTGTAATAAATAGTGAAAGACAGAAATATGTATTAAAAAGCTGCAGGCAATCTGCAGTTCCTGTACTGTGAATGGATGTTTTTTGACTGAGAAAATGAGAACTTAAAAAAAATTGGATTCAATTCCAGATTCCACCAGCACCACCCAGACCTGACTTTGATGCCTCCAGGGAGAAACTGCAGAAACTTGGAGAAGGGGAAGGATCAATGACTAAAGAAGAATTCACCAAGATGAAACAAGAACTGGAAGCGTATGTAGATTTGATTACTACTTTATTAATTTATTTATGTTCCAAAACTTCTAGTGCTGTTTGCTCTCCCATGTTTCAAATTTCACTGTAGTGGTTCTCTGTGAAACACAGACTTGAGAATTCAGTTGCTATATAACCAAGGTTAATCTTAATGATCATGATCAGTGCCATTAGGAAAATTGTAGATATAATTTCATGGAAGATCTTCTGAAACAGGAAATAAATCAGCTTGTTCTTGAGCATTCTTTTGTAAGAAAGAAAGTACTTAGAAGAAGATCCTGTTCTTCACAGAACATCTGCAAAGGGAGGAGATAACCTCTATCTCTTTTAGTTCCAGTGTTCCACATTTTATAAGTATAATGAGACTTTAAGGTTATACATGCAGTGATTGGGAGTAGGGAGTTGTGCATGTGGTTGGTAGTGTAGATGCCAACCTTCTGTTCCCCAAGAAATACGAAGATTACTAGAAAATTCCTTTTTTGACACTTTTTAAAAAATTTTTGCACAAGGAGAATATACTTCCTGCAAATACTATTTTCCCTTGCTATGAATTTAATTTATATTGAAATAACTGCTCTGAAGCTTCTTGTTCCATGAGTTGCACAGTGAAGTTTCTCCTTGCTTCGTCCATTTTCTTGATCATGCATTCACTTCTTTGATCTTTTTCCTGTCATTGGTTTCAGTTTTCAAGTGTATATTTACGCTGCTTCTAGACTGCTTCTATCAAGAGCTCTGAATTGGCAAGAAAAAGTACATAGAACTCTTAGAACTGCTGCTTTCTCTCCGAACTTCAACTGCTGTGAGCAAATGTCTTAAAAAGCTCTGTATTAGTGATATGTACAACATAATATATAGCAGAGTAGATATACACTTCATATGCAGAAAACTGGAAATTAGCAGAACACTATAGACTTTAAAGAATCTGGTTTTCCAGCGGCCCTGATCATGATTCTCTTGTGGTCTGGTTAGGGGTTGGATAACACAGAAAACTTTGGGTTTCTTCTACTGCCACCTCCATCCTCTGCATCCTCCTTTTTTGTCTTCACTGAATGACTACTACTCTCACTGAGATCAAACATCTCCCAACACTGGCCCTGCTGGTTTGCTGGTATGTAAATCTTAACCTCCTTGCACATAGTGGAAGGAAAAGCATTGATTATAATTTCACTGTTTGACCTCAGAATGGGAAAAAGAGCCCTTTCCTCATGTTCAGATGAGTGGCATCTTACTCATTGAATTTGCAAAGCACAATGAAATCTAGCAAGCTTGTATTGATAAGAGTACCTTCCTCTTAAGTAAATTGCAAGTGAGTAATTGCTTTGAAGTTGAGTTGGCTGAACTGGGCAACTATGTGATTGTAATGGTTAAATGTATTTTTTTTGTTGTACCTACCAAATACAGCTCTTAATTTCACTTTTAGAACCACTGTGAAACGAGACATCAATGTAAGCTTTGGCTCAAAAAGGCTAGGTGCTTTAACATGAAATAAAAGACTGTCTAAACAGCTAAAAAAACTACATGAACATTTAAATAAGTAAGGAGGGTGCAAATGGGCAAGGGGATGGAGATGGGGAGGAAGGAATTTACACATCAATACACAGTGCCGAGAGACTGTAGTCTGTACCTCAGTTTCTTGATTTTTGGGGGCTGGGGAAAGGACAATGAAATGAGCTTACATTTTCAGCAAACCGGTGTCTGTTGGCTAACCATAAAAATAAGAGTGTATTTGTTGACTGTTCATTAAAGGTCTCTCTGTAATGTGTTCGGGCTTCAAATTTCTCCATAGTATTAACATTGCACTATTTATATATGTCTATATTAAACATTGGAGTGATAAACTCTATTATATCGGCTTGTAATTTTGTACTCTTATTGAGGATCTCTTAAAACTGCTCACTAGGTTTATCTCAAACTTCATTGCTTCATATGAAATTCTTATGTCTGTCTTATTTCTTGTTTTTAGTGAATATTTGGCAATATTCAAGAAGACAGTTGCAATGCATGAAGTGTTTTTGTGTCGCGTGGCAGCACATCCTATTTTGAGAAAAGACTTAAATTTCCATGTATTCTTGGAATATAATCAGGATGTGAGTATTGAAAACTGAATTGCTGGTGAGAGAAATCAAGATGTACTTTTATGGTAGAATGGAAAATTGATTAAGAGGGAATTACCTCCTGGAGCAAATTACATCAACTCCTTCATGCCAAACATATTTGTATTGTAAAAGTTAGAAATTCATTTAGTCTGTAGGAGTTCATTTTCTGCCACCTGGGGAACCAAATCCACTACATGCTCTAACCTCAGCATCGAAAATATTACTGGAAATCTAGTATATTTTGGATTTAAAGGATGAGCTTTTGGTGGTGATTTCACTTGACAGTAAACTTGTCCGCTCTGAAATGTTTTTTTTTCTGTGGGGAGGAATGATGCAACAAAATGGAACACTTAACTTTTCAGATTTGGAACTGTAGTATAAATTCTCTCGCTAACAAAACTAGGGAGAATTTCTGCTGAAATGTTCTGATAAGTAAAACCTTTTTGTAAAGGATGTGAGTGAAAGTGTGGTTAATTTTTTTCTGAGTGTTGGACTAGTGTGGCTGTCCACATGTAACATATTGAATGGAGATAATAGTACTTTTGGATTCATAACTCTTCAGTGTTGGAGACAGTGGTTGCTCCTATTCTGCAAAGAGTTTCAGTTACTTTTTTAAATTGCAGGAATCAACAATGAATGGAAGAAATTACTACAAAGCCTGACTCAACTGCATACATACTTAATTCAAAATATGTTACAGAGGTTCCTTGATGTAGAAATGGTTACAGGTTCAGGCACTCAGTTTACCTAAACTGGGTGAAGTTAGATGGACAGGAAGAGTGTGAGGAGGTTTAAACCAGCATTAGCTTCTGGAAGTCAAAGATCTGCCATACACCAAAGTGAAACATAGTTATATTAACTATTGTTACATCAGCTCAGCTATACTGTGCATGATAAATACTGTGTTATTGATAACTGAAATGTACACTCTGTACATTTGGTACTATCTGCACAAGCTAGAATGTTGCTGCTGATCTTTTTTTTTTTTTTTCCCTGGAATGGTATTTTAGGTGATAATCTAGTAAATGAGGTAGTCTTCATTCTGGATGCAAAGTGCCCTGTCCCCATTAGTGCAGAGTATAAGAATAAACAGAAGTGTTTATTTGTTGTTTTAGGTGTAGGAAGTAGGGGTATGTAGTTCTGCTAAATTTTTTTTAAAGCTTGTATTGTCTCCAGGAAATGAATGAACCTGATAAATTAATTTGTTTTTCAGTTGAGTGTTCGTGGGAAAAATAAAAAAGAGAAACTTGAAGACTTCTTCAAAAATATGGTTAAATCAGCAGATGGTGTCATTGTTTCAGGAGTAAAGGTGATTACTGCTTAACGTAGCAAGATTTAAAATGTATTAACATTGTTGTCACCTTTTTTAATGAAGAATTTTACATAGGTACAAAAATGGGATTTTTATAGTGATATCTAACTTAAGAATTAGTGGCAGACCATGGGTGAGAACTTGTGGCCTGGATGCAAAATAACTAAAAGCTTCTTGTGGGCTTTCAGTACTCTATGAAATTAAACAGCTTATTTAATACATAGATAATTGATAATCTTGTTTTTTTTGTTCAGGCCTGAACATACATTTTATGTAGTGGAAAGGAGAACTAGGTCTGACAACTGCAAGTTCTGAAGTTACTAACGGAGAGCATTTTCCCACTATTGTAGAATCTGTCTGCTGTTTCAAGGAGCAGCAGTAGAGGTTATATGGTTTTTCCCAGTAGATGTAAGAATGTACCTGTGGAAAAAAAGAGTAATGAAAATTCAGTTTAATTTTTACTTTTCCAAAAGCTACAGGATGGCTTTTACAGCAAGCAGAAATTCTGCAGAGGATGATTTTTAATCTCTTTTCTTCAGTGATAACCTTCCATTTGGTAGCAACTTTTACAAGAGTTAAAAGTTTCTAGGTTTAAAATCTTGTTTTTTTGAAACTGCTGGAAAGTGGATATAACCATGGATTAAATATGACTTGGAGAAAAATATAAAGTCCAAATAACTTCCGGTTTCATAAGTATATTGTTCAAAACCCATTTTGTAGGCTATTCCATGGTATTGAGCATCTGTGTTATTTTAAAGGGTTTTTAAAAATAAGTATAAACCAATTCTTTCAAATTATAATACAGACAATGTTAACATTTACCTGAGTTTACCAAATTGAAAGATATCTGTCATTAAGATCACCTAGGAGTTCAAATCATCTTGTCTGAGACGACAGCATCTTGTGCTGCTGGGTGACTTTCAACCCTTCTCTTTTTCTAGGCAGATTACACGTATTTGATTTTTCTGTCACCCTGGGTGACCCTTTGCTATTCCTTCATGTTTAGTTATATAGACCTTTCGGATGCTTGTTGCAAATTCTTAATTCTTACTGAATTCTTAATAAAACTTAATATCATGATATAAGTGGAGAAGAAATCAGTTCATATAAATGGTGTTTTAGACAATAAAAACATATGCACTTCCTGTCACAGCAACAGTGAAATGTGCAAATTTACTCTACAATTGCTCTGTAGAGTGGGTGAAATCCTGTTTTTTTAATCGTTCTCCTTTTTTGTAGGATGTGGATGACTTCTTTGAACATGAGAGAACATTCCTTGTAGAATATCACAACCGAGTCAAAGATGCCTCTGCCAAATCTGATAAAATGACAAGATCACATAAAAGTGAGTTTTTTTCCAGGGTGAAAATAGTACTGGTTAAAGTGTACAGAAGTTGTTTGTGAGGAGAAGTAATTTTTGGTTTTCTTTTTGCATGTGAAAAGTGAATTCATTTCTCCAAGTGTAGCCTTCAGAGTCATAAGAAGTTCAATGTGACTTTCTAAGCTTAGGCTTTGCTGCAGTAGACTAGATGGAGTAAGAACAGCCTGGTGCAACACTGAGGATACCTTGATTCTTCATGCTGTCTGCTTGAAAAGAAATACACTTTTAGTATTTTTTTTTTTTTTGAAGTCTGACTTAGTCATATGTAGAGGCGGGTAATATGGCAGTCCATGTGATTTTACTCCTAGCGCAGTTGTTCTTGGTTGGATGTGGTTGATTCCATCGAGTGTACTCTCTTGGCAAACTGGGCATTGTGTTGCCTTGCTGACAGAGTTACCTTTGCTCGTAGCAAACTCCTGCTTGGCGCATTAGTTCTAGACTAGGTTTCCATTTTTTAGCCATTTAGAGCAGAGACCGGAATGTGTACATTCAGTAGCCTGGTTTGCAGGACCCCTTTTCTTACTGACACAAGATTTACCACTTGCCTATTGATTTGTCTTTGTGAGCTGAGTGCTACCTGATGTGATTTCTGAAAGCTCTACATGGTCTTCTCAAGTGCAGTTCATTTATTTGAGAAAATGAAAAAGCTTTGGGTTGGGACTATTGTGTTTGAGTTAGGATTGCTGTGTTTTGAGAAACTCAGAAGAAATTGACCTGTGTTGCCATTGATTTTAAGTTTTTCTGCCTAGATAAATCAAAATGGATCTTCCAGATTCTGTCTACTTCCTTGAAGTTTGGGTCTGATTTACAAATACTGTCTTTGCTGTCTACAGTAATATAGTTCATACAAAACCAGGTCACAAACCTTCCATGAATTTCCATTGATAAGACGTCTAAAATGGATATTGGATGAGATGTTAAACCAACAATTTTCTGAATTCTTCAGATGCTTCTCTTGCCATTGTATGAACACGGAGTCTTTTCTAGTTTTAGTCTTTATGCTAGGAGATGGAAAGAGTCAGTTATGGCTCAATGAGCCAATGTGCTCAATGGGCCCTGTGTCTGCATTCAGTTCCCACCTGAAGTTGTTTCTGGTGGTTTTGATTGCTTTGTTAAAATGAGAACAGAACTTCATTCATGGTAATTGTTACAAACGAGGCCAGGACTCAGATGAGGAGAAGAAAAAGGGCACTCGTTTATTTAAATCCACCACTGGGGACCAGGGGCCAGAGCCCAAGATAAGCTTAGGCTCCACTCCAGGAGCCAGAGAGGAGCACAAGTAACAGTGTCAAACACTGGGTGCTCCTTAGAGCCCAAAGTTGCAGGGGAGGACCCTGGCCGAGTCCTGACAGTCCTTTTATCCTCTGGGCTGTCTCGTGATTGGGGCGCTCAGGATCCTCTCCCTGATTGGCTCATCTGTCAGGGTTCTGATTGGACTTTACGGAGGATCATTCTGGACCAATCATTTTGCCAGGGCGTCGAATGATTGGTCCATCGTGTCCGCCAATCGAGGCTGGGAGTGCTGGCTCTGCCTACTTGTTACCATCCTGTTCATAACCCGCTTAGAATTCCCATCCCCAGCACGCAACCCTCAGAACATTATTCACTTAACCTTTGAAAACACTCACTTACTTGTAACAAATTCAACCCTTAGAAACATTTTTTTACCAACTCAACCTTTAGAAACATTCTTTTACAAACTCAACCCTTAGAAACATTCATTTGCTTATAACAAACTCCCCTTGGAAACATTCATTTATTTATAACAGTAATGAGGTGCCAAGATTTATTTACAGAGCCAGAAAGGATTTTACATTGGTTATAGAACCGGGAAAATCCTTTGAAATATGGTTGTAGAGGATATGATGGAAAAGGATTGATAAAACTCAGGACAAAGCTGCATTGGTTTCCAGGCTCAATACAGTGTTTATTGACAACTTCTGCCAAGTTGTGGATTGGGACAAATGGCACCTTTTGAAATTCTGGCTAGAGGAGTAGAGCAATGACCTGGGAAACCTGGATTGGAAATGGACAGTCTGTAGTTTATGGATAACATGATCAAGACAGTGCTGCAGGGGTTGCAAAGACACTGAGTTGCTATTTCCAGCAGAAAATCCATTTCGATGTTGAAATGGGAGAAATGGAAGGGGAGATGAATTGCTTCCTAATACCATTCTTCACTGTAACCAACTGCATTGATGATGTATGGAGTAATGAATTACTTGGAAGTTGACCCACTGAATCTGTTAAGGTTGTGTTATTGAGAAAAAATAATACTGCTTAAAGGCATACAAACTTCAGCAATAACAAACAAATGTATTTTCCTGTTCATTGCTTGGATCTGTTAGTTTTCATCATCCATTGAGTTAATACTTAAAGCTTTTTTAAAAAGCTCTGTTTGCAAAGATTTATTTTTTATGTTGATTATGTAGCAATACCTCACTAGTCAAATTATGCAGCCTTCTTACAAATATTCCTACTAATGTCATTGTTTAAAGTGATTTAACAGCAATGCTACTTTAACCAGTGAGTGCTTGTTGAGGAGGTAAGAGTTTCCTAAAAATAGGGATGTGCTAGAAGAGGCATTGTGTATATAGTGCTGTATTTTTGGTAGTTTGGGGTTTGTAGTTAATTAACTGCTCTCAAGCACACAGACTTTTTGTTACTGTTAAACTGTGATTTTATTTTTTACAAATAGTTTTAAAATAAAATTTAAATTCAGACTTTAACCTTTAAGTTTGTACATCTTCCACGAAAATAAAACCTAAAAAAACTTGCATAATAAATTCACCTAGCAGGTTCTGATTGCGTAGAATACTCTAGGTAAATTACAGACTGCACAATTTGGTGAAAGCACTGTTTTTATTGTGTGAAGTTATCCTTCCTATTGAGTGATGTGATCGCAATTTTATTTCTAGTTTTGTGTTAAAGCATGTCCTTTTAGAAAAATACCTATTTTTGAAGAAAGGAATTTCAAATTTTCAGAAAGAAGAGGAATGAGGTAGTAAAAATAAGTGCTTGTTTGTTTTTCTAGATGTGGCGGATGACTATAATAGAATTGGTTCTTCATTATATGCACTAGGAACGCAGGACTCCACAGATATATGCAAGTAAGATATTGTTAATAACCTATGGGGTAATTTGCTGTGTAGCAGTCTTACGGGTGACTTGCTCCCTGCTGAGATTAGTAGCTCTTGTTAGGAGAAAACCAGAATTTATTACAGCTTTATCACATTAAGACATTTTCTTCTCCAGTATTTAATTTCTTTAGCAGGCTGCATTTAACACTTTCTTTTAATATTTGTCTGTAAAAAAAAGCTAATTTCTACAGTCCGTAGAAAATTGCACAGTTGAGATGGAAAAGTCCTCATCAAATAAGGAAAAATCCACAATTCCTTCACTGTTTTTCAAAAAATGTTACAAATGCTTTGACATATGCAGCAAGCACAGGTCTCCGTCTATGGACTTTTTGAAGTGTAACAGCATCTTGAAAAATAGTTCTGCTGTTCTGGCAAGTTTACTGCCCTTAGGAAAACAAAGGAATCTACAGAGATCCCCAAAACTTCAGGGGTGTCCCTACGTACAGATGTTTGTCCTTCAGTCTTTCAGTGATTTGCTTGAAGATGATGTCTGGCGTATCTGACAATGAAACTTAGTTAACTAGCTTAAAGTTGTCAGTGCTTGTCAACATACAGACATAGTTAGTTAGTGTGATGTTGGTGTCAGTGTGATGACAGATAGGACATGAATATGAAAGGTAACTTTCTAATTTACCTGAGTTGCAGTGATGTACTTCCAAATGCAGTGATAGCTTATATACCAGATACTTTGATGATAGTATTGGTATTTGTTGTAGTCCATTAAAGTGTGTCAGAAATCACATCTGTCGTCTGTCAAAATAGTATAGTTTGACTGTAATTCAGTCTGCTGTAAGACTGAAGCCTTTTATTGTCTCCTACAGTGGAGATGTTGCCACACTCTTGCTCAGCATTCCTGAATTCCAAGTAGGACATATGTCACGTTTACTGTGTGAAGAAAAGTACATTCAAATTTGTGTAAAGGACCCTTGATAACAATGTAAGATCATTGACCAGGGTGCTGGTGTTTGGGGTTTAATTCAGAGGCATAAAGAATCCTTGAGGAGCTGAGCAATTATTCTTTACTTTAAAATATCCATCTGCTTTGTTTGTCCTTTGCCTTTCTTACATTGCACAGTTCCCACGTTTGAAGTTTGGAACTGGCATGTTCTCTGAGTTTTGTGAATTATAACTGTGAGCAATGCCGTTGCAATCGTTATTGCCAGACACAGACTATAGTGTGAGTTCTAGAAAGCAATTAGACTGTTCAAAACTATGTTGTAATATGAGCTGTTTCCTTTGCACAGGTTTTTTCTGAAGGTGTCAGAGTTATTTGACAAAACAAGGGTATGTACTATGACACGGACATCATGTGTCAACAAGGCATTAATGTGTGGATTAATATGGGTGCTTCTAGATGGAGCGTTTAAGTAATGTGTAGTATGGAATGGGAAAGCATCAGATTTCAGTCGTGTTTGTAAAACGAACCTTAGGACTCTCCAATCTCCTAAACATTTCTGGGCAGTCTACTGTAATACCCTTGTAAAGCTGCTGTTCCTCTAAAATGCATAGAGATCTTCCATACTTGTTACTGAGAACTTGTTATGGATAAAAGAAATTAAGAAATTGAATCCTTAATCAAAAAAAAAAAGGTGGTTATGCTGCTTTTTTTGGAGCCAAGATCTGTTTCTGCAATTATTTGACTCAAAAGAAATGTTGCTTATGCTTGTAACCAGTTTTTCAAATATCTTCTCTTTTGCCTTACTTGTTTGGCTTCGTAGAGAGAAGATGTATGCCATGTGTCAGGAAAACTTCCAAATGAAAAATGTGTGCATTGACTAAGCTGTCAATTGTATCTACATAAACACATACTTTAAAGAAAATTACCAGAATTACTTGCTTTGACTCAAAATGTTACATTTCAGAAATTTTTTTTTTTTAAATGGGGGCTTAAAATGCACTTTCAGACTCTGTTTCTCATCTGTTTCAAATGCAAGCAAATTAGTTTATTGGTGTTTTAGACCATTTAGCGCATGCAGTCACACAATTTGTCTGCAAAGGTGCCTTAAAAATTTATTTTCCTTAGATTTCAACAACAACATAAAACTGCTTGCGCAACTCAGTTTGTTTCTCTACACTTTTTGTAGCATATGATAAATAAAATTATTATTGGGAAAAAAAACAGGTTTTAATATAGAAAGCCAGTTGTCAATTACTGCTCACAGAGTACCTTATTTCTTACATTTTAATACAAAATCCCAATACTGCTTCTCATTTTGCATCTTTAAGTATCATGTCACTAATGCCTGATCTTAGTTTTTGAAAAAGACCATCTGTTGTGTAATGTATATTTTGCATTGAATTTGTATCATACAAATGAATATCCAAGGTCTGTATGTTTTTAAGTTGATCCTTTTGCTTACTGTTTTGTTTGGTGGTGGTGTTTTGTTTTGTTTTTTGCAGAAAATAGAGGCTCGGGTGTCTGCTGATGAAGATCTTAAACTTTCTGATCTTCTGAAATACTACCTTAGGGAATCTCAAGCTGCTAAGGTGAAATTATAGGGTTTTCTTCAGTAAAATTTGGTTTTTTAATGTAAAAAAAAAAAGAGAATGGCTGTTCGTTTGTTTGCAGTATGTTTGGTGCTTGTAATTGCAAGCAATTCTGCTTTTTTTAATATTAAAATTGGGTATTCCATATAATGTATTGGTGCTGATACAAAAACACATGGGCTAAATTTGATATTCTATGCTTACAGAAAATTTCATTCTTACTTTTGTTTGATGTGAGATGATTAAATAACACCACAGAATGAGCAAGCATTTGATGGAAAATGTCTGTAGTTAGGCGATCATGAACTGTTGCACAAAAAATGCTACTACTGTTTCTTGGGCTCTGTATGTATTTCAAATACATAATCTAAATGTAGTTTGTTTCTAATCTAAGAAGCTGTGAAATTTCCCATGGTTTGCCTTCTTTGGCTTTTTGGAATCAGATCTAAGCCATCTGTTCTGAGCTCTGTCAGACAAGATGGAGACCAAACAGTATTATGTTGTGGATCTGATCTAGTATGGACATTCCTATGACTTGCAGGATGAAGTAAAGTGAATGCAAATAATTTAGCAAGAACTGAAATACAGCAATAAGGACTAAAATTATTTTTTTTAATTACTTGGAATATAATAAAATCCTTGGTTAGAGTCTTACAAACTCTGTACAACTTTTTTTTTTTTTTTTTTAATAGGATCTCCTATATAGAAGATCTAGGTCACTAGTGGATTATGAAAATGCTAATAAGGCATTGGATAAAGCAAGAGCAAAAAATAAAGATGTGCTGCAAGCTGAAACTACTCAGCAAATATGCTGTCAGAAATTTGAGAAAATTTCTGAATCAGCAAAACAAGGTATTTGGGTGGTCCTTGATCCTATGTTACTGCTTGAAAATTAACATATTTTAGTATGTTATTATTGAGAATCAATGTAATTAATGAGAATAGATTTTTGTACTGTTTCCTAAGCAGGAATATGATCTTTTAATTATTATTTATTTATTTTAGAAAGTTCAAATTATATTTTTCTTTGGTTTCTCATAGCTCTGATAGGTAGAGCAAAGTCTAGGTGCAAATTACTTGTTAAGATTTTTTTTTCACATACATAAGCTAGGATACAAAATGATAACTGTTAACAGTAATAGCAAACAAATATTTTAGTGTTGTTAAAATCCCATTTGGTTTTATGCTTTCTTCTGTGAAGGTACCAGTCTGTCACAGATAGGATACTCAATTAGAGAAGGGAGAAATAATGAAATGAGATTTCACTGAATTACAGAGTTAACAGAGAAGAGGAACCTTATTTACATGTTATTTTTCTTCTGGAAACTTACTGTCTTTTTTAGGTTAATACTTCAGTGAGTTAGTAGGTATCTGACTCATCATTTGTGGCAGATCTGTTCAAGGTTTAAACACCATGCCCTCCTGTTTTTATCACTGAAGTGTTGTTTGAGCCTGTAAATCTGGTTAATGATTCCTGTAAATGAGACAATGGAGAATGAATGATCCTGTTAGGCACGAAGGTATATGCAGAAGGCACACTGTTGTTCATCCTAGTTTTAGCTTAGTATATTCCCTGAAGACTTTCAAGTATCAGCCTTGAAAGAACAGCACAGGTGGAACAAGAGAAATAAAAGCATCCACTTGGCCGTCTTTTTTGAAAGAGCTTTGTGTCCACAAAAGGTTACCTAGAGGTGAAGAACTGCAATGATGGTTTGCTTTCTTCCAACTGAGCTGCAGTATTTTTGAGCCCAGAATGTGCTGAGATAAAACATGAGGTTTTTCTTTTTTCCTTCTCTCGCCCTTTACCTCTTCCATCCTGAAGAAATGTCTGTTAATAGCTGAGGTCACTAGCTGGGATACTGTTAATGAGTACATTTTTATTTTCTATAGAACTGATAGACTTTAAGACAAGAAGAGTTGCAGCATTCAGAAAAAATCTGGTGGAATTAGCAGAACTGGAATTAAAGCATGCCAAGGTAACTGTGATCCTTTTTGACCTATATTTCAAGTGATTTTGAATATTATATGTTTGATTAACCAAAATGATGATAAACACTTCACATTCAGGAAGGTGAATTTTAAGTTAAGCATTGTCCAGAAAGATGAACTTTCTTTAATAACAGAGAAGATGAAGTACTGGTGAAGTGTCTCGGAGAGATTGGTATGCTTGAGGTGCCTTCGGCAAACTCGTATCCTGGGAGACAATTTTGAATCAGTTTTATGTCTGTTTGGCTGTTAGATATTTGCAGCCGCAGAATTTGAAAACGCTACCTATTTTTCATCTCACCATTTCACTATGAGATAGGAAGCGTTTTCTCCTGTTAGCCAAATTTTGGGACTTATGTATAGGATATTATAAGCATGAGATCACACTGGCCTGTCTGGTATGATAAGTGTGCTATTTGAACCTTTTTGCCTTTGAACTTTAAACTGTTAACAAAAGATGCATGTTGCAGATAGCTTTTTCAGGAAAATAAATTTCTGTTGAAAAAGAAGTTTAAGAGGCCTGTATTGTCCTTAAATTTCACAATGTATTTGATTTTATGGACATCTACAACAGTCTCTTATTTGAACAGTCTTGTACCTGGAGGCAGCTTTCTTTTAAAAATCAGTTCTTTTGAATTTCTCTTCAAATCTCAAACTGCATTGGTTAGGAAGCTGTGAATTGACTCAGCATATATCTGTTAAAAGAACTTGTTAAGAGGTGTATTGCTGCTTTACACTCTTTTCAGTAGTGTTGATGGTGTCATTCTTCATTTTGCTAAACCCATTGCTTGTAAAACCAATACACTGTAAAAAGGGTTGTTTGGGGGACTTTTTTAAAAAATATCTTTGTAGGTGTAAATTCAGCTTAATGAGATATTTATGTATTGCTGGTAAAGCAATCAGTAATGTATGGAACATATGACTCCATTTTCAGATGAACAGTCCTTACTTTAAATAGTCTAAACAGTCTTACTTAGACCAGTTTTTATTGATTTGCCATATTGTGCTTTTGTAAGGGAATGCTTCAGTCCTGCTTCGATCATTGACCCTTCATCATCTCTTGTAACTGACTCTTGCTGAAGTCTCCACATGCCTTGAAGTGGAATGCTTAGACAATGTCTCTCTCTTCCAAAGAATCCTTAAAGAATCACTTTTTTAAGCTATGCAAGTCACAATGTTGGAGTAATATTCTCATGAATTTTCACAGCTACTAACTGCGGAATGCAAGGGGAAGATGCTTAATTTCTGTAGCTTTCAATTCGGTATGTGCTTCCTGTGTATACCTGGAAGTGCATTCACCTAGACAGTTTTGAACCCCTAAAGCTTTACAATAATAAAGGAGGATTAGGTCGCCCTGTTTCTGACCAGGCCAAGCTGGCTGTTTCTAGGCACCTAATTCCTCTTGAAGTATGGCTAGAAGAGGACTAGTAGAAGCATAAAAGAAAGCTATGTTTTTCACGTAGGCAGTCAATTAATTACATCAGATCAAAAGCCCCCTGCTTCTAGGTTCTTGGCAAAATTCTTCGCCTGATGCTGGCAGTCTCTGTCTCTGTGCTTTTGCACCTACTGGGACAGGCATGTGAAGTTTCAGTAGCAACAAAATGGCAATTGCTTGGTCAGTCTAGAGTGGAGCACGGCTGTGGCCAACTTTGCAACATGACCTGTTACCCAAGTCTAAGTGTTTGCTTCCAGTGGAAATGTTAAGTAGGGAAGAGATGTGGGAACAACGGATACCCACTGCCACAGCCTTCTGCTAGAAGCCTTCTGTTACGGGTTTTCTTTTTCAGTAGTGAGTGCCTCCAGACTAGATGCCATGTAGATGCATCTGTTTCTGAATCAGTCTAGCCATGTGTCTTCTGGACTTGGAGCTACCTCACACAAAAAACATGGAAGTGAAATACGATGTTCCAGCAGCTGCTGAACTCACCTGAGAGGCTCTTTTGGAGGAATTCCAATGAAGGCTGCTGCTTGACGTGCTGTTTACAGTTACTTGCTCTGTGTGGAAATAAAAACACAAATCCCAAAATACAGAGGTTGCTGCACGGAAGAAGTCAGAGTGACCAAAGAATTGAGAGAAGGTTCTGAGGCACAGCTTGCATTTTGTGAGCTATACCTGCCTGTAGCTCTAGAAGACTTGAGGGCCATAGGGAAATAAACTTGGTGAATCAGAAACACTGTATATATACAAATTCTAAGTAAAACCTCTCAGCCCAATTATCTTCATACTACTTCCCTCTAATATACTTCTTGGAAGTATTGTAAATATCCTCTTATCCTTTTGAATTGCAACTCAAGACTTTTGAAAAAGCTAAAAAGCAGACTGTGGGTTGAGTTTGCTTTACGTTGATGAAAGGCCAGACTGCTGCCAGGAAGGATGATGATGCATGACTCTTCCTTTCCCTTATGTTGGCACAATTATGCGAGCAGCTGCCTAGTAAGAAGGCGCTGGAGGTTGCTCTGGGTTTTCCTAAGCTTTACCTTGTTTGTTTTCACTACATCCCTTGTAGCAAAACACACAGTTTTGGCTGGGACAGTCTGGCAATAAAAAAGAGCTGCCGCCTTAGCAGCAGCTTGTACCCTAGATTTATTTAGAATAGCTGCCAAACTGAAGCTTTAGATTATCATTGGTGAGTTACCTACCCTAAACAAATAGATGTTTCTTTTCCTGTGGCCATTCTGGCTGATTATCCCCCTAGGTAGTGCTTGGCTTCTGTTTTGCTAGCCTTATGTTTCTTCATGACTTAATGCAGCTGTAGCTAATGTAAGACCTGAATAAGTGTGTTTGGCCATTTTGGTGCAAAGCTGTATTTGGTATACTGTTCAGTATTATAAATGGTTGGATTCTGAGATATTCCTGTGTTGGACTTCATGTTCACGAAGAGAGGTTTGATAACTGGTGGAACTGCTAGGGTTATAATCATATACTTAGAACATTCATAGCCTTGGCTGTACATTTAGAGTCTTTTGACATACGAATTGTAACTGATAAGACAGCCACTTCCTTTACGTAAATAAACAGAAATGTATATTTTCCACAAATATATATACTCTTGCCTCTCTGGGTTTCTTGGAAAAAGAATTTCTTGTGTTACTAGCAACAGATGTCTGTCTGAAACTGACAGAAGAAGGAAGTATGCAAAATGCAGTGCTAAGGGATTTGCTGAAATGTTTTGTCAGTAATTCTTTCTTGCCTGAAAAGGATGTTTCTGTCACCATGGTTCTGACAATAATTTTAATATCTACAGCTTAGGAGTGTGAGCTGCCAAGAAACACTTTCCTGAATCTGAATGTTTTGGACTTTCTCAAGCTGTGATGATGTAATTCAAATATGTCAGATATTGCAGCAACAAGGACTAATGGCTCACAGCTTCTATTGTCCTTGATTTATTATAATTTAAATAAGGTGGATCCTATGAACTTTGTGAATTTGATCTAATGAAAATGAATTATGTGCCTGTTTGGAAAATTTTAGTAGACTGGCTGACTTAGTCTGGAAATGACTGAGGTGTAAAGGATGTTGTGATGGTTTAACCTCAGCTGGCATCTCAGAAAAGTGAGAAAACTCCTGGGTTGAGTTAAAGACAGTTCCACAGGGAAAGCAAAAGCTGTGCACACAAGCAAAGCTAAACAAGGACTTTATTCACTGCTTCCCATGGTTCAGCTATGTCCAGGAGAGCAGGGCCCCATTATGTGTGACAGTGACTTGAGAAGACAACAGTCTGAATGCCCCCCTCTTCCTTCTTATTTCCCCCACCTTATATACTTGAGCGTGATATCTATCATATGATCAGGAATATCCATTTGGTCACTTGGGCTCAGCTATCCTGGCTATGTCCCCTCTAAACTCCCATGTGCCCCCAGCCACTTTTCCAGCATGCCAGTACAAGAAGCAGAAAAGGCAGAGTAAAAGCTGCTTGACAATGATGATGTCATCTCTACTTTATCGACACCATTTTCAGCACAAATCCAAAACACACCCCCACATTAGCCACTGAGAAGAAAATTAACTCTACCCCAGCCAAAACCAGCACAGGTGTCTTGGTAAGATTGGTTTTTTTTTAGAGTCCTACATAATGGTCTGTAAATTACAAATACACTTCATTCTTCTGTAATAAGATGGCCAAAAGATTATTGTCACACTTCAGTTACTGGTAATGTGTGCAGTCCATAAGTGTACTTCAGATTGAATTCCATCTGAAGACTGAAGTATTCCTTTCAATTCATTAGTTCATTACAGTCAATAATCATCTTTTCAGTAACAGAAACCTTAAATTTATGAATCCTGTACACCACAAAGGTGTGCCACCAAGTCCCCATGTATCTTGCTTATTTAGAACTTGCTTGTATCACCACATAACAAGCCTTCTAAAAAACAGCTTGTGACTGTCCTCTGCTGGTATAGAGATAAAGAGACAAAAAAGCTGTTGAAGCTATGACCAAAATTGCTGCCTTCTGGATAAGACTGAGAAGGATTTAGTAGGCATAACTGGGAATCTGCTTTCAAGCCTTTAAATCAGTTTAATCTGGATTATAAGAACCTGAAGGAAGCATCAAATTATGATTTGATTTGGGGCTGAGGAGTTAATGTCTTGCTTATCTATCACAAGTCACTTGTAATGCTTTTAACTGAAAAAGTAATTACAGATTCCTGAGGACTTCTGTGGACTGTTTATAAAAGGCATGCAAATCACAGATACTTACGTGCTTTTGTGTTTTCTTTACATTTTTCTTTTTTGATCCAAAATTTTTTTTAGAAGCCAGCAGTTTCTTCCATGTTCATAACTGGGCATTCAGACTGCTTTGTTCCTGTATTTTATCTGAAGCTTATAGGAATTACTCTTAATACTGTCAACATTTTTTTTCTTACACTGAGATCTCAGATTTGGGAACAAATGTAGTATAGGTATTTCATAGTGAATAGCTAGTAGTTTAAAGTGATATAAGCATAAATGAATGCACATATGAATTGGAGGAGTTTTTTTCCTGCAAAGTAAATTCTGGCTTGTCAATCACATTTGCTTAATTCACAAGGGTATCAGTTCTCTAAATTCATTCAGATACCTGAAAATCAGTCTGTATATTCTCACGGTAGGGCCAGAACGCTTTAAATAAGATTAAAAACTGTGTTTGGAAAGAAGGCCAGAGCTTGGCTTAGAGTTAAGATGAGTTAACGTTCTGATAATCACTTCTGTAGCTCCAGCTGTAATGGCTAAACTCAATTTGATGGCTAAATCACCTGGCTAAGCATGTAAATCAGTCTGCTCTCTTTCTTTCTTTCTCCTCCTTGAACAAAGCTGTCAGCTCAAATAGCTGCTATAAGCAAGGAGATCCTGAGTGCTATGAATTGTTTAATATTTGTTGATGAATGCAGGATTCAGTGTAACACATGAATACTTATACTTTGGGAATCTCAAGAGACAGAGCAATGGTCCTGCTATATAAAATATTTTAAACTTGGCAACTGTGAATTTCATTGGTGAGAGAGTGCTCTGCAGTGAACAGGTTTTGTGGCCAGACTAGACCTCTAAGAAGAAACATGAGAGGATATTAAGTGCTTCTTTTTGAATCTCAAATTTATTTCCATGACACTATATTCCTACATTCAAAAAAATCTTTTAATACAAAAATTACACATATTTTTCCATAAGTTTAAAACCTGTCTATTCTTCTTTAACGGTGTAATTGCTATTTAAAAAACATTGTTCTGTCACAAGATTAAAAGAAGGAATACAAATCTGGTGATATTTTTCTTTATTTTTACAGGGTAATTTACAGCTTCTGCAGAGCTGCCTGGCAGTGTTAAATGGTGACACATAAGCTACGTTCCGTCCTCCCACTAACAAGGGCTGCCCTCCTCTGGATTTTGTTTTCATGACTTTAAATAGGCATTTACAGTTCCCTGGAGAAAACTTTTGACAAAGTGCACATAAGCAAGCTTCTTCTTTCAAAAGAATTAAACACCTGAAAGTAGCTCCAGACTATATGAGCCGCATACTTGTTATACATACATATTCATGTTTATTTAATCATTATATGCTTTCATTGTTCAGAAACCAAATGCTCGGGTTTTGTGAAAATAGCCAATATAATAATGTTCATGTTATGAATACTATGATACAGCTGCAATCTTATTTACCTTTGTAAGTAATTTCTGAAGATCACCGTCTGAATCACATTGTTCAAATGGCCTAAGTATTACCATTAGATATTTGAATATTGTTACTATAATGGCATTGTATACACTATCTTAGTTTTTTTTTCCATGTACTTATATCAAAAAACTTATCTTTTTTTCAATTGTGAACATTTCTTAGAAATTTTGGAGAACTTTGTGTAACCTTTATAACTATGATATAAAAAGAAAAGCAGATGCATTAGTATGTTTGCCTTAACTTGTAGACTAATCCAATTATTGTAAAATAAACCATGAAATCAGTGATTTTTCTAAAATTATGCAGACACTATCATCTATAAGCTTAGTATTTTCTAGTAAATACGATTAATTTGTTTTTTCCTCTATTCATCATGTAAAAACCATTGACTAAGTATTGGATTGGTCTGACACTACTTGCCCAGTACTTTTCACTTGCATTCTCAGGTTTTATCTGTTTGTCTGTGACTTGCCTATCCAGTGTACTTAAACTGTTTTGAGCTTGGTGACTGACTCTGCAATTTCTTTGGCAGAAATACGTGTGAGAGAACTTCCTGTCTTTCTTCCAAGAAAGGGGAAATAAAGTAGCAGAAGGGAGTTCAGAAGGTGCATAAAATATCAGTGAAAAGTAATACTGCCCCACTGTGATAGAAATAAAATGTTTTGCTTCAGGAAAAGAGTGAAGGTAGCCCCTGTAAAGGGATGTGTGAAAAGAATCTCATTCTGCTAACTGGACTTAAGACTTAGAGCTATGAATCCAGTATTGTTAGTTGTATGGATTGGTCTCCCTGCCTTGAACTATGACCCTTTTCCAAGAGGTGCTGCTATGTTGTGTAATTTCACGATGTCATAAAATTAGGCTTTACTTGATGAACTGCTCTTCACAGTGGGATTGCTGCTTTATAAGCAATATATGTTGTTTGTAGGCCTTCAGTGGAGCAGGCAAGTTTGGGTGAACGGTACGGTTGGAAATGCAGATCAGTGTAAGTCAATGTCTCTGTGATTACAGATGCCCTGTACTGCCGCACAGAGATGTGTGGTTTGTTTTGTTTTTCTCAGATAGGAGAATTGCACAGTGTAGTATACTTACCTTGCTGCCTTGCACGTCAGAACATTGAAAGCAGAGAAGTTTGCATTGTGCTTTGATTCATGTACCCATCACCTCAGGCTTCGATGACCAGTGCCCAGTAGGTCTTGGCAACTTACCTAGTACAGAGAGTATTCCCAGCAATGCCTACTACACTAATACTGTGCTGTTCATCTTCTAGATATAACAGGTATAATTCCTAAGGAACTCATCTATAAATAGACTACAAGGGACAACGATGACGATGTATATATAGTTAACAATATTGTAAATATTTTAAGTAGGGTGTGGGAACAGTTTTTAGATTAGTCCTCGCTGTTGAGTGTTACTAGCTCATTAAATTTTTTCCAAGCCTCTTGGTATTGGGTGTGTCTCTTAAAGCTCTAACTCTGGCTCCGTAACTCTGGAAAAAAGTGCTTAAAACGTGACCCGAGGGCTTGCAGCTCCAAGGAGAAAAGGGAAAAGAGCCGCCTGCCCGATCCTCGCTGCGGGGCGGCCCTGGAACCGCCGGGGCCCCGCTGCGGGCCGGTCCTTNCTGGGTGTGGGCCCCGGCTGCCCGCGGAGTGCGGGGGCATCGGCCTCATGTCAGCCGCGGCCATTTCCTTGAAAGCGGCGTGTTTATGTTTCTGACCCCGCAGCTCCCTGTGCGGAGAGAGCTGCAGGGACAGTGTGGCAGGCAGGCCACACGCAGTCGGCTGAGGCTCCTTGCGTTTAAACCAGAGTTTTAATACCCCTGAGCTAATAAAGTGTTTTAATAGGTACATGGCCCATAAACAGAAGTAAGTGCCTTCCAGTGCACCCACACAATTAAGATGTTCGTTCTTGAAGTGACTATGTCCACGTTTTAGCCTGTTTGTAATAATTAGGTGTGTACCGCTTCAATGTTTGTAGCTCCGAGGATGAGGTGGATGTGCTTCTACATGGCACTCCTGACCAGAAGCGGAAGCTGATACGGGAGTGCCTGACTGGCGAGAGCGAGTCTTCCAGTGATGATGAGTTCCAAAAGGAGATGGAAGCAGAACTGAACACCACTATGAAGACTATGGAAGGCAAATGGACGTCACCCGAAATGGGTAAATCATGCTTAACATCTGCTTATATATGAAATCGTGAATTGCGTTTTAGTGACCAAGTCATCTCTAGGTTTTGGTTGTATAGTTAAGAGTATGTAGCAATATTTACTTCACCACATCCATGCCACACAGAGTGGCTGTGGCTGCTTGGCAGTTCATGTAGGTCTGTTTTGAACTTCTGTGGCCCTGAAATTTTGGGAGACTTTTTTTAGTGAATTTTATTGTAATCAAAGTTTGTGAAACAATGTGCCACACCTGTATTTCTTTCACATGACTAAAGATGTCTTGTGTGTATTATGTAGGGCAGAGACAGGCATATTTGATGCGGTGTCCTCTATGTCTAAAGGGAGTGTTGGGAGAAACTTCCCTTCAAATCGTACCTGAGGTTCATCTGCACAGGAGAGGGAGCAGCTTTGCTCTGAGAATGCCTTTAAATGAAGTAACACAGGTGATGTGAATGATAAGGGTGTGGGAGTAAACTGGGAGAGCTGTTACTTAACACACCCAGGTAGAACAGAACACTTTGGACAGAGTAACTTGAAAGTAAAGGTTTGTTCTGGGCTATATACTTGCTGTCCTTTTAGTGGGGTGTTATTACCACTTCTGATTTCACCTGTAGGTACTTCCTCAAGTACTGGGCTGACTGGATCTTCCAGCACGTCAAAATACTATGATGACATTTACTTTGATTCTGATTCAGAGGATGAAGATAAAAAAGGTAAGTGACAGAGGCAAGAGGAGGGCATCTTTATAGTACCACTCACTCTCAGATCCTCTAAAATCCCCTTGGGGGGTCAAGAGGCTGTTTCGGAAGGCAACATATTGGAGGGGAATTACCAGCCTGTATCATCTCACTGCAGTTCCTGCAACTTTATGATGTATCCCAATGTAGTGCTTTGGGGTCATGCACTTGGAGGATAGATGAGCCGGGTATTTAAGTTTCAGTTTAGATTTATTGCAAGGGTGGAAAATGAAAATTGGAAATTTCCAATATATATATTAGTATATTTTGATAATTTGTGTCTGATGGATGTAACGTGTTCTTGCACAAATTTTTCTAGATACACAGGATGTCCGTAAAAACAGAAAACATCAGCAACGTCGGATTCTCTCCAATGATGAGCTGCTGTATGACCCAGAAGAAGACAGGAGAGACCAAGAGTGGGTAGATTCACAGAGGAGAGGGTAAGCAACCAAAAATATTTGAATTGTAAGATGCTTAACATAAACTGAAAATTTTAAATGAAAATGATAAATGTAGAGAAAAAAGCAAACGCTGTCAAATCCATGCAATGGAAACTATTTTTTATATATAAACTTAAACCATAAGAAACAAAACCCTGTAAAATGTTTTAGGTGTATGTAATAAAAGTTGAGTCTTCAAAACTTGGAAATCTTTATTTTAAAAATTTTAAAATTCTGTAAACCAGTTTTGTCTGTAGATCTCATCTAAAGAACCATGCTGTGAATTAGTATGTTGCAAGATAATTTGACTGGTGATTAATATTTGTTCGTGAGAAATACTGTATTTCTAGTTTTGAAAAATTTTGAATTTAGCAAGCCAAGAAATGTTCAGAGAGAACAGGAACAATACAAAGCTACTTTAATGGGGGTTTTTTTGAAGGTTGAAGTAGAAAAATGGCTGTTGCAGCAGAAGTAAAATTTTCCACTTAGATCTGTTGAATGAGATAATGAATGTTGCCTGCAGAGATCGCACCTGAGATACCTGCTTTGTCAGAAGAGAGGGTTATTAGGCACAGATTCCCATGCCCGATGTATTTGTCTCACCAAATGAAAATACTCTGTAAATCAAAAGATGCTGCAATGTGTTTTCCCCTCACCTTCTCATTTATGTTGAGTTAATGCAGAAGGTGTCCGGAAGGAGCCAAGTATTAATTGGTGTATTTTAATGCAAAAAAGGTTTGATATTGAATTGATATGACCAACAGCAAGGGGGTGTAATTTCACTTTTTGTCTCCGTTTCCTCCTCACTCGAATTGGTAGGTACCGTAACCAGAGAAGAACACCACGGCAGCGGCAAGCAAAACCTGCAGCTGTTCCAAATAGTGACGCTGTTCTGAACTGCCCTGCTTGCATGACAACATTATGCCTGGACTGCCAGAGGTAACAACAGTGAACAATAAGGGGTCTTCTTGTAATTTCATTGTTTTGGTCAGTTGTATTGTTAGTATATTCCATTTGATCTATGGATTTTTATCAACTCTCTCTTGCAAGGTGGCCCTAATAAAGAGAAGGCAAGTAGATGTGAGTCAGATTTAGGGTTAGAGGCTGGTTTGTAAAAATGACAGTCAGTTTAACCTGCATTGTGGAGATGTGGAAGAATAGGGTAGAATGCTGGCATAGTGGAGAAGGTAAATTTAAAAAAAACCCTAATAGTCATGGAGACTCAACAAGCATTTCAGGCAGATTCAGGATTTTAGAGATACCTATCTATATGTATTTTGGCTTGATGTTTAGAGGTGTAAAACTATTCTGTGTTGTTTTTGTCTAAAAATGCCTTGTCAAAGGAGGATTAAGCAAAATAATGTATTCTTACTGGGATTGAGTCTTAGCAGTTACGGTTTTGAGTGCAGTTACATTTAAAAGTGCCAGGAAGGTATTGAGGTGAGAATCCACAGTGTATTTTGCCACTCTTCAGTATCTGACTGCATTGCAGGCCTAGTTAGTGCTGCTAACTTGTGCTACGGAAAGGACTGTAGAACTGGGAGTAAAGTAGAAAGAAATCAAACTACCTGTCATTTATTGAGTATTTTTGGTGATTGAAGATGAAATTCCACAACGGCCGAAAATCATCTAAGTACTGGGTCCTGGTTTTCTCTGTTTTTGCTTTGCTGGCTCTGGTACTCTTTGACCTTGTTCTATAGTTGAGTATTCCAGTTTGCTAAGCTGACAGAAAACTCTGTATTTTTATTGTCAGACAGGTCTTTCCTGGGTTTAATCCACTGAAACAGCTTAGCACAGTGTCAGACAAGCAAAAAGCCAGCAGAATTCAAGACTGGACTTCTGCAGCCACTGTTGTGTTTGTTCAGGCTGCTGTAAAATTGCAGCCTGAGGGACATTGTGTTAAATTGAACTAGAGTACTGAATTTTCCTACATATATAAGATATACAGTTGCTAAGACTGATGACAGCTGAAATTTTTTGGTTTATTGTAGACATGCTGCTTCTAATGTGATATGTCAATGATATTATTTATAAATAAGGAATTTCAGACTTGCACGACATTTTGGGATGTCAGTGCCAGTAGTTGAGTCATTCACACTCTCAGCTTCCTGATCTTTTGCCTATTATGAGCGCTATGTAGCAATGCATAATTCTGCAATACCAGTATCATTGTACTCCAGGGTGTTTTTTTCAGCAACAGACAGTACTTTTGAAAAATGCCTTAAAAAAAAACCAACAGATGGCTGTAATTTTATGTTTTTATTATTTTTTTAGCTGTGACTTCTGTTTATAAAATTCCTATTTATTTGGCTTTCAGCCCTTTGGCATGTTACTTCCTATCTTTAATCCCACTTTCAGTGGTGGTAATAGATCTCTTGAAAGCAGAGTTGTATGAATGAAATGACTTGCATTTTCTGCCCCTCTCCATAGACATGAATCTTACAAAACACAGTACAGAGCAATGTTTGTGATGAACTGCGCTGTTAACAAAGAGGAAATACTGAAATACAGAAAGAAGGTAAAGAGAAGAAGCAAGAAAATGAAGCACAACAAAGAAATTGGCTCTATACAATCAAATCAAGAAGAAGAAGAGGACATATATCATCCAGTATTATGTACTGAATGTTCAACTGAAGTAGCAGTAATGGATAAAGATGAAGTTTTTCACTTCTTCAATGTTCTGGCCAGCCACTCCTAATGTGCAAATGTAGGGGGGAAAAGTCCTGTGCTGTTTAAGAGTGTGGGAAGTGTTAGAAATGCAGGCGCACTTGCCTTTTTTAAAATGTGGTCTTATAAATGTACATTTTCATCTGAGAACTTTATAATGGTTGGACTTTTTGCAAAGTTTATGAAAGGCACACAGTTAACTGCATGTATATAAGAGCAATATTCTTTCCCACCATCAGGCAGTTGTATCATTGGAGATTAAATATTTTGTAAATACTGTGTAAGATCTGTATATTACACTCATTCCCTGTATATATACTATTCATTCATTATCTCACTGTGTATTAGAACAGCTTCTTGGAATAAATACTTTATAGTAACTGATTTTCCATAGCTGCATTGGTTATATTTATAGCAAGGGATAAACAACATTCAGTCAGAATGTTGATGTCATTAGGCTATTTTTCTTGGTGGATTTGCACATGTGGTCTGTGCACATGTGTTACGGTTTTAGCCCAGCTGGCAACTAGGCCACACAACTGCTTGCTCAGTCCCCCCCACCCCTTCCCCCAGTGGGGAGAAAAATTTGGACCTGCAAACCCATGGCAAGAGGAGCCCACGCTAGAGCAGATGTTCTGGTAGGACTTGTGACCCTATTGGCAACCCATGTTGGAGCAGGCTGTGCCCGAAGGACTGCACTCTGGAATTCCAATGACCCACACAGGAACAGTTTGGGAAAAACTGTTGCCTGTGGGATGGACTTATGTTAGAGAAGTTAGTGGAGTACTGTCTCCTGTGGGAGGTACCCCACACTGTAGCAGGGGAAGGACTTCTGGCGCAGTGGCAGGAACAATGGGTGATGAACTGACCATTCCCTGTCTCCCTGCACTTCTAGTGGGGGAGGAAGTCGAGTCCAAGAGGGAGGGAGAGTTTGGGGAAAGTGTTTTTAAGATTTTTTGCACTTCTCATTATCCTGCTCTGATTTTGTTAGTAATAAATTCAGTTAATATCCCCAAGTTCAGTGTGTTTTGTCCATGATGGTATTCGGTGAGTGAGATCTCCTAACACTTGTGGACCTCTTTCTGTGTTTCCTCTGTCGATTTGCAGAGGGGAGTGATAGAGCAGCTTTGGTGGGTGCCTGGTGTCCAGCCAGGGTCAACCCCCCACAACAACACAACTGCTCACCACCTGCTGACTGAGAGCCAGCTTGTCATTGAGCAGTCATCATCTGCCTTCCAGGTAGCCCCCCAGATTATATACTGGGCATGATATTCTAGGGTATGGAATATTCCTTTGGCCAATTTGGTCACTTGTACTGGCCAAAAAACTTCCTCCCAGTTTTTTGTGGAGCTCCTCACTGGCAGAGCATGAGACACTGAGTGTCTCACTAAGTACCACTCAGTGTTTTGCCTGTGAGCAGGGTCCGAGACACAGACAAACAAACAGACACCAACTTCAGGAACAGTGTAATTTATTATAATGCAAAACTGCAAAGAATCACAAAAGGGTAGGCTACACAATGCACACAATCCTTAGCAAAGAATTACAAAAGGATAAGATAAGCAATGCACCTAATTGTTACTATGAAAGAATGCCTATACTGATTAACAAAGATACTTCACTTAGTTACCCTAATACTTGACCATCATCCAAGTCCTCAGAACATCAACTGTGGGGTGAAGCTGTCACAGCAAAGGGACTGGAGAACCACGCCTAGTAATGGAACTGCAGTGCTGTGTCCACCTTGCAGGCCACGAGGCTCCCCTGACTTTGCTGTGACAGTAGCCCAGATTTTATACTGTTAAACAAGTTGGCATAATTTCTTATTTCATTCTTCTATTGGCTTTTCCCTAAAGCCTCACCAGGGCTCCAGGAGGAACCAAGGCAGTTGTCTTTGATCCTATACCCCACTAATAAGGCCTTAAGAGGTTTCTAGATATGGAAAGGTAAATACATGTTTTAACCAATAAATGAATATATATAACAATACTTTATTAATGAGTGAATATATGTGGGAATACACAGGACAGAGAGTAAAACAGACTTAATTAGCATAGCTGGTTTGATAACTGAGATGTCATGGCAGGAACAAACAGCTTTGAAGATTACAGAAGATGGGATTAAACCTGTTTACCGGAAGAGAAGAGATTCAATCAAACTTCTGCAAGCAAAAGATGTTGTAAAATGTATGAGTTGTCTGTATGATCTTTAACCTGATTATTGTAGTGGAAAATTATTAACCTTCCTGAAATGATATATAAGCTTTTGGAAAATCCGAGTAAAACTGAATTCTGATCACTGAATCAGTCTTCCCGTCCCTCTATCAATCGTCAATAAATATATACATAACATTTGGTTGGAATGTTCATCTAGAGGTTAACTTTGGCTCAGGGCCTGTTGTTTGGGCCTTAGTTCTTAGCAACAACCAAAACATTATGGTGTTTGTGAGAACACTATTCTCAGACTAAATCCAAGCTACTGACAAGAATATGAACCCCATCCCAGCCAAAACCAGGACACTCTGATAAAGAAGGAATTGTCGTGATATTTGGATTTTTGGTTCATTAAGATCTCAAAAAATTGGAACTTTTCTTTATACAGAGTGGAAGATGAGCTTATATTGATTTTGCTGGCACGGACTGTTCTGCCACTGATCATGTAAATCAACATGCCTAGTCATGCCTAGTAATACAGCTTAATGTTGTACATGTAAATATGTACATAAAGAAAGTACTGGACTTTTTCCTTATGATGACACATTTTAAAAAGAAAGTTATAGTCAGATCTATTACCATAGAACTAGTTTGTATGCTTTTTCTGTTTCTGTGGTATATTTACAGCTTCTTTATGGAAGCACAAAGAGCTTCTGCTACTTGGTATTTATGCCCGTGAAACCACTGTATTGTTAGTACTGGATCCTTCCCTGTCTTCATTCAGGTGTGTGCCCAAGAGGCAAACTCTTGCTTTCTATTAGTAATTAACATCTCTTATAGCCTGATATATTTTACCTGTACCTTGAACAAGGGTCTGTCTGAAAAAAAATTATCTCATCTTTGTGTTTTGTCTCAGAATAGCACTAAGAATAACTAGTTATATGTGCTTTAATGAATTGTTAGAAATATTTGAACTTAGAAGGTAGAAACCTGAATAACATATTTTGTACCTTAGATTATAATAAAATCTTGTAAGTCTTTGGTTACCTTTCGTAGTCCCTGGTGTGGTATTTTACTGATCTACATGCGCTCATTCTATGCTGTTCCATGAAATTAGGAAGAAATAAACATGATGGTTCTTCTGTCAGGATTACATAAGAGAAACACTGAATTACTGTTTTCAAGTCAGCAGAAACTTAACCTCTGCTTGATGAAGGGGAGAATTGGTGATGCAACTGCTGAACACATGGTTGGTTAGTATGATATGCCTCCCTCTGCATATGCAACTATGAACAAAATGGAGCTCTACTGGCTCTGTGGCTTGGGGTATACGTGAGACAAGATTTCAATCTCATCTTTGCTACCTACATTCAGACTCATTAGTGAAATATCTAAGTTGCAGTATCAGGTAGCTGTGGGATCATGTGAAGTGTGATTAATTCTTACTGTGTGCCATGAGTCAAGAGGTGTAAACAGGAAATTTTGAATGTATGAAGAACTGCTTGGTAGAAGTGTGGAGGAACACATGTAATAGGCATAATGGTCTGTGCTCTAGAGCATGCTGGCCTCAATTTACCTCCCTTCACATTCCAGGTGAAACACAAAGGCTCTCTGTGGTGTCAGGTTAACGATGTTTGCATTGACCTGCTGGCAACATGAGCACGTGAGAATGTAGTTCGAGAGCTCAAGTGTCAATGCAGGTGGTATCAGGAAAAACAATTACATGATGATGGTCCCTAAGCAGGGGTAGAATGGAGCTGGTGAAGGAGAGGAAACTATAGAGAGGAATAATGTCCATTTCCATAAGAGGTTAACTAGCAGAAAAACTCTCATGAATATGCACCATACTGAAAAGGTGAATGGGACCACCTACCTGGTGGATTTGGGCAGATGTAGGAGATTTTGAAGCTTGCATGCCTCTAGGCACTACCTTTCCTCTCATCCCAGGTCCTTTCTTGCTGCTGCATTTTGCTTGCCTTACCACTTGAATTGCACAGCGTCTTTTTAGGAATCACAGGAACAGAGAAGACTGGACCCATTTGTTCCATGTTGATATGGTTCCTGCAGCTTTGAACGGGAGTAATGCTTCAGTTGTGCTGAATACCTCACTTGTCCTTGAACTTCGGACATGTTTGTACAGAAAGGCGCCTTTCATGATTACCTCCGTTTACCCAAGCAGCAGCACCAACACAGGGCTCCTCCAGCAGCAATTGCAACAAGCAACAGCAGCCTTGGATACGGGCAACAGCTCCCATAGGCAGTTTCATTGGGTATTAACTGTGTGAATGCTCTCATTTCTCCTTGTGCTCAGATAAATCTGCATAGATAAGGTGTGTCTAAATGTCTTCAGGGTGAATCAAATCCCATTTCAAATTCCTGCCACACAAAACAGTACAGACTTAAGTTTTCTTTGCCAGCTGCTTTTCTTTTTCACAGTTATCTCCTGGTCCAGTAAATGTATTTTGCAGCTGCGTAAGTAACTCAAATGTGCATTATCCTGCGGCTGTAATTCCTTATTTTTCATTGTATAAATAGCACAGGTGAAGGTAGGGGTGGGATGGCTACAAGGGCAAAATCACATTGCTCAGTGACATAATTGCAAATTGATTTACTAAGCAGAGTAATATAGCGGGTCAATTCCAGTTTCTCATCTATGCTGTGCATACTTGGAATGTGTGGTCCGGACTACTGGCCTGGATGTTGCAACACATGCTCTGCTCATTTAAGGTTGATGTGCCTGACGATTGTGTACATCCCCTTCCACCAGCCTTACAGCAGCTGCTTTTTATAGTGCCAGCACAAACCGCCAAGGGCCTTCCTACTCACATAGTCCCCAACCAGTCTGTGGGAATTTGTCTTGGGCCCAACAGCAGTCAGGGCAGGGGTGTCCCACACCCTCCGGTTTCTGGCTCCGAGTGCCTTCGGATAGTGCAACGTTAGGAACAGCCACAGTAAACAGCTGATTCATCACCTCCTTGTTTTTCCTATTACTATGGATTAATCTCGCCAGAGCTGACCTATTTTAAGGTTCCATTTATCTAAGCCACGTTTTTGGGTGGGCTTTACCCTCGGACAACGGAACGAAGCTGAAGACTCGTGCAGATCATTTTTAACATGTCTCTCTCAGGCCCTGCCAAGCACAGGCTTTGGCTCTCCCGTGATTCCCAGAACGTCAATTCAGATTAAACAGGACGAGCGAAAGTAGGTTGCGGCACCATCTCCTCGGCGTGACTCGGGCCGGCGGGTTACCAGGTTCACGATCAGCCATATAGTTTAATCAAATCGGGCCCGCTATGGGCCTTCAGNGGTGGAGGGGAGCGGGGCCGGGAGGGGAGCGGGGCCGGGCCGGGCCGGGCCGGGAGCAGGCGGCCCGAGGCGCCGAGCGCGGCCGGAGGAGCGCCACTCTCCGCTTGGGACCGAGGCTTGATCCCTCCTCTCTAGCGGGGACTCGGCTCCTCACCCTGCCAAGCTAACATCCTGCCCGGGCTGGGAATAATCCTCACTCCGCTGTTTCGCATGTCTGGCAGCCGGGGTTTATCCTCCGGCATAAGTTTATATCTTTGGAGTTATGGTAGCTCTGTCTTTTGCACTGAAATCCCGAGCTTTCTGTTAAGTGTCTTTAATGATTTCTTTTGTATTTTTGCCCAGAGGAAAGTAAGTGTGCACGCTTGTAAAACCTTGCAAGCCTAGGCTTTCATGCTGCTTTGTCATATGGCTTTTATTACATGGGTATTTAATCCTCGAGCTGGCAAGTTTGCTTGGCTGTTTCAGAACGGAAGAACTTGGTAGATGCTCAAGTAAAAGCATCTCTATAGAGACTGTTCATAGGTTTGCTTCTTTACCTGGCCCTTTCATACAGGCAGTGTATTTTCTTAAGTATTGCTGTGGCATCACAAGTATTTTTCTCTGAAGTGTGACTATTTTGATCTTGACTTAAAATGATGTCTCAGTGTGAGTGACCCTGAGCCATCTCCAGTTACTGCTGAGAGGTACAGAGAGAAAAAAATACATTAACATAAAGAAGGGTATAAGCAGTAGCAAGAAGCTGTTTTTATTGAGAGTCTGCTCAGTTTTGTAAAGAAACTCACGTTTGTTATGTAAAAGTGATTGTCCAAGTTACCGTGGTGCGATTTTTTTTCCTATATCAAGTCAGTAGAAATGGAGATTACTGGAAAAGAGAAGTAGTAAGGTTTTTATAGACTTACTGTGCACAGTTGTTCAGCTAGGGGGTCTTATGTTGTATTCCTTGTTACCTTGTATTCCTTGTTGTACCTCCTTCCTTTTATGTCATGCCTGTATCATTGAGAAAACATAATTTTTGTTTTCCCTGCCATTATATTAGTCATTAGTCATAGTATTTTTTTCCTTTTTACCTTGTGCAAAATATTTAAGTCAATGAAAGTGTGTGCATGTTCACTTTCATAAAATGTTCGTATTGTAATTGCCACATAACATACAAATGTAAAGAGTGGCATAAGCATTGTTTCAGATCTCAGATCAGCAAAAATATTTTTTGTCCTCAAACTGGATGCTTTGGCTGTAGGTGGGTCATGTCTGCCAGGTGCTGCATGGATGCAGTGCGGACACAGTGGCCTTGGGAACTAATGGTGTGTGGCTGCGCTCCAGTCTCAGAAGTGAGCACTGGTATGGAAATGTGGATTTATGAGTTGACCTTCATTTTAGTATCTCTTACTGTGTGATCCTCTGGGACCATAAATACACCGAGCAGCTCTAATAGGCGCAGCTCATCCCTCTGCTATGCTGTGGGCGAGTCGGTCCTAGAGCGCTTGTTATGTTTGCGCTGTGGAGACTTGATTTCGGGAAGGTGCAGAGTGAGCACGGCTCCTCTGGTTTCACGTGTGGAAACTGAGTACTGCTATCTGGCGTTATCATGCTTGTTAATCTTCAGTGTGTTTTATGGTGTTCTGGGCTAAGTTTACTTAATCTCTGCAGGTAGTTGGATGAAATCAACAGCTTTTTATTTATTTTGTGTACTTCTGAATTTCTGAAATCTTAAGCTTTCTGAAACAATAATCTTTTAGTAATCTGATGCCAGGATTTATTCAGATAAAGCTTCAAAAACCCTAGAGCTTGACAGAAGTCCAACTGTACATGTACTTTATAAGCTATTGTCACAATTCTCTATATAAGTTTTACAAAAGTTCTCTGTTAGGAGTTCAGCTAATAAAGTGGTCATCTGCAGATTTTTTAGCTGATAACTTCACATGAAGTTTATTTTGCAGTTTAGTCTTCTATAGTAAAGTGTGTTTATTTAAGTACACACCTTGGCTCAAAGCTATGCTGATGCTCTGAGACTTTGTGGGTGAAGTAGAAGACATCTGATGCTGTCTGCTTAAAAAGGAGGTCATCCACAAATAAGAATGGTGTTATTTAGTAAAGCTGCTCGTATTACTGTAGTTTTGTTTTAGTTTGGATTTTTGGAGTGGTTGACTTTTTTCTGCTTGGCTGAATTTGGCCGGCTTCTCCAAGACTTGTTCAGCATCTGAGATGATGAATGTGAAAATGTGCCCGTTTTTTCAGTGCCCATTCTCTATTCTCCATCACACTTCCCGTGCACTGGCCTGTCCTCTTGTGTCACTGACAAGGCAGTGGATAACTTGCAAGGCATCCTTTGCAGTTCAGCTGATTGTTCTACTAGCATTCTGGTTTTCAGTGTTCAGTAGGTTCTTCTGTGGCTTATAATTGCTGAATACAGTTGGTCGTATCTGTTTCAGAAATGTAATGTTATAAGAGAGTAACTACAGAAGTTTTAATGCTATAATTTGTGATGTCTTATGTGGTTTCTATTTCAAATGCTTTTTTCCTCAACTATAATTCAGATTCTATGCTAGTTTCCATTATTGGAATGGCACTGTACACAGGCTATGTGTTCATGCCTCAGCACATCATGGCAATATTGCACTACTTTGAAATTGTGCAGTAATGAAGAACGTATTTTCAAGAAGTAACTGGGCTTTGAAATCTGGTCTACAAAGAAGAATGATCCTCTTAGTTTTACCAAGATTTCTACTGATGTCCGAAAGACACAATTATGACTCTGAAGACTAGGAAATGAGATATGTAGAGCAGGGACATGAGATGGTCCCCTATGTTGTGTTCATTCCTTTTAATTTTACAAGATACGCCCTTGTATAGTAGTTTTGTCTACTTTAACATTGTGATTGTACTTTGATATCAGTATTTTCTTAACTTTGTGACAGTTTCAATATTGCACTGTGAAAGCTTTTCTTAATTGTAATTTTCAGTAAATCTTAATTGCCTTCTATTTTTAATCAGAAAGTCATCGTATTAAATGGGGCTTAAAGCTTTTGCTATTGTATGGTATGTATTTGCCTGGATATTTCTATTAATGCGTTTTGTAAGAAAATACATCTAGATTCATATTACAGACATGGATATATTCGTCTAATGCTATTTACAAAAGGTAGTTTGTATAACTGAACTCAGGTGTACTGTTTGCTGTCCAAACTTTGTTCAATGGTATATTTGTGCATATCAGCTAAATTTGGAATTAGCAATTATTTCAAGTTTCTGTACTCTACCTGTTGGAGGAGGGAGGGGGAGATGAGGCATTGAAGTAGAGTGAAGACCGCGTTCGTTATGTTTGAAGTAGCGCTGTGGTTCTGGGCTCTGTCTGGGTAGAGGGGGAAATGGACTTTTCTTTCCTGGCATTGGCCCACATAAGGCTTTGGGATGGCACTTTAAATCAACCCTGTTTTTCTAGCTACCAATCACTTTTACAGGATGCTTTATTATGTTCCAACCGCTATGGTTTCTGCTGATTTTCACTTAACAGTGTAACTATGTCTAGGTTTTCAAGGGGTTTTTTATTGTTGCTGGTGTTCCAAACATGTTTTCGCTACAAATGACCAAAACAGAGGGATTTCAAGGGACTTGAGTTACAACTACAGCAATAAGTAGCTGAATACTTGGCTGAAGTCCTGTCTTTTTTTTAATAGGGATTTTTTTCAGTTTTGTATTCTGAAATGTAAGATGGTAACAACTTAACTTTCCTAAGTGGACAATTTTTTTTGTTGTTGTTGTTTAAAAAATAAAAGTTAAAAAGCAGAGCTTTGATGCAAACTTTCTTGGGGAAGTTCATATGTTTCCAAATGCTGCTTGCTTTTCTCAGAACTTTCCAAAAGTGATACTTGACCAAAGAACTGTGATTTTAATGGCCCAATAATAATTGGTACTGTTACGTCTTTTATGCAGTATCTGTTGACATCAGAAATTGTAGCTGTACAGTATCTATAGAGACACTGTCTTTCACATTTATTTCATTTTCTCTGATGTGTACTCATGAGAAGAGAGTGTTTTGCCCTGTATTTAAATCTTCATATGTATTTGATTAAAAATCCTGTTGTTGTTTGGGGAACAAAAAACAGTGAGCCTTAAACTTCTTAGATGAACCTGAGCTTTAGTGAAGTTGGTAGGAGTCTCCCTCTAATTCAGTGCTTTCACTTCTTAATAACTGGCCGACAAAACATGGGTAGGTTCCTGGGATTATGTTTTCTGTTATTTTTTGTGGTGTTTTACTGTGGTTTTATTTAAATGTATCCAGAGTTGTATGTGAGCATTTTAAGTGTATAGATGGAGATATTTACAAGTTAACATACTCTTTTTGAAGTAACATAGCATAAATCCAGTCTCTCCGTGGATTAAACTGATACTTGATTGTGATGTTTCTTTGCAAACTACTACCATGATTCATGACCTCTTTTTCAGCAGTAGATATGTTATTTGTATAAAGTTGAGAACATCCCTTCTGTGTGGTGGCATTAAGAATGTTAAGCGTGATTTTTAATTGTGAAATGTTTTATAAAAGGCCTTTGATATACTGACTTTTATTAGCTGTCTGCTTTTTGTTAAAAAACAAAAGAGTAACCATTAATTTCCAATTATTTGTGTTACGTTGGCTTGATTGATACCATACTTGAATTCAATTTGCTAATTTGAGTACAATCTTTTTCAGTATTTCTTTTAGTATAAATCAAGAATCTATTAGTCTTGGACAGTTCTTTTTAGATTGTGAATACTTTCTTAAATGGAGTAATTTCATTAATAAAATATGATGTGTTTACTGAAGTTTAAATTTCTAGAAGAAAGTTTCTGCAGTGTGTCCTTTTGTTTAGGTTGAGCTAGTGACGAAATGGTTCTAGTGGTGATAATTACTAAGTAGAGCTTTCTTTTTTAAAGTAGGGGTATTGGTATGGATTTAATTAATCATTATGTTTGAATAATAGTAAATGAATCAGAAGGTTACCAAGTTGTTTTCTCACTGCAGTCTGCCTTATTGTCATATCAGTTGGGGAATATCCTCTATGGTAGAACCATAAGCTTTTTCTGTGCAAGCTGGAGGTCAAAGGCTGTTCAAATATCATTTGGAGGCAGCTGGTCAATTATGCTTTTGTTCAAACATGTTGTTAACAATTGAGGCATTAATAATTTAGATAAAATTGGAAAAAAAAAATGAGAAATAAGAAAAAAAATTACCTGGGAGACCTACAAATGGCTGTATGTTATTTTTTTAATAGTAATAGCTCTTGGCGTTTAGATTGTATCTTTTGAAACCAGCATTTAAAAATGCATTAGGTGTGTCATATAGCAGAACTGATAATTCCAGTTCATGAGGCAGGCAGACTGAGCCGGGACAACTTGCTGTTCTGGAGGCCCCGGGGCTCCCAGAGCCAGCTCTGCAGAGGCTCCTTGGCTGCCTCCAGGGCTGAGTACTATAGAATTATTTATTAAAAATCTTTGCAGAAGGAGCTGCTCTTACCAACACAGGCATTGTATTGCAGGACATTAGGCTGGAGCCAGGAACAGATCCAGGAACTGTGTAGTGTATGTATGGCTTGAATCAGTTACATCTTTTTATATACATAAATATGCACAAACTCTGTTTTTTAAGTATGTGTGTATATATATAAAAATACTGTTCATTTCTTATCAAAAATTATTACATAGCAATTAGTTTGGAGACAGAGGCTGTGGGGTTTTTTCTTGTTTCTTTCCCATGAAGGAAAACACCAGACAATCCTAAAGTGAGACTTTCTTTACGAAATTTTACAAGGAATATATTTGTATATCCAGCAGCATTAAAAAGAAAGAGGTGTGAAAGGAACATATCACTGTAAAGGGGAATCTCGGGTGGTAGATGGGCATTGTGTTACTGCAGACTGGTGCAGCTGGCGTGTGAAGCACTGCCTTGTTCCATTCAGGTGAAGAAATGAAGTGTGCATTTTGAATGCTGAAGAAGGGATACTTGCTGTTGACTAACAACAAACAAAGGTTATAAGGAGGTGAAAAGACACAACTTGAAGAGATTGGGTACCATGGGCTGTGCACAAAGGTCTGGTCAGAGTAGCCATCCTGTAAAATACCAGAGCTGTGGACTCTGAAATTGGCACCCCAATAAAGGCTTTCAGTGCCAGAAGTTCCTTGCACCTGCTTATTTGCTCAGGTTTTCTAGAACTGCTGTTGTAGGAAGAGAGTTTTTCCCCACTTGCTGACATGTTATCCTGATACCAGTGTGGTGCTTTTGTCCATTTTTTTGTCCTTTTATTTTCCAGACAAAAGGAAATCAAAACCTTTATGTAGTTTCTCTGTTTGATCTGCTAGATCAGCCTTAAACAGTAGTCATCACTGAACACAATAGCTGCTGTCTTTTCTGCCTTTTGTTTGTGTAGTGATGACTTTAGAAGAAAATCTGGCATCATAGTCCAGAGCTGGATTTGCCCTCTCCTTGTAATGGAGAGAGGTGAATATCTAGGTCTGATCTAGATTCCAGTGTAAGATTTGGGCAGAAATCCCTCTGCTTTTCATAACCTTCAGTGCATCACCACAAGATCCTCAATCCATCTTAATTAGAGCTGCATGATGGAATAATAAGTTATGAAGGTAGGAAGAACTCTTTCTGAGAGTTTAGCTGGATAGGAGTTAAACAGGCCTTGATGTAAGCCTTAGTCAAACAGTGATCCAGTTTCTAAAGTAAAAGATCTATGACATCGTTGGAACTAACAGGTGATCAACACTTTGTTAATCATGTCTGATATATCTGGTTTTGATTTATGCCTGTGTCTGCAGGTGGAGTTGTCTCAGCATGTCTTGCATTTTGTGTTCTCTCTAATTTGAGATGGATAGCATATCTCAGGCCCAGATTTTTACAACAAAATGCACTATATAACCACTAAAAGAACTTTAGGAAAAAAACCGTCATGGCAATGATTGATATTCTTTGTCTTTTCTGTGAAATTTGTTTGTGTCTACTGAGGCAGAAAAGTCAGGTAACTGATCACATTGGAATTTAAACCAAAAATCTGGTCAAGGTTTATGTTCCTTTCTTGCATCTACAAGGATTGGCTGTTGTCCTCTCTTCCTTTAAGGTGTTCTTGCTGCACATACTTCAAAAAGAAAGAAAGGAATGCCTCAGAACACATTGCTCTGTGTTACTATTTAATACACACTGGTAAGGTTATGAAATTCTGGAAGATGTCTTTGAATAATATTCTTGCTGGAATGATAGGATTATCCTATTAGCTCATCTGAGGAGTGATGCAGAGGCAGGCATGCACTCTGACGTTGAATATCTAGTTACTATTTAGGTGCTAGACTACTGACAGCTTATTATTTTGCTCATGTTATATTACCATCTCAAACTAAGCATTTTTGAGAGAAAGCCTCCTGTGCCACATCCCAGGATCTGAGAAGTTTATATACTTAAGTAATACTTCCTGAAATAGTTCCCCAATTCAGAATAGAATTAGTGGGTGATTATGTGAAGTAGGGTATGTTTTGTTGTTAGACTTGTTTTAAAAAAAATCTTGAAAACCCTTTCTGCGTAGAGTATTTCAGTACGTTGGACAAAAAAGTAGTGTGCAGCTCAGTGTAACTGAGGATAAATTGTGCAGTCTGTTTCTCTTAGACCACAAAGAGGGGCCATTGTGATTTTCTAACCAAATGGAAAGATGGACTTCACTGGAAAGGTGTGAAGAGGCTATCTTAACCCAGAGAATAAGTGACAACTTCTGTGGATGTGAGGCTTTCTGGGTCAGGACACAGCTGCAGGGTCTGTCTGCACAATGTGATGGTGAGATCAGAAGTGCCCTGCAGAAGGCCTTATGCCCCTTCTCAGCATTTCCTTGGAAAGAGAGTTATATTAAGCTATGCTTACACTGAAAAAAAATATCAGGTGTTTGTGAGGAATCATGAAGAAGCTGAAGTAAAGCATGCCAGCTCTGGTCTTTGCTGTGTGGTGTGAGGCAGACGGCCTGTAGGTATCTGCATGATATCCTGGGTTTCCATACTGGCTCTTCTCAGTGTCATGTGCACATGTGAGCACAAATGTTCTGTCTTGGGCCTTTTGAAAAATCTTAAGGCTTGTTCAGAAGAGTGACTAGTGTACTTCAAGTCTTCCTCCTTTGCTGGTGACAGTTGCGCCTGATCTGAGGAGCAGGTGCAATTACAGTGATTGGTAATCTCTAATTTGATGGATAATGACTCATTCCTTTTGAAGCCAATGTATATACATCCCATGATATACCAATAGTATGGATATCTCTACTTGCTGCAAGAACCAGTCTTGCTGGAAAACCCTCTTTTGTCTGACATTTCAGCAACATTGGAACTCTCTATAAAACTACTGATAAATCCTTTGCATTGTGCATTAGACTGGTTTCAACCACTGTATGCTTTCTTAAATAGTCTTAGGTGTAGACAGGACAGTAGATACGTTGAAGAAGCAGGGATAAGAGAAACAGAAATCCATCCATGTCCATTTTATTTCACCTGCTGAGTTACCAGGTGTGTTTTGACAGTTGGAGACTGGAGTTACCAAGGGTAAAGCACTGAATGACATTAAGAAAGGGAAACAAGACCTGGAAAATATCAGTTGTGATACTGTGGTGAGGGTCTGCTCAGACGTCTGGTCTGTGAGGGTGAAATTTATTTATTTATTTATTTATTTATTTATTTATTTATTTATTTATTTATAGGGCTTGCTTATATAAGCAAGGTGCTTGTTAATGAACTACAAAACCAAAAAATAAGTGGAAATAAGTAGGGACAGGCTGTAAAGGAGACGTGTAAAAGCATTGCTTAGACAACCAGATGGCTTTATGAGATTAAATGACTTGTGTCAGCAAGGGCAGTGGTGGATATTCTCATATGTTGACTTTAGAATGGCTTCTGAGACACTCTCCTGCAGTGTCTGCATGTGGACCAGAGGAACTCTGAATGGACTGTTTGTGGTTTGAACTGGATGGATCACTGTACTCAGATCAGTTACTCAATGTTAATTTGTACCATGGCTAAAAGTGGAGTACCCTGTAAGGTCATACTGGGGCTGATGTTCAGAATCTTCGTAGTTGACCCTAATTATTAGTCAGTGTTCCTCTATGGGGAAAAGAATTAGTATGCTGCAAGACAGAGCCTGGGTTCAGAATTTGGCTGACAGAAAGCTCAAGCTGTTTGACAAGAACTGTGAAATTCTCAGCTTTGCTGAGAGAGATCCATCAGAATCATCAGGTGTGTGCTGAGCATGAGCCAGCAGTGAATTTACAACACAGTTGTGGCAGCCTGCATGCTAGCCTATGGTAGGAGAATGTGGCCACCAAATTGAGGAAAATTTTTGTCTTCATCATGCTGCTGAAGCAGCTGCTGTAATACTGTGTCTGATTTTGGGCTTTTTGATTCCAGAAGGATGGTAAGAAACTATCCAGAGGAGACTATAAAGATAGTTAGGAGTTAGGAACAGGTTTCCTAGAGCAGTTGTGAAACCTTTCTTCTTGAAGGTTTTCAAGACTTCTCTGGACAAAGCCATGACTAACCTGATGAGAACTAGTGTTGGCACTAGTCCTGCTTTCAGTGGGAGGCTAGACTAGGTGATCCCAGGAAGCACTTCTGAAACAGCTTTTCTATTGTCCTTTAAAGACCAAGGAGGAAGTCAGGTGAAGGAGTGTGAGAAAAGTATGTACATGGACCATAGCAGCAAGTGAAGCAGTAGGCATTAGGAGAATGATACAGAATCCAAAGCGTTAGAAACTCATAGGATGACAGAGTGAAAGTATAGGGAATGTGCTGAGATGACAGTGGCGACATGATTCCAATATGATCTTTACAGCAACACTGCATTTCACTCAATGCTGTTTTTAGTCAATAAAACATTATAAGATTGAAACCAACAGAACAAGCCCTGCTATTTTCTGAGTTTGAAATGAGAAAAAAAATTTGAGAGGCATCTGCTGCAATATTTTGCAAGTATGTTTTGTATAAAACTGAACAGCTTGCAAGCTGAGCAGTTATTTACCTTCTCATGAGCTCTGCTTTCAGAACAGGTGTCTCATGGACTTGCCCTGTACTTTGTTATTTTTGCCTTAGAATACATGTCCTGAGTTGTCTTCTGGGCTTAGACATTGATTCATTCTTACTCACATTTGAGGACTTTTATATTTGAGATCTAACATGTCATAGTCTTGATTTACTCTGCTGTTAAGAAATCAAAATATTTCCTCTCATTTTCTGTAAAGTATTGTTTCTGGAAGAGAACAAAAAGAAGAATCTAATTCTCACTCATTCAGATTGAGGCTGTTCTGCGTGGAACTTGAAAATAGCTTATTTTTGAGAGCTTGTTCTTCTCATGAAAGGCCTAAAACTGTAAACCAGGGAAAACAAGCTTTTTTTTGCAGTAAGTATTTATGGAATAATTTTTTCTTTCCTTTAGGTTATTACAGAATTGCTGTTAATGTTCTTTTATGAATTCCTGAATGATATGTGGTTAAGGATTGTTAAAAAGGAATGTTCTGTTGTCTCCCAGCCCTGGATCTTCCTTAGCAAGAAAGAAAGCACCTTGTAAAGAACTTCTTTATTGTAGGGGTCAGAACATTTTAAAAATGCCACCTAGATACCTTTTGCCAGAGAATAGTCCTTTATTTTTTGGCCTTTTGCAGTAGCTGAAAAGAGAGAGCGCTTTTCTTCTGTCTAGACCCGATTTTTAGCTTCTTTGGCCGATAAGGTCTCTGATATCCTGGCAAACATGAGGATCCCTCTAACTTGAATTCCTCTTGTCTCTATGTCCAGTCTAGTGGGTGTGGGATGTGGTTACCCTTTCTAGCTGAAGTTAATGTCAACTTCAATTTGGGTAGCTAAAAATGCAGTAGTGTGGTTACTCACCTGGGGGGAACACAGCTTCCAGTCATTGCTTTCACATCCAAATAAATTTAGGAGGATATCCTAAAGAGACTGTAGCATCCCTCTTAGCATGTGTCTGGGCTAGGTATCCCTCGACCACTCTGTGTGTTTGGCCTCAAGTACATTACCTTCCAATTTTTCTTTACACCTTGATTGAAAATTTCACTCTGGGAATGAGATGGATTTTCCATTGACAACTCAATTGATACACCTCAGGCACCTTCACCTGATCGCTGCAATTCCCCCGGCAACAACTCTAAATTCAGTAACTTGTTTTGAATGACAGGACTCGAGGAATTGGAGCTCACCTCTACAGTGTGGAGTCAAGCTTGTGAAAATAGTTTCTGCTCTCCATTTAATTAGCCTGTTTGTCATACCATCTTGATGTACTGGTATAACAAGCCAGGATGTCAAGTGGATTAAAAACATCAAACAACTGCTATGCTTCTAAATAAGCTGTAAGTCTAAGGTTTCTAAGTCAAAACAACCTTCTCCCAAAGCCATCAGCAAATGAGACTCCACAAGAATTACTCTTTAGCAAGGATGTTGTCGAGTGATTTGTGGAGTTTACACTAGTGAAAAGGAAATGGCACCTGTCTGTCTGGAAGTGGCTGATTCCCCAGCTGCTCCCAGCTGTGTGCTTTTGCAGAGCTCTGCTCCAATTAGAGATTCATTTTGGGGACTGCTAGCACAGCAACATGCAGTGCATGGTTTTGAAGAGAAGGGAATCTATTTTCATGGTCAGTGGGGTCTTCTGTAGTTTTGGAAGCTAAAAAGTGGTCTGATTGTTCTTGTCCCTACGTGTCTTTTCAGGATGCTCTTTGTACGTGCTTGTACAAATAAAGAAGCAAACCAGGTAAGCTCTAGTGGGATGGGGCTGCTACCCTTCCAGTTATAACGATTTTCCTTATTTGTAACCATAATCCTGCTTTTCTTTAAGCCTGTCCTGTCTACCATGTGCAAAGATGTGTGATTGTTCTTTTGCAGCAAGTTTTTATATACTACAAAGCGGGGAAATAATAATATTCCATTAATTGCCTCAAGTATTTTCTGAAACTGGATGTTGTGTCATCCGAGGCCTCATCAGTGCCAACTGAAATAGACAAATTGTATCCTGAAACCCACATGAAATAATCCTGTTCATACAATGTTTCTCTTTTCACAGTGGCATTATATTGTCTCGCCTTTTGCTTGATATCTGCTGCCTTCCTCTCTCTTAAGAACTGTTACCTTGACAGCCATTTCCTGTCCCAAAGTCATTAAATTAGGGGTTATTATGAAAATAAAGTGCTTGACACAAGTTCCTGCTTGGTTTGTGTCCTTTTTCCTTATTCCAACTGCTTTCCCCTTTGTTTATGTTGAATTCCGTTTGCCATCCAGCATACCTGCAGTTCTTCCTACTTTCTCATGTGCAGACCTAATAAGGTTGTTTATTCCTTTGTCCAAATTATTAGTGAAAGCACTGAATGAAGTGGTACAGTTATCCATGAAATATCCACCTCAAAGCATTTTCTTTTTTTGAAAGAGACCACAAGTAACTCCTTCGGAATAGTGTCTGATGCCTTTTGAAGGCATCCTATGGTGGTTTGAGCTATCTTTGTAGCTTACTTATAAGTTTGTCATACTGGGTAATGCCAAAGACCTTTACTGAAATTGAGCTTTGACATTGATTTCTTCTGCCCTGTCCACAAGGCTTGTTGGTCTGTTGTGGAAGGAAATTAGATTGGTTTGGTATCATTGTTCCCTACCATTCATCTGCTTTAGTATCTTTGGTGGGTTTACAGATGGTATGATTTATTCTGGTAGTTTTCTGATAATTGAACATGACAAGTTTTTAATTTCCAGTTCCTCTTTTTTGTCCCCTTGTTAGAGACGTGCTGTAGATCTTCTGCCTTCTAGAAACTGCCTATGGGTTCTTCAGGATGACTACTGACTTCCTCTGGGGTTTTTTTGGTGTCTGTTTTTTTGGTGTGTGGTTATCTGTTTGTTTAGTTGTGTGTATGGGTTTTTTTGATATTATTATCCTAGAACAGAAAACATCATGCTTTACCAATATGAAAAAGGATGGCCAAGTTATCATAGCGTATTGTTCTTATTGGGGATTTTGGGTTAAAATTTGAAGCAATCTGTGAATCTTCTTTGATTTTATTACTTTATTTTAAAGTATTTTTCTTGGAAATACTTAAGCAACAGTGCCATATATAATCTTTTACCTTTTTTGGTTTTGATATGAATTCTATTAACCATCTGCATACTGCTGATGTTTCTAGTGAAGACTTTTCTGTGATGATATTAAGGGTTGTGGACTGGTGCCATGTTTTAATGTTTTTCTTTTTTGAATTCCTAAGCTTAATTTCATATTCTTCTAGTTGCCAAAGTGTATATGTTAATCTTCCTTCTTAGTTGCATCTCACTTTGTCTTACCATTCCTGATTTTGTCTCTAGGTTCTCCCACTGTTCTTTTTCATTCATCTTTAATAGTAAGACCTAGATTATTTTCTGTATACTTACCTGTTTTGAGGTGAATAAAGAGATGAATAGAGAGCTTTTATGTAATTTCTTTGAGGAACTGGTGTCCTAATTTCTCCTTTATCTATTTTTTTTAATTTCCTAAATACAGAATGAGTTTGTAACAGACATCTTTCTTTAAATTTGGCTTGTATTGAAGGTAATTGTCTTAATTCCTTTTTACTCGGTCTTCAAAAGGATCACTCTGTCATTCCTTGGTTGCTGTTACCTTTGCTTTCCCAGGTGATCCCTCCTGACATGTTAGCACCAAATGTAGCCAGGCTCCCTTATGTTCGTGTACCTTCCTTGTGAGAGAGGATTTTTGTTATCAGAGGGCTGTCTGCTGTGTTCCGCTCCCATGGTGATATGGCTGGTTCTCCATTCTCTGAAATGGAAAGCAGAACTTTGTGTATTGAGGCTGGGAAAATCATTAGATTGTCATCAAAACTTGAAAAGGCAACAAATTCCACAGAAACCTTGAGTGATTTTCTGATGCTCACTGCTGAAAGTCCCCTTTTTGGTGGCTTGAGGGAAACTGAGACAGAGAAAATGGTACAGTAGGATATACAGATTATAGCAGCAGTTAATATTTTAGTGACTCTTCTTTTTCTTTAGGTTTTGTTTATATTCTGTCTGGGGAAAACATGCCGTAGCTTGCTTTGAAACTCTGCTGAGGCCAGTAGGGGTAGCGCCTGTCACTTCGGGTGTTCCTATGAGAGGTGGAGCCGTTGCCCTGGGCTCCCGTGTCTGTGTTCTCAGGGGCAGCAGGTGCGGTGCCTTGGCCCCAGGCTCTGCTGTGCCCTGCTTTGGACCTCTGCCAGCCCCGTGCCTTAATGTGCATGGCACAGCAACAGGCTGCAAGGAGAAGATGAGGCCTCTGGTTGCCTTGAGCCAATGCTCTGATTTCTCTTTTTCTGCCCAGTTTCCTTGGTGTGCTCAGATAGAGCAGGGCTTAGGTAAATGCTGTTAGGGTAGCAAGCGAGGAATCCCATCCCTGTTCAAGTCAGTGGGATTGGTATCACTGATGTGCCGAGTGCCAGGATTTAAGCTCGGTGAGACTGGGCTGTTTGGAGATACCATGCTACCTTGCTGTATTGAATGCTGAGTACCGTGTATTTAGCACTTACTTATTCTCCCTTTGTAAGTGGTTACTTAACATTCAAATCTTTAGCCAACTAATCCTTTGTAGTGAAGCTGAATATTTGTGAGAAATAAGTGAAAGTCTATTCTCAAAGCATTAATACTTATATTTTCCTTGCACTCAGTGTAAATGCTTCTGTAAAGTGAAAGTAACACTGGTGAAGGGTGCCAGTTTGAGGGCTTTAAAACTGGAGATCTCTGTCCTTAGGGCAAATCAACTGGGAACTTCTGATGCAAGATCCTTGGCTTAACAGTTCAGCTCTGCACAGGGCTGAGAACTTCAGATAGCCTGAGCTGACTACAGTACAGCAAATAGTTCAGTCTCTGGCAGCACAGAGCAGTTCCATGAGATTTTTTTAACCTTATTTCTTATAGTTAGGTATACTGAACTTCAGTGAAGAATAAAATTAAAATATGCTTTCTGGTGAGAGTCCCATTTGCTGTACTTCGCAAAGAGCATATCTCTGGCAAGCTGCCTAAAAAGCTTCTCTCAGTTTAGATTGCACTTCAGGCTGTTCTTAGGGAGTTGTGTGGGAAAGGCTTCTTGCCTTCCCTGAGATGGTGTTCAAGTAGGGCTTACTTCCAAAAGCTTTATGATACTGTTTGAGACCCTTCAAAGTCATTTGAAACTCCACCTTACCTTACTTAATGCCTCACCCTTTCGTGGGCATTTATTGAACTGCCACCTCCATGCTGCACCACTGGTGATGGTGCTACCCCATGTGCACCCTGCAATGCAACCCAAATGTGAGGGGTGGGACTGGGGCATGTCCTGGAAAACTGGGGACAAAGATTCCTACTGCTCATCTTCTGCACATTGATTTCCACTAGTTTTAACACAGAGTTTGGCAGCAGCTGAGGAAGTGGAAGGTAATCAGGGTTAACTGAGAAGAAAAAATATCAGATTTTTAATTCCTGCAGACCTATAGTGATACTAAACACAGTTTCTTTTGACATGTTAAAAGGGCCAAAAATTGGGTAATATATATTAATTCCATACCTTTTTCCCTGCTTCTAGTTGGGTTATAGGCTGATTCAACCCTGGTTGGAAGTATGGGCCATTTTATATGATATGATATTGAAAAGCCTGGTGATAATCTGAAAGACAGGATTGCCTGGTATTGAATGTTTCTGTCTTCCTGAATGGAAGCCCATAATTATGACAGTAACACTGGAAATTATTCAAAATTTTGGTCATTAAATACTGTTTTCATAATGAGACACTATACATATATATACCATTGATAATTGCAATGATTATCTGCATCTCAGGTCAATACCTCAGAACACCTGTGAATTTTGAATGTTCACAAAGTGTTTCTGAGGGTAGATGGAGCCTTCCAGAAGGCATTACTGACTCCTTTTTCATAGAAGCCCCTTCTGAAGGCTGTGACCAATGGGCAGCTCAGGAAATTGGTTAACTGGGTGTGCTGAGTTAGAGCCAACCCTGTGCTGGCCAGTTTCTGCTGAAGGGTTTGTGGAGTGTTCACGGTGGTCTGATTTGCTTTGGGAACAGAAGGGACTGACTTTCTGTTTTATACTGACTTATCCCAGACTCGGTGTCTATTTTGTTTTTCAATGTGGTAATTAATTTTTGCATTCTGTGAGCATGCCATTTCTATGCTGTATCCTACTGTACGCACATTTGCTGCCACATGCTGGCTGTCTTAGGTCTCTTCTTATGCACAAGAAGCTGAAATAACCCTTTTTCTACAGGATCTTCTTAGCCACCACCTTCTTGTCCCTGGCCAGCCTCAACTCCTGTTTTGTTTTCTAGAATTGGCTTCAGAGGATCTTTGGGACTGGGGAGCAGGCGGTTGGTGACCGTGCCAGCACTGCAGGTGAGAACTGATGGGCCTCAGAGCCGCACCTGTTGTGACGTGTTCCTGAGACCTGAGTGAAGGGTGGGAGATGTGTTACATAACAGGACAGTGACTTAAAGTTCTTTTTATTATGGATCTACATATTTGTGGTCAAGCCTGAGCAAGTAGGCAGTAACAAGAAGCTAGGTGATGAAACAAAAGTGTGGAAATGTGTAGCATTGCTTAGTAAGGAGGGGTATTGATGTGAGGAGTAAATATCCTGGCTTCTGGACTGTAAGTTCAGGCAGATGGTATTTGTACACTGCCTTTAACTGTGCTTTTATCACAGTCAGTGAAACCTCAGCAGGAGAATATGGAGCCCAGTAAAAGTCCGTGCTCTGAGGATGGTGGACCTGAGTGAGGATGGCCTGTGCCCACAAATGCACTCAGCTTTTGAGCAGTAGCAGAAGTGCACTCTGTGTGTGTTTTCTTCTTTGTGATGCACAGAGACCAGAAAGGTTATGATTATTTTATGGCTTGTGGGTTTAATGAAAGCTTTGATAAATCTGGTCTTTTTTATCCTCACTAAAAGCTGACTTGGAGTAATTTTTTGTTTGAAAAGCAGATCTGCACTGAAAACCTGTTACAGGGGAATGAACCCATACTTTTAGGTGGGTTATGTTTTAAGTCAAATCTGGACATAACTGCAATGCTTAAAGGGTGGGCCTGAAGCTAAGTTAAACATGGTATTTTTTCACATCTTTCTCCTTTACTTGGCCTGCCATGCAGTAAAACGAAGACACAAGAATGACTATGCTTAAATGCAGCCCAGAAGAAAAGACTCTGATCTCATCACCATGTCCATTTTGCAGATATATCCAGAGCACAGTAGTCACAAACTCCTCTTTATCTGGTTCCTAATTCCCCTTTGAAATGTGTTACATGCCAAAGTTTATTTGGAGTCTCCAGTCCCTCATTTTAAGTCCGAAAAGACATTAATTAGAGACATTAAGCTCTCTGCTGCTCCTAAGCTTTTCATGCATCACAGCTGGAGTTTATTTGTATTGCAACTCAATGCTGAACAAGGCACACCCAAGTGCAGGCTCTGCACAGGCAAAATCTTTAATAAACAAAGTGAGGTTAAGCCTGTTCTTTATTTAAAAAAAAAAAAGGAAGAAAAAGAAGGAGGGGGGGAAAGTCTTTTCAGTCTTGAAACCTGGAGGTTTTTTGTTTATTTGTTTGAGTTTTGTTGTTTTTAATTTAGTTATGTTTTGGAGACAGAATTCCTATTTTTATGAAGATGAAAGTTGACAAGACTGCTCTTTTCTGTTGTCCTCCTGCCTTTGTTCTACTGTTGGCCCTCTCCCCTCTTTGCTCACTGTTTTCACTTTTAGTTTCCATGCTATTTTAAATTTGTGCTCTTTCTGATTGTACTGGAAATCTGTTTCATAATTCATCCAATTTTCTAAGTCTTTGTTTGGTTATACTTTTCCTTGTTTTAAGGCTATTGAGGCAAGGATAGTAATACTTACCTTATGGATATCCTCTCCATATTTATTACCCTACTGTTCTGGTTTTATTTGGTCTGATTTTTAGCATACCCTGTAACAAATAAAGCCCAGGACTTTTAGCTTTCTCAACATTTCGATTTATACTTGTGTTGTGTTTGTTTGCTGAAGTTGTTTCCATACAGTAGCTGTATATATTTTGGTTAGGAAAGAACTGTGGACTGCTAGTTAGATGATTATTTAGGAGCTCCCCTGGTGAGCCAGGGTCCATATGTTGTTTTGGCTTGGCCATAAAATTGCTCCTAATTATTACCTAGTGCCTTCTCCCAGCCACAGCTTCTGGATATTAACAGAGGTCTAATTATTAATAATATTGTTAATTATAATTAATAACTGTGAGGGGAATTTGAATTAATAATTGGGATTTGTTAGGGAAGGTTTGTACAACCAGGTTGCTGGCTAATTTTATCAGAAGTGTTTGGTGTGGCGAAGGAAAAAATACCTGCTTTGGTAGTTTTCAAAAATCCATATAACTCTTGCCTGCATGATGAAATGTGGCAGAAATAGGTGGTTTTAGAGTGTCAGATGTGTTTGCTGGCCACCAGCAGTGCGGGTCTGGCCTGGGTGTGCTCCTAACCACACCTCTAATTGCAGTGTGGTTTTATGTCTACTCTGGAAGGTATTTTACCTGACTGCTTGATCTGAAGTGTTGCAGCTACTCTCGGGCAATACGCCCCCAGTACTTACTGCAGTCGGGACCAGTGTATGACGCTGTTCCAGCCTGTGCTTTGGTGCTGAGGTGACCTTGAGCAGACTGGCTGGTGCAGTCCCATTTAATTACCTTTCTTCAGACAGTGTAATGATTGGCTTGCTAAGGGTCAAAGTTAGTCTGATGTAAGGGGGAGGCAGCTCTTCTCTGCACGTTTGTGGGTTTTTAAGTCAGTAAGAGGTTTGTTTTGATGAACAGACAAAAGAAAAAGAGCAAGGCAACATTAGGATAGCAAAATCTGAGTTCCACAGAAAAAATTATGCTGGACATGGCTTTGCTTGTGTCCCAGCCAAGTGCAGGACCAGTTGTGGAGATCAGCAGCATCTGCTTTGTTGAACTAGACTGATGCCTGTCTAACCTGAGACATCACCAGTGCTGGTGGTTTAGTAACATCTCTGCTCTATTTCCATGCATAGGGGAATGTACATTTATTAAATTAACGAGTGAGTAGTTATTGATTAATAATGATTCCACTGTTACCTTCTCTTGGATTTTGTGATGGACATGGAGAAGGTAAGCAGATGGGGGTGATGCCATGCCTGGGCAGTGCTTATCTCTTATAGGTGCACCTGCAATCCCCAGGCGTGGGTGCTGATGCTGCATGCAGGTGCCCTGACTGTGGTGCTCACAACTGTCAGAACTGAAAAGAGGAGGTTGAATCTGCACTGGCCCATGATTTTGGATGCTTACTGCTTTCTGAATGTAATATTGAGGGACATTCAGCTCAGTAATGATGAACCTTGCAGCCTGTCATGGAGCTTATGTTCTGGAGGCAGATAGACGACATGTGCAAACACTTGTTCCTTGTCAGCATGATAGCAATAATGGGCTTACAATGTCAGCAATGCTAATTGAAATTAAAACAAAGCCAGGTGTACAAAATACAGTGCAATAATCTAGAGCCAATTAAGCTTCATTGCAAACTGTCAATGAATTTAGCTGCAAATTATTCAAAACCTTAAACTGTGTGACAGTGGGATTAGTTTGTTTGCATTAGTATATCGCTGTCTGTATCAGGCTGGTATGAATAGACTAGTTTAGTCTGAAAAAACAAGCAGCACTTTCCTAAATTTGTCTTTGGTTGTTGATTTGTACCTCTTGAATGAGACCCACCACTTTTTCAATGGTTGAAAAATATGTATCACCTCCTTATGAATTTCTCACACTTCCTAATTTTGCTTTGATTAGATTGTTTATATTCAGACTAATGCTCATTCCTAGGTTGTACTGGATGTACAGGAAAATAAAAAGGGAGACAGTAATCCACAACCTCTAAATGAGATTTATCTCATACAAGACTTGAGATTTGAAATATACTGCTGCTGTGGGATACTGAGTTTCTGACAGTTTTTGCTCTTTCCTGTTTATATAAACTGTCACCTTTCTGGTCCAGGTGCTAATTCAGACACCTGAAATAGTGCTACAGGACAGACCCATCTAAATGATGGTGGAAATGCTTAATTCCAGTGTTTCAAGTTTAGCAGCATCGTGCTTCTGTCTCAGTCTCACTGACAGTTCATAAGGACTCAAACCTTTCAAAACGGAGGGAGTATGACAGCTGTGACTCATGGCCGGTATATCTTGACATTTACCCTTGTAAGGAGATTTTTGTGACTCATTTGAGAATAGCCTGAGTTGCCTGATGTGCAATCACTGTGCCTCTGAGAGTGAACCTTATCCTTCTCAAAATAGGTTTCTATACAAGCTGTTCCTGTCAGAAGTGCCTCAGTGCTTGGGTGACTCAACAATGAAGGTAGCAGTGGGGTACAGAGCCCGCTCAACAGTAAGTGCCATAAATACGGAACATCTCTCTGCTGATGTTCTGCCTTGTGTTATTGCCAAGAAAGAGCTCCCTTGATAAAACTGCAGGAGACATCGGAACCATTGCTTCTCAAAAATACATGAGAGACAGCTGCTCCCCCATAGATTTATCTAGATTGCAAGACTTATCATTTCTACAGAGTATCAACATGTCACGGTAAGCGAAATAAGAACTCATTTTTCCAAAGATATGCTAGGAACAGAAGAGCTGACCCTTAAATGAGTGCCTCTTAGATTGAAGGTCAGCCTCATGTGCATAAGTCATACAAGAGGTGAAACAGAGCTCTTCCTCATGTTGACCTGGGACACTTTTTATCATTACAGCAAAATGAATCTGTTGTGATGAAGCAGTGTTGGTTCTAAGCAGTTATTTGGGCTGAGTGGTTATTGCAACCACCTAATGCTGTTTTTGCCTTGTTCATATCCCCCAGTTCTGTTTCCCCCTCCTCCCCTAAACGTAATTGATCTGACCTCAGGCTTCTGCTCATTTCAGCTTTCTAGGCTTCTGTCCCTTTGCTTATGAATCAAGCTCCATCACAAATACCTGCAGTTTTAATGCTATGATGGTAGCACTCCTGACATGTTGTTATAGCAACAGTGCATGTTGTATATCTCAGAATATCCACCTTATATTGAATCGCCCCAAACCG
>WBMY01010617.1:65828-93513 GCA_013397315.1 Donacobius atricapilla | reverse complement strand
AAGGAAGGGGAAGGAAAAGGAAGAGGAGGAAAAAGAAAGGGAGGAAAAAGAAGGGAAGGAAAAAGAAGGGGAAGGAAAAAGAAGGGGAAGGAAAAAGAAGGGGAAAGAAAAGGAAGGGGAAGGAAAAGGAAGGGGAGAAAAAGAAGGAAGGAAAAAGAAGGGGAGGAAAAAGAAGTTAGTGAAAAAAGAAGGGGAGGAAAAAGAATTTGGTGGGAAAAGAAGAGGAGGAAAAAGAAGGGAAAGGAACAAGAAGCGGGGAAAAAAAGAAGGGAAGGAAAAGGAAGGGAGGAAAAATAAATGAGGAAAAAGAAGGGAGGAAATGAGGCTTAAGATTAAAATAAACAAAGTTGCTGTTGCATTTATCTGAACCACACATAAATGAGCTGCTGGACTCAAAGGTCTGAAAAAAATCATGTCAGCTACCCCTCTAAGAATAGCTCAGAAATTGTATTTGCAGTATAAACAGTAGCTGCATGGTTTGAAAATGTGTGAAAAAGGTAAAAGAAATATTAAAAAAAATTACCTGCTAACTCTGGCAGATTTGTTTGGATTCCATCTGATGGGTCACAGCCTCTTCATTTGAATTTCCTCTGTGAAATGGATTTCCACTGCCACATTCTGCTCCTTCCACTGTGTTCATTTCACAGTGGTTCTTCCAACCAGATCCCCGAGTGCAAAGGCATTTTGCAAAGTAAAGGACTAATGCCACCAAAATAAATTAATCACTGAAGTAAATGAGGAGTTTGGTGCGGTAAAGAGTGCCCCGTTTTGTGCAATAATTCGGTTTTTTACACACTTTTCCCCCCACAACACATTGAAGCAGTAGTGCTGGGATAGTTCTTAACTGGCAAATATCAATTCTGTGGCTCATCCGTTTGTGTCATTTCCTGGTCTTTTTCCCTCTGATCCTTTTGGCAGGTGATTTTGTTCCTGGGAGTTCTACAGAAACTGTAGGAGTCATTGACTATATCTCCAACCATTAGTTTATGCTGTTATTTTATGAACATTTCTAAATGTTTGCATTCTGGGGAGATAAATAAAAATTGTACAAGACTTAATAGTAGAATATCACCTTTACAAACACCTCATAATAGTAGTAATAATAATAATAATGATGATGATGATGATAATAGCTTCTGACAAGAGAGGACATACCCTGCGTCCGTCTGTGGTTTGACTTTCCTACTGCACAAACACACTCCCATATGGACAAAACCCTAATTTTTCTGGAAGCTAAATCTGCAAAGAATGGACACCTAATTCTTCTGCAAACTCAATCTGCAAAGGATGGAAACCTGATTTTTCTGAAAACTCAGTCTGCAAAGGATGGAAACCTGATTTTTCTGAAAACTCAGTCTGCAAAGGCTGGACCAGCCAGGTTGGTGCCTGTGCTGTCTCAGCATCCTGGTAAGGAGGAGAGGAGGGATGGTGCTGCTCTCGTGAGCAGCATCTTTGATTTGGGCTGGGCTAAACCCGGGGCCATGACCTGGGACCAACTTCCACCCAGTTCAAGGGAGTAGCAGCACTCTGAGAGCCTCTCACTGGGGCCCCTTTCTCAAAAAGTCTTTTTAAAAAAAAAAAAAAAAAAAAAAAAAAGCTAAATCCATTTTAAACAGTCAAGTTGAAAATATTGAGGTAATAACACACCGTACGTACGTTCTTCTGAAGGGATTCTTTTCCAATAAAGGTGTATGTGATGTTAGAAAAAAAGAAAAATGGCTAAAAATCAAGCGGTAAAAGAAAAGAAATCACTGCAAAATCAATAACCTCAGGGGGAAAAAAAAAAAAAGAGAAAAGATGAGTGAAATTGAGAAGATTGACTTCAAAAGCAGACATTTAGCCAGCCAATCCTTCAGAACTCGGTTGCTCTGATATAAAAATATGGAACTGCTCCCTCAGCTTTCCTTTTGTAACAGGCTTGTCATGGGTAAAACTGACAAAACCATCAAAGCAGTCACTGGAATATTATAAGTAATTTTTAGAACAAAAGGACCACCAGAATAGAAGTAGTCTGAAAGACTGACATTCTTCAGTGAGATGAGAAATTATACTCTACATTCCTATCAATATTTGTGTTATTCGCCACTGCAATATATGCTGCTAATTAATATTATCTCTGTAGCCACTTACACTGCAATAAATAAGCTCCAACCTATAAGACCTACAATTGGCTTTGAACATGGAATAAAACCATCCTGTCAAAGCAAAAAAAATGATGCAAGAGCTTGTACACAGCAAAAGGCATTCACCAAGCCATTTGAAATTCAGTTACAGTCAGGTTTTCCATTTCCTCAGAGAAAAATAGTGAGGTGTGAATTTCTCTTTTTTTTTTTTTTTGATAGCAAGCACAAAACTAAAGAAAGTGTTACCAAGTTTGCAGGGAATCTACATTAACATTGGTTTCAGCTTCAGTTCTCTACTAAGGGATTTTCTATTCTTCTGTGGTGAAAAAATCACGGTTTTGCTGTACTGGCTTAGTTTTGGAAAAGCTTTGAAAACTAGATTTTGGGCTGGATCATCCTTTTGAAGTACCTACATTTATTATGACGATTTTTGTTATAGAAAACTCCACTTACTCGTGGATTTAAATAGCAGAAATCTCCATGCGTGTGCAATGAGCAACCAGTTATTGCAAATAATTGTTTCCAAGAGGGTTATTGAATTGTAAAAATAATTCAGAAGTTAGAGTAGTTCTAAATTATAGGAAAATATTTAAGCTTTTACAGAGAGCAGCTAACCAAACTACACAAAAGCATCTGAAAAGAAAAAGTACCTTGTACTTTTGGTTGGGATTTTTTTGGTCATTCTGTTACAATAATAATAATATTTTTTAATTCATCATCAAATTTGGAGAGAGAGTTGTTTTTTGTTGTTTTTTTTTTCTCTGAGAAGAAATGTTAAATCTAATATTTCTCTCTATTTTACTGCCCTAATTCTGATTTCATTTGCAATCTCTGTGAAACTCCTTCTGGTACAAAGGAACTCATCAGAAAAAAACCAAACTTGGCTTTTTTTTTTTTTTAAAAAAAAGCACTCTTAGAAGGAGATTGTTCAAAATGACAGGATTGTACCTTTCTTTTGGTATTCCAGGCAGAACATTCCTGCAATATCTTCAGGAAGGCAGTTGGGACAACTGGGAAGGTTGGCAAATCATAAATGTCAAGAATATTAAAATAATGAGTTCATTGCATGGCAGGCAAACTGTTTTGAGAGCTGAGATTCCAGCTGCATCCCCTGCAGCCACGGGACGTGGCTGGGATAAAAGGATGACCATGCAGAAATACGCCTCCAAATCCTAGAATCCATCTCCCCAGCATTTTTTTCCCGGCCACCGGAACGAAGAACAAACAAACCAAGCAACCTGACCTGGGCAGAAAAGACAAAGTGAAGTGCAAACAAATCTGAAATTCCCTCTCCCTCTCATCAACATGCTCCGAGTGCCCCCAGCAGCCTGGCCGGCCAGCTCTGCAAAAACACCCCGGGGACCACAAAACCTCTGCGGGGGGATGAAAGAGAGTGCCCTACCCATCGCATTTCCATTCCTCATTGCTGAGCTGCGAGCTGAGGCAAGTTTCACTGCCCATAAACGCTCTGCTCATCAGCAGCTGCACACGGTATCATTTCCAGCCCCGGCTGCATAACCAGCATTTCCCCCGAGCTTTGGCCCTAAGCTCTGGCCTGACAGGCATCAGCCAGACCCAACTTGCTGTTTTAAAAAAAGCCCGAGCAGCGTTTTCACGTTTAGCAGCTGAACCAAACTTCACAAAAGCGGCTGAAAAGGATTGGTAAAAGGTTAGGGTAGATTGGCTGTTTCCAAATTGGAATACTAATGATGATCTTTAATGAAGCCTGACAGTACAATCTGTTTCTTATTGTCCCCTAAGTGCTGGCTACTGGTCATATTCGCTGGCTTTAGGTGACAGGGACAGACAGGGACAAATGGGCCCCACTGGTGAGCAGGACTGTGCACAGCTGATCTTTCAACAAGGATTAAATTAATTAAAATGATTCTCCCATCAGAAGAATCAACCTTTTGATTTTTTATCATCCTAGTGGTTATTAATTTTGAATGATGTCTAATTGGTCCCACTACTGTTTGGGTCAGCTGGCTTAGTAATCTTCTTAGAAAGCAGCAAAGAATACATGATTTTTTTTGTAGCTGTGTCAGGGAGCTGAACGAGATTAAAAAATCCCCAGCTTGATTTAATACCTCTCATAATGTGTAAAAACAATAGAAAAAGCAGGCAAAATACCTGCCAGACCCAACTGGTGAAAACTGACTTTGCTTTTTTATTTTTATTTCTTTCAATAAAAAAAAAATGTAAGGCGCTTTCTCATAAGGATAAATGCTGCCAAAACATTTAAAGAAATGCTTTATTATGGTGTTGACAATAAGCACAGTTGGAAATACTTCACTCTCTGGGCAAAGACACTATGCTAAGGGCTCAGAGGGAAGCCCAGACTCATCAAGCAGAGGCAGAACATGCACAGATTGTGTGGAATCTTGGCCCAGCCATTTCAGGATTTGGCCCTAGCTCCACAAACAATGCCTCCCATTTCTTGTCACAACAGGTCTTTTGAGGCCAATGACCAAAGTAGTAGGTTCTGGTCTCTTACTCAAACTTTTAAGGTGTTTAAGCCCTTTAAAACAGCAGTGGGAGTTCAGACCATGCCGTGGAAGCACCTGTAGGTCACATACAATTTCCCTTCTGCCTGCTTTTGATATTTAGGCTGGGTGTGTTACCTTCACAGCTACAACAATGCCTAAACCATCCCTGCAAAGGGGATGTGGGGCTGCTTCTCGCGTGTTGCTCAGACTGAAGCGGTGGAATAAGAGAAAAGTCACTCTCTGTGCCGTGGAACAACAGACATCTCAGTGAGGTGAGGACAAAGCTGCCCCTGGCAGAGCTGGGCAGCACAGACCACGTCCTCCTGCCCACTCCTGGAACATAAAGGTGTGGCTGCGTGGGTCATCTGTGGGAGAGCTCAGTCCTGGAGCTTGGATATTCACACAATTAAAATTAAATTAAATTAAAACCCCAGAGACTCCTCCTGAAGGAAGTGATAGCCAAGTCTCACTCAGATGAAAACAGGGACGTAATTCTTGGATTTTTTTTTATTTTTTTTTTAGTTTGTGCTCTCCGCATAGGAAATTGTTTCTGCCTTGCTTATCCATGACAATAAATACACAAAAGCAAGCAGAGGTTCATCTGGGAAGGCATCCATTCCATCAGCGGAGTAAGTGTTTAGAGTGTTAGTAAGTGTTTACTAAGTGTTTCGATGACACACACCCATATAATTGAACACATTTGAGGGCTGAATGTGTTACCTCCCTCTTCCCTGCAGCTTCCCCGGCAGCGGGAGGCATCATTCCCTTGGTGAATACACCATTTCATCCCCTTCTGCTGCCACAGTTCCAGCCCCACAGCTTGCTGTCTCCTTGGAAAAGGAAATAGCTTGCATGACAGATAAAAGTGGTCCAATCCTGCTTTCCCGTGGAGGGAGCTCTTCTCCTCTAAGAAATTATCACAATTGTTGTAATTCACATGCTTTAGCTCAAACCTCAGCTAGGCTGGAATAATAACACTTGAGTAAAAATCATTTTAACACTTGAGTAAAAATCATTTCCACACATCAGCTCTTTGGAGTCAACAGCAAACCCACCAACCCAGGAGCATTTGTGCACTACAACAGATGAAAATCAGATCTTTTATGGTCTTTACATTTTTTAAGAAATTCTGGTTCACCCGATCTTGCCGGGCTTTACTACCAGCCCCAATTCCCACCAAATTATCTTCCTAACTCCAGAAGTAAAAAGAGATTCAAAAACTCTGTTTCTAATCCCTATTTCTACAGAAGGTTGCTCTTTAGAAATCATTCTATAGAAAAGCAAGATAAATCTCAACCAAATTGCGAGTCATTATAGCGATAAATAAAAAGCTTTTAAGTGATAGAATCCAAACTGTCATTCCAGTCCGGGCATCTGGACCTGGGTCCTATCTCATAGGTTAAATGCATTCATACTTGCTAGGTGAAGGTGCTTTTTATCTTTTCTCCACATGCATTCCCCCTGCTTGTTCTGCTGTGTTTGGTTACACTCATCTTATTCAGCACCATTCCTAACTGTTTAGCCAAGGAGTTAAGTTACAGATTGTGAAATCCAGCTATTGTTCCTGGCCTCAGCACTGATTTGAGATAGATCTATACATCCATGACTTTGGATGGATTACATTTCTGCTTTTTCCTTGCTTTTTCTTTGCTGAATATGCTGTTCTGCAAAATAGTTTTAAGCAAATGGAGCTAAACATCATTTCACATGCTCCCATGAATGCATTCTCTTAACCAACCACTCTAGCATTTTTGGTATTACTCTTTTCAAAATGCATTTCAAGATTGGATGGAACAAAAGGCTAGTGAGTAATATCCAGAGAGACAATACCAGCTCCTAAATGTCATATCCAAGATGAGCATTCTAATAGCTTTTTTTCATATCTGCAGTCAGAAGAGATATCAGGTTAAAAGAATCTCATTGAAATGTGCATTGAGAAATTTATTTCTACAATGAGAAGAGTCTGAGATTTAAAAAAATTAAAATATTTTGAAAACTACACAAGGCTATTGTTGTTTGCTTAGTCTTTGAATCATGCTTGAAGCTCAAGTCTTCTTATATTCTTTTTAGAGACATAGCTGTTTGATTGGGGTTCCGGAATTCTTTTAAACATGAACTTGTCTGTTAAAACAAGCACATTAAAGAGCCCATTTCTAAGCTCAGCTCTTCCAAATATTTGTGTTGCATTGCCACCTGATATTGCTTTCTCCAAAATATATCTAAATATATCCCTTCCTATTCTTCCTTACAAGCATGACGCCTTTGATTCAAACCTCACCATTGCCTGGTGGCTAAAATCTGTTTTACACACCATGGGGCTGTGGCATGGATTTGCCACAGGAAAGCCAGATGGCAGCAGCAGCACAGCGGCTGTTTAATGCCCTGAATCAAACGAGTGTCTTAGAGCAAGGTGGGACATGAGCATCCTCCCCCTCATGACAGCTGTGGGATCCAACAGGGACATTTTTGTGAACCGAGTTCTGAAAGCGTATTCACTTTTACGCACGCACAAAGTTTCAGTCCTGAGAGCTGCACTGGGCCTTTAAGGCTGTGGAAGTGCCTTCTTTTCCTCCCTAAACCCCGTTCGAAACCACTGTGGACTTCTTCATAGCCAACCAAGGAAACAGCTGTGCTGTCCCTAACAGCCAACCTCTCAAAACCAGAAAAGATCCAGGTACAAACCCCCAAAATTAGAGAAGAAACCCTGCAACCCAGGTCAAAAGGAGATCCAACAGCTGCACTCATTGCTTAAACAATAAGAATATCTCTGGCCACCGACATTTTAAACTCTCCTCCAAAACGGGACAATATAACGTTAAGATTTTTTATTATTCCAGGTTTGCCCCCAGGTAAAATCCAATCCCTGATGAGATATTGCTCTGAACATTGCTAGATCAGAAACCTCCAACGACTCTTCCCTTGGATTCAGACCTGACTGTAAAATTACTACTTTGCAGGCTTTTTAAAAAAAAGAAGTCAGGCAGATCTTGAGAGGCATAACAACATCAAAGGAAAGTAACATGGGAAGAGAAGCCTCATGTGTACATTGAAAACAGAGCTTAAATAGAGCCAAGCTTAAGTATTTGTGGAGAATGCTCTCATCTCTTTCTGGTGACCATGATTTCCATACAACCTATTTGGATACTGTCAGATTTTTCTGAAGAGAACTCAGCTTCTAATGGTGGTTTTTAGTTTATATGGTGACAGGCTTTCTGGAATTCCCTGTCTCTGCACTCTTTTTGTTCTCCTAAATACTTTCCCTGCTGGAAAATGCACTGATTCCAAACAGCCATAATGGCTAAGTCCTCTAGCAAATGTCTTAAGTACCTGATTTTGAATAACACCTTGTCCAAGGAATTGGTCAGTTGTTAACCTTTAACCCTGTGTACTGCCATGCAGGAGGAATCCGCTTAAAATTCTCATTGTAAAGATACACAAGGAGTAGCATTAAGGCTGTTTGGCCTCAGGATTTTCTGAAGGTAACTTTTGGATGCAATTCTCTCACATCTTTTTGCATTTGCAAAGACCTCTTTAAGCAAGAATTTTAACAAACTTACTTTTCATGGTGCATTTTTTCCCCAATCTGTGATCCCATTTAGCAGCGAGAGAACTGCCAATTCTTTCCAGAAAAAGTTGCAAACGACTTAGGATTCAGAGGTGCCTAAGAAAGAAGCTGCATTTACTTTCCCTTGATGGGGAATAAGTTGGTTTTGACAACTGATCTTTCTGATAACAGAGTTATCAGACCAGAAATCATCCCCTGGGAAAAGCGAAAAGCTCGGTATAGACCTGCCTTATGCATGGCACCGCGAAGGAAATGCTGTATTCCAGACAGATGCCATAAAAATTATATGTAATAGAAAATGACCATCTAGAACAAATATATAGAGTACGACTGTTGCAGCCAGATATGGAAACTTGCTTGAAAAAGAAGCCACAACATCGGGAGAGGCCGAGGCACAGCGGGATGGATGCGAACGCAGAAGGTCCCAGAGCAGGGACGCTGCTCCACAGTCCCGCTGTCACCTGCCTGTGGGCCACACCATGAGACACAGCCCAGCACAAAACTCAGGTGCTCAGGCTGAATTCATAATCTGGATCTCCAAAGTTATCTTGATTAGGCGTCTCATCAGAATTATTTTACTGTCTTAGTGAGCAGAACACAGGATTTCTTTAAGCAGCGTAGAATTCCTTGCTGATGGTCCCACAACGTTCTTAAAAATAGTTCTGGTAGGCTGGGAATAATCCATTCTGTTTAGCATGGTGAAGGACACTCTTCATAGCAAAGGAGGGCAAAAATGGATTCCCTTTTCTATGACTATGTTTGCTTCCATGAAGTAATTTTAAAATAGTTTGCACGTAGATGGATCCCAGATTAGATTACTCTACTAGGTTAGATTTCTTGCAGCTGTAGATATATCCCAGCACCTGAAACTCTGAGTCTGAGTCATAAAACGCTCTGTGTCTTGTTTACAAGGGCAGTTTGTGTTTGGTTTTAATTATTGTTTACTCTGCATACATGGGAAATAATTGTTTCACAGTGAGTTCCTCAAAACAGGTGTATGATTCACCTGACTCCCAACTTTTACTGACAAAAATAGTAAGTAAAGCATCAGGCTGAAAAACTTATTTTCCTGAAATCTAGAAGAGAATATGCTTCACCTTCTCACCTCTCAGCTAAAACAGAGCATTGGGAGGTGCTGCTGATAATTAAGTTAGTCTGTAAACTAAAATTGTTATGAATCCGAGAAATATCATTGTGCCATTTCCATTTTAGTGCCAAAGAAGTGGATTTCAAAGAGCATTTCAATAAAGCAGGTTCAATTGGAATGCTTGAAGTTGCAGTATCACCGGTCCTTTGATTACAACCTCTGTGGAAGTCAAGGATGCTTAGCATTTGAAGGATTCATTTCCAAGAGACAAATGAAGAGTACCTGGGGAATCAAACCGGTCTAAGGGCCTGATAGTCCCTGGACAGAAGTGAAGGCGGATACTCCTTTCTCTTCGAGCCTCTGAGATTCATCCTTCTGGGCTGCAAGGCTGGCAGCTGCCTGAGCTGCGCTGAGAGCACATCACCTGGCAGCTGGTTCTGTCACAGCCAGGGGAAACCAGCATGAGCGGATTCTTAATTTAATTAACTTTTCATTTCATATTTACTGTCACTCTTTCATCCCTCAGCATGTATTCATTCCCATAGCCTGTGTGTTTCCACTGGAGCCTGGATGCTTTTTCACACACACATTCGTTTTTGAACACTGCATTGTTGTACTCTCGTGACCAATGAAGGTGCAACCTTTTCCTTGGATGCAGCATGCAATCTCCTCAAGGTGTCAGAAGCAATCATCCATGTGTTAAAGGACAAAAGAAAAGCAAGAGAAAAAAAGAAACACAGAGAAAAATTTGTGTAACTACACTTCTTAGAAACAATTATTTTGCTCCCACTTGTGGCAGCTACTACTGTTGCAGCAGCCCTCTTGTTAGAGGGTGGAAATGAGCTGAGGCACAGGCTTCTTGTTCATCACAGCATGAAAAGGGTCCTGGTTTATCCCTCTTTACAGCTCAGCCATCCTGACTCCAACCATTCCCTGACTCTGGCTGCAGCAAGCTCCTGCTGGAGGTTTCCCTTGCTTCCTTGGTTATTTCCTGCTAAACTCTGACTGCAGGGATTGGCGTGCAGACTGTTCGTTGTGAACATCCGGGGATTCTGGCTTCTGAGATTTTGAATAGCTCCAAACTTGCTCAATTTTCCTCACCTCAATATCCAAAGCAGCAACATACCTCTCCTTATGACAAAGCATAAGGGTAAATAGGAGTGATCCTTTGGTTATCTATAAATAGCGCAACAACATTCCATCAGCAGGACTCCCCTGGGCCTAATCAATACAATCCACATTCTCCTGATCATATCCTCCAGGTTATTTTAGAGGCAGGCAAAGAGCAGGGTGACAGAATGATAAATAAACCAGAAATACATGCTCCATTTAAACTATTCCATTAGGTGTGGATTTTCCTCGTCCATTGCCCAGCACCTTGTAGCTCATGTATGATCTCATATGTCACAGGCAAATTCATTACACACACAGAGGTTATCCCAAACAAAAGGTGGGCAGGACAGTGTCCACAGAATACCTCAGGTGTTCTTACAGACCAACAGGGGAACCTTAACACAGGTGATAAATGAGCACACGAGCCAGCCTCATTTATCTACAGGTTAAGAGTTTGATCATTGATCTGAATTTTCGAATTTGGGACCCCTGTCTGGTTTTGAAACATCTGAAAGGGAAAGGCAGAAGAAAAGTTCAGAGCAGACCTTTGCCCTAAAGGTACACATTTAGTCAGGGTCAGTCAGAGCAAACACAGAACAATGGATACGTGGGCATTAAACCTAAGAGGCTTTGCTTATTGACATTCGTGGACTCACTTCTGAATACTTTGCCCTTTAAGCCTTTGTTTGGAACTCCCAATGTAGAAAATGACAATTCCAACTCAATCAATTAAAAGATGAAATCAAACCTTTGAACTCATTAAAAGCTACCTGTGCCCCTGAATTTCTGCCTTTACTAGAACATCTCAATACTTTAATGAGGTCCTTCAACTTCAAATAGTATTTAAATGAAGAATACTGCAGTTGGAGGTATTACTATTGCAATAAAAAGAAATCCCCACAATATCACATCTTTTTTTGGCAAAATCCTCAAACGGGTCTTAAACAGAGATTTACTTTAAAATACAACCTTTCCTCTGCTGACTGGAAGAGATAAAATCTGTAATTCATGGGGCACCTTCCAATCCATTTTGGCACTTGTCAGATGATGTCCTTGTAGATTTTTACCAAGTTCTGTGTCTCTCCTAGGCAGCAGCAGCTCTGCTTCTATATCTCATCGTTCATAAAGTGAAGATCTTTGAAATTGTTTGCTAGTCCCTATCTTAGTTTCCACCAAAGTCCTTTTGGGAAATAACAAAAATTGCTAAAGGCTTGACACTTCTGTTTATGCTTCTGGAATATTTGCTGTAATGAGTATATTTTCCGAGATTTTAGAAAAACGTGTCGCAGGGGTAGCAGCTAACAAAGTGTTCACACTGTGCGCTCTGGTCTGTGAATACTTTACTGATGTTGCTCCACTTTTCTCCACTGACCTGGTGCGTAAAAACCCTGCAGTGCAGAATTGCTTGCACAGTGAAGGAACTTTTTAAAGAAATACCACTGAAGAAGAAAAATTGAACAGCAGAAAGATGTACTGGACCGCTGCAATGGCCAAAACCCCAGAGAGATGGCTCATCCCCAGACACAGTGTGTTTTGTGCTCGCTGCATATCTCTGGGTGTGTGCTCTTCCATGGAGGAGAGGGTTGGCTGCTGGTGACCAAGGGAAAACATAGGTTAATCATACCTCTGTGCTTTACATTTCGTTCAAAAGCGTGTGAGAAGTTCATATAAATGTTAAGTAACTGTCAATTAAACTCCCCCTTTGCCCTCCCGTGGCAATTTCCCAGGGGTGGAGGGCGAAGCCCCCACGTCAGCGCTGGGTCCTTGTGTACGGCTAAGGACCAAACCAGCCGGCTTTATTAAGCTCATACCGAGCTGCAAGGACCCACCACAGCCCTAATAGATGTCCTACCGGGCCACCAACACCAGCACAAATGGCAGGAGGGCTGCCAGCACAACCGCAGAGTGAATGGGCCTAACTCAGGCAGCGCCTAAAGCCCAGTTTACTAACACCTGTATTAGCCCAGGCCGGCTGTGGGGCGCGCTGCTGGCGGACGAGGCATAATCCCATAAGCTGGCCATTTGCATAGCCCTCATTTAGCTGATTAAAACCTGGAGGAGGGCAGGTTTTTTGCAGCCGGTGGGTCCGTCCCAGCCGCTGCGCGCCGCTGCCTGGGTGGCTCGGTAATGAAGGGACGGCGCTGAATGTGAGGTTTATATGTATGGAAGGGATTAAGGGCGTTAGGGCTTGTGTGAACCGATGTTGCCATATTCTCTCCGCTGGATCACAGTAATTGGATGGGAGGAGCAAGAGTGGATCCATTAGTTTTGTCTGTTTGCCCAGGAGCTGGGCGCTGGAGATTCAATTTTGCTTCCTTTCGGCTCCCTCGCTTTTGTGGAGGCCGGTGCTTTGTCTAGGCAAGCCCTTAGCACCTCTGTACACTGCCCACACTAAGGGGATTCAGCCACAAAGGAGAAGCCTCAGAGACGGCCAGCATAAAACCCAGCCTAGACTCAAGTGCTACTTGAGGGCAGCGCAATCCTGCCCGGCCCAGTCCTGGGAGAGAAAGTAAGAGATAATTGAAATCTATAAACACCTCTGGAGCCTTTTTATTATTTTATTAGTTCTCCACATTTGGGCTTAACAAACCCCATCATCAAAGAAGCCGTGAGCTCCTTACAAGTAAACTGAATGGCTTGAAATTTCACTGACTTAAGAAGCAATTGTTGGGATTATTTGCTGGGCTTGCATAATTCTAATGCAAAAAAAAAAAAAAAATCCATTTCCTGCATTATTTGTACAGCTGGAGTAATCACTTTGTGTGACCGATGATGTGAAAAAAAGAGAAAAATTTACAAGCTTGTCTCTCCCATAGTGCCAATAATGCACCTTCAGCCACAACAGGAAGAAAACTAAATAATTCTGGGAAGCCTGGTGCCAGGGACAGGCTAGGACAAGTTCCGTGCGATAGACATTATTAACAGACATTATTTAGATGGGAACAATTTGGACATTTAACTTTGCCACATCATTTCCACAAGGATTTGGAGGATGCTTTCTTTCGTTCAGGATAGCTAAAACTTTGAAAAATTAGTATGTGAATGGAGCTGTGGGGCACAGGGAAGATGGGGCTATTCAGAATAATAATTCACAGGCAGCATATCCTTTCTCTTTTTAAAAAGTATTTTTGTGCCCCAAACTTATTATTGTCATTCTGTTAATTACACTTCCCTGAAATTTGATAGTTTGTTTTATACCATCTTTTTATTTTATGTTCATATTCTAAACGATGGCAGTTGGGTTTGTTTTGTTTTTTTTTAATAAGAGAAACTTAACATTCCTTTAGTTAGAGTTGTGTGAACACTGAAAATATTCTGATACTTACGGCTAAACTTTAGAACCAACAAAAGCATGGTAGCATTAAGGGTAATGTGTGATCTGTCCTTGTGTTACTCCAGGATTTCCTCACTGGAATTCTTTTATCAGCATGGAACTGTAATGGGAACCTGTTTACTAAGTAGTGATTAAATCTGTATTACTGGTTCCACGTAAATCAGTGTCTATTGGCATGATTCTGTGATCATTAATTACCTGAGCTTCATAAAGCAAGAAGACCCTTCTGTACTTTTAAGTGAATGTAAAGGAGAATGTTTAAATTCTGGACAGACCAACGTTTCCTCCTCAGTTCCATCCACCCCTGTATTATCCCGGATCATGGGCTGACCACATCCAAAGCAGCGCTGCAGCTTCTTTCCTTCAGGTCATCAGAAGAGCAGGACAGGCACGAATCAGACACCCGAGTGCGTGGGGGGAAGGTGACACAAACTGGGGATGCATTGCCTCCGTCACCTTTGGCTGACAGCATCACACAGAAACTGCAGAGCCTCCTGTTCCCAGAGCCAGGCTGAGCCCTTGGGCTCAAACACCCCTGACCTGGATGGTGGGAGCTGGTGCTGACAGCTGAACATTAAAGGAGTCCAAGGAGCTGAGTTTCTGCCCTCACTGACCTCCACCGCCACCAGCGGGTGACAACCACATCATTTACAATATTCCTGCTTAAACAAGGACTCCTGCTCTGTCCATTTCTCAATTAAAACAGTGATGATGGCAGCCAGGAGACCAAATCAAAATCTACAAAAATCGTGGTCTGTTTTTCCCCCACTAAAAAAAAATTACTTAAGAAGTGTCCTCCTCTAGATACCCTAGAAGGTGCCTAGAGTTCCCCATCCCTTCCCTGTTTTAAGAAACAAGCGATTCCCCATGTCTTTACCTACTTCTCATCTGTGGCACCCACTCATCCCTGCCAAGAACGGAGAGTTCAGGCTGTGTTTGTCCTTGTGGCATTTCAGGAAGCCACACAAGGTACCACCAGCTTGTGCAAGCAACTTTCCTCTCCTGCTGACAAAGCCCTGCATTTCCTCTATTCTTCCCCTCCTTCCTGCGGGAGCTGAGCCCTCTGGAGCAGCTCTGAGAACACCAGTTTGGTTTGCAGGGTAACGCTGCTTAGAACACCGGGCCTAAGCTCGTGGCTATGAGAGATCAGATCCTCTGTGGATGATTAATGAGACTGTGATGGTTGCTGACCCACTGCTGAAAGGACAGCACAGGCTTGTCCAGTTATCATTTCCCGACTCTCAGGTTTGTTTGTCATTTCCAGACTCTCAGGTTCCACCAGGACGAGTGGACAAAGAGGAATGAGGCTGTTCTGGGGTGTTTCCACAGCTCCTCGTGTGCTCTGCCTGAGCCTCAGCTGGTGAAACCGTCTCAAGTCCCAGCTTCAGAAGGGAAGGAGGCAGCAGAAGCTCCCAAGCTACCTCTCATTCCCCACAGGAAAAGGATGTCTTAAATTCAGATTATTTTCGTGTTGGGGTTTATAATGTAGACCCCACAAATGGATTTGCTGCCAGGAAAGAATGGACACTGAAAAAGTAAATAATTTGTGAGTCAGCTGGGCTATGAGCGCAATGCTGGAGGGTCAGGCCCATCATGTGCCAGCTGCAAAATGAGAAGAGCAACAGAACAGGGTTTCCTCTGGCAGCCGGATTCTGTGGTTCAAGTTAGCCCTTCCAGACTGATGTTCCTTTATTGAAGTAGGAAATAATTTAGGAAATCATAGAATTCCTTCGGGGCTTTTATCTAAAAATAGCCATCTTATTTCTTCATGAAAGAGCAAGCACACAGGTGTGTTTGCACCATTTGCTGCAAATTACCGTCAAAATACCTTCGTGCAAGAGGTGTTGTAAGCAAGCCAGTCAGAACATTAGGTTGTTAATATGTTCTGTTGGATTACACAAAAAAAGGGAGAGTATGAAATAACCACCTGTGTTTTTAGCAAGTGTTTCCTACCAAATCCCACGTGCTATTATTTATCTCTTAGTGGTGTAGCTTAACCACTTAGGTTACAGCTGGTTGTACTGCAGAACAGGAAATATTGGGTCTCACTAGGTTCCCTTTCCTTTGGGTAGAACACAGCATCCTTTAAGGTCCATGCCAAGCTGGGCTGCTGTCTGTAAGAAAGTAGAAAAAAGAATTGAATCAGCGGGCTGCGAGATAGAGAGAGAGAAAAATACAAAAGTGCTCGACAACTTCAGAAACAAACCAAGGAACAAAACTTTTTTTTTGTAGATGACAGAGGGGTCTTGTAGTCCTCTCACTGGAGGAAATCCCTCAGGCCCTGCTATGGATGTGCCTTTCCAAAAAATAAAAACTGAAATCCCGAACACACACTTCACAGAATTCGAGAAAATTAACCACTTAAATTAATTAGACTACTTTGGGGAAAACAAAGGTGGTTTTGTGCCCCAAAGTGAAGGGAGCTCAGCACCTCTTCAATTCAGCATGTCGTTTAAGAATTCACAATGCCTTTGGAGTAGGTGATGATGATTGTTGTTGTTGACCACACACTCTATTCATGGGATGCATCTTACCATCGAGCTGACTCTTTATGGAGAAAGACCAACAATTTTCTAAAATGACTGCACTAAGCTGTAGGAGAAGGCTGCCAGATGAATCATGCTCTGGCGGCGCTGTGGTAAATTCCAGAGCACACAACAGTGCTCCCAGTTGTTTGCTTGAATCATCCTATGGTGCTGCACGCACATTTGGCTGATGTACCAACACTAATGGCTCATGCTCTTCTTGGAGTTACATTTATAAATTATCTCAGAAAAATAAACAGCTTTATTGCCAGGCTCACCGCAAATGATAATCCCACAGATCAAAAACATTAATCAGAGAATGTATCAAGATAATTGCCGAAGCAGGGATCTGTTTCATGGAGTTTCTGAGTTTGTGGTTAGACTAAGTTCTTTCTGCACAAAAGTTGCCTGCTGCTGAAATCCCTCTGTATCCACAAGGATCAGATGCTAATAAAACCATATTGTTCAGCCAACCCGTGTCCATCCCAGTGCTGTCAATGTGCTGCCTGCACAGAATCTTCTCCTGCCACTTTTATTTAGCACACATGCAGACATCTTAACACCCTGCTGGGAACCAAAAAAAAAATCTTCATCACATGCTTAAGCTTAACAAGGTGCAATTCACAACCTGGGGACTCTCAGAGAGCTGTCATCTCTTTGTCTCTTCTGTTGCTTGTGAATAATGAGAGAAGGAAGGACAGAATGAGGGCGGTGGGTTGTTCTTCTCCTCGCTTCAAACCTTTGTATATGAAGACTGAACTCACCTTTTAAAGTGGAAACATTTTGCACTGAGATATTTGCTAATCATTTTTATTTCTGCCATCTTGGACAGGATTAATTTTGTTTCTAGTCAGCATCACCATCCCGTGTGCAGCACTACTGTGACATGGCACGGGGGGTTAACAACACTGCAAGAAGCTGTTCTTTCCCTCGGGCATACTTTGGTTTGTGCCTTCTCCCTCTATCACCAAACCCCAAAAAACCTTTAAAAATTCAAGAGGGGAAATACTATTACAAATTCCACCCTAGGATACTCTCCAATGCACAGCTGAGCTCTGGGATTCTGTGCAGCCAGTAGACATCTTGAAAGAGAGTTCCACTATCTCATTTAGGGGGAAATTAAAAAAAAAAAAAAAAAACTGGATGTTAGTCCAGAAACACTGACTCTCACAGCTGTTGGAGTAATTCCAAACATTTACCCAGCTTTCCATATAAGCAGGTATCCCTGAAGAGCCTGTGGCTCATGTCTAAAATAGGCAGAAAGCTCATTTACCCAGCTTACCTTCATTTTCCATCCTTATATTGGAATTCTCGTGATCAGCAAAAGCAGCATAGAGAAAAAATGAAGGGATCCTCCTAATGAGAGCCTTTAAGCAGCAAGGTCCCACTGGAGCCTGTCACATGAGGTGGCCATCAGAGAAAGGCTGCAACAGCACTACCTGGGGCACAGGAAACCTCCCAGCTTGGGCCAGCCTGTACTGCCACAGACTCGGGGGCGTCTTTGTGAGACACAGAATCACTGAGGTTGGAAAAGCCCCCTGAGATCGCTGAATCCAACCACCGAGCCTCCACTGCCCAGCCTGCCAGGAAATTATGTCCCCACGTCCAACTCATTTTGTGAACACTTTCAGAGGTGATGACTCCAGCACTTCCCTGGGCAGCCTGTGCAGGAGCGAAGAGATGTTTCCTGACAGCCAAAGTAAACCTCCCCTGGTGCCAGCCTTTCCTCTTGTCCTGTTTCTGGCTGCCTGGGACGTGCTGTGGCCTGCAGGGTGGTTTGTAGAGGACACCTCCACCTTCCCAGTGCTGGGAACCAGCTGGCCCCAGCAGTTGTCTCCAGGCAGCTGTGCTGGCCCCTCTCCCCTCAGGAAATGGATTCCTGCTGCCCACAGCTGCACAGGATACTCAGTGAGAAACGTTTCGGCTCCAAAACAAAAATCCACGTGATGGCACTTGAGAGAACAGCTGAGGCTTACAGGCCATCACCAAGTCTCCAAGGCTGATTAAATTGTTTGAATTGACTTTATCTCCCTATCCCTTTTGCCTACCTAACAGTGTCTTGTAGGGGTCTGCCTTTTATTCTGCCAGTGAGAAGGAAAAAACTTCAAAATTCCTTTATAACAGGGAAATAGATTTTGTGCCCCATTGTACCCCTACAATTCAGTTTTCGCACCCAGGGACATTTCGGTGAGTGACACCTGGAAAACTCCCAGCATTTTGCTATTTATTCTACAGAATCATTTTTTTGGCATTACATAACAGGTATACAAATAAAATAATGGAAAGGGTGGGAGCTATATAGGCCATGGGACCTCTGCAATAGGAAAACCAATTTAATGTAACTGGGAGTATTTAAACAGAATTACAACATCTATAATCACAGTGGGACAACAATGAGCAGAAAAGAAGGTTGAACACCTTAATGGACTGGGGTTTGTTCCTCGGGTTTTAGACCATAATGTGAGGGCTGAGAGGGCAAAAAACGTCCAGTCCAGTGAACACCTTGCTTGCTGAATCCTAGGATGTTGGATTACGTCTCAGTTGCAGGTCCCTGCTAAGTGAATGACTCTTCTATGACCAGTGGTACCTAAAGTGCAATTTCCTGAACAGGTGGGTGATAGTGGTGGCCTGAGCACAAGAACAATTCACCTCGGCAAAGTGATAAACCTGCAGCACATGGAATCACCTCCCCTGTGCCTGAGCTTGCTCCAGGCCCCTGGCCAAGCACAGAGTGGTTGCTCCTACAGAGTAGTTGCAGCGCAGTAAGAAACACCATCACGATACGTGGCAGTAATGACTGTACTTGCATCAACCCCGAGTCTTTCACAGAGACAAGCACCTCCTTTTTTTTTTAGTATGCTCATGCTCATACTAAAAACCAGCTGTCATTCGGGCTGTGCATGATTATTCATATCAGTGGCATCTTTTTTAACTGTCAACAGATCAATTGTCATGGGAGGCGACTGTAAGTTGATTTTTCGGTCTTCTCGAAGAGCAGGGATTAGAAGTTTGAAACTGAAATCGAGACCTTTGCTGTACTAGGCAGAAGGACAGAACAAAAGATTGCTCCTGACTGTGATAGCTGATGAAAATAAGTCCACATTTTTGCATCCCTTAACTGTCAATCAGCTGTCGAAGCACAGTTGCTGGTTCTCTACCAGAACGCCATTGCTCCTGACTGCTCTTTCCCAGCTATCACAAAGGTGGGAGGTGCAAAGAGATCCCTCAGCCCTGGACACAGCCCCCTCCCTTTTCCCTTTTCCCTTTTCCCTTTTCCCTTTTCCCTTTTCCCTTTTCCCCACCCTCCAGCCAAGCACCAAACATCATTACTGACTCCGGGAGAGGCTCATACTGGGCAGCCTGTGTGTGCCCACAGACACCCTTGCATTATTAAACACACGTTCGCCCCTTGTCCTGTCTGCTCTGTCCCCACCATTTACTGCCAAACAGGTCCCTTATCTTTATTGATCACTTAATTTCTCTTTTCTCGGCTCCCCTTGCTCCGTCTGGTGCGGTGTGTCCGAGGCATTGAGCTCCAGCGCCCGTCTGTTCATCCTGTCATGAGGGGCTTGCCTGGGGAAGAATAGGGGGAGCAGGTGGTGTGACTAAGTCGAGCCCCAGCAGAATAGGGGCACCACGGCTGAGCCCTGTCCCACCCTGCCAGCCATTCCCCACCCTCCCAACTGTTCCACATTAAAGCAGTCAACTGTGCCTTTACAGTCCAAGTTTTACACAACTGTTTTACAAACCAGGAAGAGTTTCCTTTGTGGCAAACCTTTTGTTAGGCGAGGCAGGACGGGGAGGGGAGCAGGGTGGAGGGAGCAGAGCCCCTTCTGAGAGGCAGCGCATTTTAATGTGCGTGGATATCCACGGCGGGGTGTGCCAAGCTGCTGGGGCAGCCAGCCCGGTGCTTCTGCGCTGCCCCGGAGCTCTCACCTCCCAAAGTCACCGGTCTTCCTTTCCTTTGCTCCTGCTCGTGCTACTGCTTTAGCTTCTTAGGCCAAATAAGACTGAAATCGAAATAAAACCAACTCTTAAACGTCTCTTTTTTCTCAATAAGAATAGAATATCTGTCGCCCTGATTTTTCGGCCTTCTTTTTGTGTCTCACAGTTTCATCATTTTTAGGGTTTTTTTCTCAGACACGGGTGTTATGAATAGAAGCAATGTTTTCCCTAATTCAAGGTAGTTTACATTCTTGTATTAGAGCTACGGACAGCTGATGGACAGTTGTCTTGACCAATGGGTTGGGGAGAGGTGTCACCCTTCTCCCCCAGTCCCTGACCTTTGTAGAAATACTATAAAAGTGGAGTCAGAGCTTTTAATAAACATTTCATGCCTTCTCACCAAAGTGTGTGTGTCTGTGTGTCGAACAATGACAAATATCCATTTTTCACTGTTGCAAAATTGTTAGAAGTCCATCTAGCTGCATAGACAACCGCAGAGAAAAGTCCAGACAACGCTTCAAACCCATTGCAGCTTCCGAGCAGTCCTGCTATGGGAAATGCGCTGTTCCTGATCCCATGCACCGTGTTTCTTCACAGGATTTGGGAGTGTGTATTTCCACCCAGACCTTTCACGTGAGGTGTCTCTGAGACAGCACACCCTGAAATGTTTGGTCCACAGGAGACAGAACAGGAATGCACAGAATGGAATCCAAGGCCAGCAGGTCTTTGTCACAGCTGTGGAACTGTTCCGGTGTCAGCACTAGGGTGCTACAAATAGTCGCAAACAAAAGCTGAACCTATCAAATCCTTCTCGTTTCTGGTGGTTTTTTGTTTTTTTTTTTTCCCCCTCCTTGCGATAATTCACAAACACATAATTCACGATTTTTTGAAAGCCAAACACAAGATTTGGGTGTTTCCCACACCTCTAAAGGAAAATTACAAGCTTATGCCTGCTCACATTTTGCCCTGCTGGCTTTTTTCACAGGCTAAAACGCATTGAAAGTTCTATTTTGGGAGAAATTGCGAACCAAGAGATGGAGATGGTTTTCTTTTTTGAAAATATTGCTGTCAATCACTCAAATCTTATAACTGCAAAGGCAAGAAGGTGCTGGGGGTGGTCACCTTGCAGAAGGAAGACAAAGATTTGATTTTTACCAGACTGAGGAGAATAACAAAACTAACACTCCAGGAAATATGAATAAATGCATTTCTACTAAAATATTGGATTAAAAGAGGTCATTATGACTTATTTTCAGTCCAAACTTTTTCTCAAGTGCAGCAAGACTTTCAAATATTTTCTTGACAACCGAGATAACTTTACAGTCCAATTGGTAGGCAGTGGCACATCTCTGAAGGTTCCTTCAGACCTGGAAGTGATCATCAAGAAGATGAGGATCAGCATCACCAAGAATGGAACATTCTCAGTGCCCTGCCTAAAAATTTACACCACAAGCACAGTAGAAAACAGAGCTCAATATTAGAGTATATTTTGGTATTATATATATATAGCTGAATATTGTAGGTAAGCAGAGAAAGAAGGTACCTAGAGAGAACTATAGATACAGGGTCTTCCTTACTTAAAAAGGTGCAGCTAGACATTTTCTCAATAATTGATTAAAATCTGTGGTAAAGCTGGAGGGAAAGAAACCATCTTACACCTCTGCTCATTTCAAAAGTATTGCAATAAAATGTCTGTTTCAGAAGAACTCTGGCACAGCTCCTGCATTGCCTGTAAATTACCAAGCTGCCCTCCAACTGAGAAATCACGATCAGAGATTAGAACATCCTTCCTAATTATTCGTTTTGAATGTAGCATATGATGTCTCAACCACCATGTCAAACCCTCTCATTTTGTTCCCTCTAACTTCTTTGATGCTGATTTCTCTCAAATTTGTATATAAAACATCAATACCTTTGAATGGATGATGTTTAAAATGCAGGTGTAAAAACAGGTGGGAAGCCCACAATCATTCTATTTTATCTGCTCATGCAGCTTAGTTTAGAACCTATTTTTGTGCAAAAATATTTGGAGAATTACTAAACCAGTTATCCATTTATCTCTACATTATACTAAGGGTAGACAGAGGACCAAAAAAAGAAAAAAAGTGGAACCAGACAGGAGACAATATGATGCTCCCAGTGACCTGAAATGCATGTCTGCATTGGATCACAAATCATCTCATGAGATTGAAATGGGTCTCATGGACTTTCCAGCCCTTGGTGGATGTTTTCCTACATCACAAAAATCACCATACGGTTTGCCATACACATTTTGATGCAAGGACATTTTCCAAGAGGCTTATTGCTTGCAAGGCACAGCTATTGTGGTTCAGAATAAGTTGTGTTGCCTGCTGTTCTGTAGAAAAGGCTGCATGGCAACTGCCAAAAGCTGTCTAAAATCAGCAGTGCTTTCTTAAAAAAAAAAAAAAATAATGAAACAACCCAACATACGGATCAAAGAAATTTAGTTTTATGGGACAGTCAGTTCCATGCACCTCTTTATTCAGAGGTAAGAACAAGCTTTCTGCACGGGTATATACAACTCTCAAAATATTTTATGTGGATTTTGCCAGTTCTGTGAAACAGCACTGTCACTTGCTGCACCCATCAAATTGGATTTAGCTTTCCTAAAAGTCACATAGTGGTATCATTAATATATATAGTGCCATCATTTCTCTTCCCAAAGGGATGAACGAAATTATAAGAGGAGGGGAAAATAAAAATCATTTTAGCATCAACTGATCCCATTGCAAAAGCAATATTTGTGTAATTGTACAGAATAGTTTGAACTATAATTTAATACATCCCTTTAACAACCCACAGATTATCTCTTGACAACTAGAAATAATAGGCCTTTTTGTTAAAAACAGAAAGCATGTGAAGACTAAAGGTTAAACAGGTCTTTTCATCATGATAAATCACTGGTTAATGAGCCTGGTATTGTTGGGTATTATACTTGCTCACTTCAATGCCATTACCTTCTGGTTGTAAAGCTGACACTACTAATGATCTTCATTCTTTGAACTTTTCCACAATATTGACTGGTTGCATAGAGCAGATGTTACTTGGATTTGACTGCAAAAGTGGCAATTCTTCTAAGGCTCGGAGCAGCCCTGAAAAGAATGATACTGAGCACAATGTATTTTGATATCTCTGCGTCAAAAGAGGTTCCTCTCTAAGTGTCCGTTCTTGCTCTTGCAATTTCTTGGTATCACACGAAAACCAACCCTAAATAAGAGATCGGGAGTCTTCATTTTATCTTCTGCAGCTTCCTTTTTTTTTTTTTTTTAATTTATTTTGTAATACCGCAGTGAACTAACACAAGAAAATTCGCATCTCATCTCCGTTGTTGCACCCGTAGCTTCTCCTGCGTTACAGAACTTGCAAGTAAATTTTAAAAAGCCAGCTGGGTGTTTCACAGCCTTTCTTGCTGTTGCCTGAAGGAGGCTGAGGTCCCCAGGAGCTGTGTCAGTGAGCCGGGTGCTGACAAAGCAGGACACAGAAGGGCTGCACACATGTGCTGGCGCACCCGCATCCATCACGTTTTGTTCCAGGGGGAAGGAGGCCCGGCAGACCTTCCCCGAGCAGGCAGCTGGGAGAAGCCAGTGGTTACCGGCACCTCTTTAACATTCCAGGGCTTTGTCTGAGGGACCCGGTTCAGATAAACTCACAGAGCCTTGGGGTGGCCAACGAAGTCCCAAGCAGGGACCAAGAAGTTTAATTTAGACCTGAAGCAACGTGGAAGCTTCGTGTTTATCCCCTTTCCTTCCTCTTCCTGACCTTGCCCTCTTGTTATACTTCTCCTCGCTCTGTTCCTGTCGCTACCTGACTCTAGAAAATGTGGACTGTAGAGCAAAATTCAAACCTTAGGAAGGCAGAGGTAGTTTTATCTCAGTTTACCAGGAGAACGTGGACTGTAGAGCAAAATTCAAACCTTAGGAAGGCAGAGGTAGTTTTATCTCAGTTTACCAGGAGCTCTGGACCAGAAAGATTTTGCTGCATCCTAGAACAGGAATGGGGGCAAACGAACTCACCATTCCCTAAGACAAAACCCTGGCCATTCTTTGGAGACCTCTGTGCAGCAGCGAGCAGCAGAACTGAGCAGTTCAGCTCGCATAAAGGCCAAATTCCTCCCTCTCTGCACCACAAACGTACCTCAAGGACTTCTAGATTCTTTCCTACTTTTCTATAATTAAGGGTGTGTTTTTATTTTCTTTCAGTGAGTTTGTGGAGAATGAGGATGTGACTGCTTTTACAGATAGCATTCGTGTTCTGGTGTTGTCTCATGTGAAGTGAATGGAAAAAAATTGAGCCATTTCTCTAAAGAAGGAAAATAATGCTAAAATTCCATACTCAAAAATCTAGGCCACCAAAGGCATTTCACATGTACCAGTAACAACTCACTGGTATGTAAAAAGTGCTGAATAAAAATTTATTCCTGAAGGTTCAGTCCTTAATCAGCATGGAAATCTTAAGAAACTTTTCAATAGTATTAATTTCGCAATGTGAAAGTGTAAACATGAACGTTCTTCCAGCACATCACCTCTGATCCTACTAAACTCTGCTGGACTGAGAGAAAGGGTCTGCGCCTAGTAAATCTATCACACCAGCACCTGAGGCTATCTGATGTACAAAAAAGGCTTCTCTTAAAAAGAATAGATTAGCTCACATTCAGGATAAAATCCTGAACAGGTCAGCCAAAGCACCAACAAAATAAAGATTTTACTAGAGGAGCGATTGGATACCATTCGTTTATTTGATGGGGGGTGAGAGGTGTGACATGGTCTCTAGAAACCCCACCGGCTGCAGCCGCAGAATTCCTCATCTTTAAGAGGCCACCCCTAAAAACTCACGCCTCCTATGGGATCTGCCCTGGTGTCAGAGAAAAACTGCCTCTTGTCACTGTTTCCAAAGTTACTGTTAGACGTACCTAAATATTTATTTACTGTCCCACAGTCAGAACTGCAGGCTTGCAAAACCCAGGCTGGCTTACAGCATAGAGATATAAATCCTCTCCTGCTCAGAGTTTATCAAACATATGGCAGGAGAATTTTCATTGGAAGAATATTTACTTGTTAGTGCAAGCAATTTGTTTCTATTTCAGTGTCTACAAAGTTGGTTGTCAGCATGTACCAGTTAGTCAAAAATACTTTGAAAGACATGTTTTTGCTAATTCTTTTTTAATTTATTTTTAATGTAATACAAACATTTTTTTTTTTTTGCTTATCAGTTTAAGTGTTTCCCATTTTATTGATAAATCTAGAAAAAGAAGAGTGACTTCTGCTTCTGTGAAAAAAGCCCTTTGAATCCAGTGGACAGTACACAAATGCTCCATGTATTTTAAGATTCTTTTTCAACCAGTTCCACTGGTATTGTTGCGTGCCAGTATTGCGAACTGCATTTTCGCCATCTCTGTGGTTTTCTCAAACAGCCTGTATTTTGTCATAAAATGCTCCAATTTTTAAATGCTATTCTGATTTTTTTTTCTTGTACCAGATGCCAAACCAGTGGCTGGACACCTGCATTCATTTGGACATTCAGATATCATTTATTACCATGTAATCAAAGCACTTCTACTCTATTTGAGCCATGAAACATCACTGGTGGTAAACACCCCAGCACAGGCTAATGCAAATTATCCAGGAAAGGCTTTGTTAGACAAACCATATTTCCAACGGGGGCAGATGCACTGGGAGTCCTGGCTTTATGGAAGGTGGGTAACCTCTTTAACCAAAGAAACAGCAGCATCTGACTTGGTTCATTCCCATGTCCTGCCCCCACGCTTCCTGCTCATCTTCCCCTCCAAAATCAGAAATCCCAATAAAAGTAGTGTGCGTATAAAAATTCCAACAAGTGATACCTTAAATTGCTTATTTCACTGTTTCTTTAAGCAGAGGAGTTTGGGCTGCAAAGAAAGCAGCCCACATAAATTTGTATGTGTGTGTATGTGTCTTCAACGCTTGTGCAGCACAGCCTGACGCTCAGTTGAAATACTTTCCCCTGTGCTAGCCAGGGGTTTATAAAATTCTAGAAAAACCTCCAGCCTGGCAGCGGAACTGGCTGGAAAGGCTCAGAGCCAACCCATTGGAACATTTTCCCCACAGATACATTCCTGCAGCCTCCTCTGCCTGTCGCCCCCTTGACCACAGTCACCCCCACTGGCCCTTTGCCTTTGACCTCTCTCTGCCACTGCCTCCGATTTTGTATTTGTTTTCTGAGGACCCGTTATCAATCACTTTTAAGTACCCTTAAGCAGGACGTTTAACCTAGGCATGTGAAAGTACTGGATCCTTCCACGCACAGAAATAAGTTGTTGTAGGCAAGACATAGTTTATGTCCCTCAAGACAGCAAAGCCAGAAAAAAAATAATAAGGAAAAAAAAAAAAAGCTTTTCGTGTTTTAGCTGCCAAAAAACCCCAACAAAACAAAAGCAAAATAAAGAAGTTCTTGTGCACGTTGCAGTTGCCAGAACTTGTGCGAGGTTTGAAGTGCCTCACGCCGTTACCCACTTCGATAACCTACAAACCAAGGCTGCTGCTTGGGAGAGTTCAAGTGCTGGTGTCAGCTCATTTCTCTTGTACCAAAATGTTGCATTTTATTTCTGCTGATTAGCATAAAATTGTTCCCATTGTCTCAGCCACAGAGGCACACAATGGTGCCAAAGATCCCTGCAGTGGGGAGTTGCTGTGGATTTCCAGCTCCTGGCTTTGCTTTAGAATTCATTAGCCACAGGAACACCGCATGCTCTGTGCTGGATTTTGACATATACATTGAGAAATGCACTATTTTTCAGGGGCAGCTCCCAGAAAATTTTAATTATTTGCTCTCAGTAGCCAGAGGAACTATTTATTAATCACTGAATTATGGTTGAAGTTATGACATTCCTGTGGAACAGGTTTTTTCTTATTTATCCTTTTTTTTTTTTTTGGCCAATGTCTACGTTTACCTGTCAGTGTATTGTGTACATTATTCCTTTCTCATATGTGGCCTTCATTGAATTCTCTCAGTCATGAGAAAATTGCATCTATGTGCAAAAAAAAAGTAAACAAAAAAGACAAATTTCCCTTCCAAAATGCAGCGAAGCATTCAAAAGGGTTTAAAAAGTGACTGCCAACAGCTATTATTTTATACTCCCCTTCCCCTCCTCTCTTTTTCATTTCTCTTCTACTACATTTCCACCTAACTACTTGGAGTTTTCGTTATTATGGGAAAGTTATNTGCGTTATAATGGAAAATTTATTTAAAAAAAAAAAAAAAAAAAAAATTAAAAAAACCAGGAGAGGAATTGCCTGTGGCTGGGTGTGACCAGCTCTGCAGCCAGTCCTGTGTCTGTGAGGGAGACAGGGAAAAGGAGGAGCTCCTCACATGGGATCAGTGATGAGAAGCTCCATTTTCCTGCCCAAGAACAAATCTTGTTCTTGGCTCTGTTAATTCCTGCTGGCTGCAGCTGTCCAGGCGGGTCACCCTCTCGGGGACCTTGATGCAACTGGAGGAGACAGGGGAAATG
>WBMY01010617.1:55828-60828 GCA_013397315.1 Donacobius atricapilla | reverse complement strand
AACAGGGACAGAAGCTATATTTTCTTTTGTGCCTTATGGCATTGGAAAGAACACTGGTCCTCAAAAAATTGATATTAATTGCAGGTCGGCTACTGCAGTGGCGAACGAAGCAACATTGTAGTGACTGTTTTCAGAGTCTTAACATCCAAGGTGTCGCTCTCTGAGCGGATACTGAAGTTCCTAACACTAAATAAAATTGATGGTTGGAGGTTGAACTACGAGAAAACCCTTTCCTAGGGACAGGTGCTTCAAAACCACCACTGAGCACTGCCAGGCTCCTGAGAACATGCCTTAGGGAGCTGCTCTTTTCACCTCACAGGAGGCTGAGAGTTCCTATTACAGCCTGAAGTTCTGCTGATTAAATCTACCCGTTACGTAGCGGTTTGGTAGCCCTGCAGAGGGAAGGTGGGGTCCCCCAGCCCTCCCTGCAGCCTTGCATCGTGCATTCTGACATGCATTTAGCTCCTCGGGAGGGGTTTCACCCCTCCAGCCTCTGCAGCCTCTCCGGGCATAAAGTCTTTGGAAGTGCTGAAGGGACCTTGGAGCACAGGGTTTGGACCTCCTCTGTTCCGAGAGGAATCGTACAGGAATCAAAGCTAAATTAAATCCCATTTAAAAAGTCAATTTCTGAAAATTTTGAGACGTCTATTTTATAGCTGCAGGGGTAACTTCCTAATTACTTTCTCTCTTCTAATTATCAACTCTGGCCCAAATTCTGCTCCTACTCGAAGCACTAAGAAGCAGGTAATGTGAATCTTGGCTTGGTAGGTTGTCTGCAACCTGTTCTTCAAAATTACCTGTATGAATGGTGTGTTCGGGGGGGGGGAAGAACAGGGAGACAAAGAGCAATTTTCATTAGGCCCATGGACAGCTTGTGGCAGAGCAGGCAAAAAATCCAGCACAAGAGGTATAGCACAAGGACAGACTAAGTTCTTATAACATTTATGGCTAGTGCAGCTAAGGTAATATTTTCAGGCAGATTTACACCATTTTTGAAGTTAATTAATTGACTAGAATTTGGATCTTCATTCTGTCTTTCGCTGCTTAGTTTAAAATGGCAACAAGTCTTACTGCAAAGGACAGAACAAACTTTTTCATAGTTGAGAGGCTCATAAAACTGAAATTCAAGGCCATACACTGTTGCTCATCCCAGGGAAATCTGAATATCAATCCAAAATTTCCCACCTCTTCTCCTTCAGCTTCAAAGACACTGATTTCTCTGGAGCACCTGTAGGGAGCTGTGGTGGTCAGTGAGTGCTCCTCTCCTGATTAAGGGCTTCTGCTTTCTAGTCTGACAGGCACCAACCCAACACCAAGAGGAGAAAAGAATGGAAATCATTATCCATAAAGAAAAGATGGCTTTGAGTCTGCAGCTGTTCTTGCTCATCTGGTAGCTCTTCACCAATACCTTGTTTGTTAAAAAAAAGAACCATAACCAACCACAAAGCAAGCAGTCATACATGAGAGGAGGTTTCAAACTTTGACCAAACAAAGGCTGATTTACTAAGCATCGTGGCCTGTTGTCATGATTACCTAAAAAAAGCAGAACTGTGACCCATTAATGAGCATCTTAGGGGATGCATGACATGGCCAGTTTTACTTGCAGTTGACTCAAGGCTCTTAAATGATGTGTTGAGGGACCATTTTTTAATCCATGCCCCATTTGTTTTACTGCTGTGTCAGGGATTCTAAATGGAAGATGGGTGCTCTGCCATATCTCTGCAATTCTTTGTTTGGATGTTTGTTTCCAAAGCTTGCTGGTCTGATTAGTAAGACTGGTGTCAGGCTGAATAAAAGAGGAATGTGTCACATTACTTCTTTGAACAGCTAAACATCTTCTTGTCTCAGTGATTATTTCTCTATTTTAATTTTAATTTTTTTAATCAATAATTTCCTGATTTACATTGCTCCCATGTGCTCTACAGGGAAAAAAACCCCTTCATTCCTTCTTGACCAAGATCACAAGCCAGTTACAATCGGATTCTTTGCTCTCTCAAAGCATATAAACCAGGAATAAATCATAATTGCCCAATTTCAGTATCTCTCTGAATTATGTCACTCAGATTTTTTGAACCTGAAAAGAGGTTTTAGGTGTGTATCAATATGACAGTAATGGAAGAAGAAAGGACTGATTTGCCAGGTAAAGTCCAGCTCCACAGCACAGGAGAAGCTGTACTGGAGCTCCTGGAGCTCCAATTAAGACAAAGCTACAATTAAAGAATATATCTGCTGTAGCATGTGACAATTAAAATTCCATGGTCACTGCCAACAGCTGTGAAATATATTTCATGGTGGTTTTGGTTCTGGTGTTTTGTTGGTTTTGTTTTTTTGTTTTAATCAGCATTCATCCTTGCATTAAGAATTAAATACTACCTGTAAAAAGTACTGAGGTAGCATAAATGCTACCTTAATGGACATAACTACTTATACATTATAACTCCTAATTTCATTAACAGGATAAAGCCCAAACAGTGGTTGTAAGGTGAATTGCATTAATAATTCACAGGAGTACCAATAGCATGTTGTCTGCTACAGAATAATGGTTCATCAAGCCCATTACCAGAGGTCAGCAGCTCAGTTAGGAAAGATTTTCACCTTTTCCAGAAGGAAAATATACAAGCAATTTGAATACAGGGCAGAGCTGTGAGTCAATAAACTTTAGTCTCAAATCATAAAAGGTTTCGGACCTAAAAATACCCCAATAAAATATCGATTTTTCTTTAATACTCATTTTCTACCTGAAAAAAAAAAGGGGAAATCTCAATTTTACCTTGAAAAAAAATTCACCAAGTTCTCCAGCCAGTGCCTGCAGGATAGCACAAGCTGGATGCTCTTAATTGATGGTTCTGAGCTGTAATTAGTCAGTGGCAAATGCCAAATGCACTGGTAAGCGATGCCGTACCGGGTTTGCAGACGCTTTGTCTGAGTCAAAGGAAATGTGGCATCTCCTTCATGCAGCAGCACTTCAGTGTTCTGGGTTTTGGTCATTTTCCTGGCAGCACCTCTCTATGGGGTTTAGGCTGTGCTGGCATTGATGCCTTCAATTTGAGCTTCCATGTATTCCAGGCTCTGCGCTGCCCAGGGGTGCAGCTCTGAGCTCACACTCGGTGTCACTCAGCTCTGCACACAGCAGGGACACAAAACAAATCCTTCTCCTGCTGCACACCAAGGACAACTTTCAGCCCAAAGGCACAAACAAGGGTGGGCTGGAGGGAGGAACAAGAAGGATGGGACCTCACAGCCTGAATCTGTAATTGGACAATTAAACCCCAATGTGCAAATGGACCAAAACTTATAAAAGTGTGAGACCTCGTGACTGATTGTCCATTTTGTGACCATTTTGGGTCCACCTTGAGTGTAGCCCTGGCCAGGCTCTTGTCCTGCCCAAGGTGCACCCTAAAGGCCTTTCAATAAATCCCTGCTTTATTCTCCAGCTCTGCCCAGTCTCTGTTCCAGCTCAGCATCAGTATTTGCCCTGTCAGGTGCTTTTCCTTCTCAGCCCCTGCCTTTGCTGTGAGGGGTTGGACCACCCCAGCTCCCCCCGCCAACATCTGCCCCCACAGCAGCAAAGAGTGGGTGCCCACAGGAGAATATCAGCACACCCCCAGAAATCTCCTCTTTTTAGCTCCACGACTTCCACAGTAATTGCAGCTCTCGTGGAACTGCAGTCATTTTTTTTTTTTTGACAGAGAGCAGACAACAGGTTACCTTCAGAACGGGGATTGAGAGCGCTGGCACTGCCTTCAGCACAAAGCAAAGAGTCCTCAGCACACAACCATCTGCTGGGAGACAAGACAATTCAAAAGAAACTGCCAAGAAAAGCAGGTGCCGACACAAGCTACTGGCTGGTGACTCAGCCTCGTAAAGCTAACTCTTAAGAACTCTGACTTTTCAGATTTGGCAGTCAAATCTGTCCGTTTGGCAATGGTGCTGGTGCAGAAAGCACGAGCGCTGCCCTTGATTCTGTTTGCTAGGGAGATCCCAGGGAGTATTTCTGGGATTGGTACTAGGAAATGTTAGTCTGGCCTGGCTGTGTGGTAAACAACCAAGACTTTGCTGCTGAGCTATTCATTTGATGGAATACAACGGGTTTATTTTTTTAGGGCTCAGTAAGGTCTGAACCGCTGCTTTTATACAGTTTTTGTGAGTGAGTCAGCAGCTGAGGGTAAAGCAGGATCAGGTGTCTCTCAGAGCTGAAGGCTTTTTTCCCAGACACTCAGGACTACAACCAGGGATTATACAAATAACAAATCTATGTCATCAAGCCCTGCTTTCCTCGCTGGAAAACACACTCATCTGGAGAAGTGATGAAGGAAGTCGTGGGGAAAAGATTTGATGTCTGGGAGACTCTTCTCAGGCAAAGATGTGAACCGTGCAGCTTCTCTCTTCATCTGCTAGAAACGATTCTTGCCATTCATCTGCTGTTGCCTCCATAACCTGTGAGCTGGAGGGAGCTGCATTAACAGGTTATGCTTCTGAATATATCCTCATGCATATCCAAGGGACCTCCATTTCTCTGTTTGTCTCCGTTTATTTGGGAACAGGGGGGAGGCAAAAAGTGTCTGTGTGTGTGCCTGTGTCTAAGAAACTTCACATGTAAAGGGTTTTCAGGTGCCTGTTTTCAGCCTCAGAAAAGACCTTTTCCTCTTTCCACCTTCCACACCCAACTCACCTCCATCCTCACCACCGACCTTGTCTGTTAATTTGCTTTACACTGCCTAGGATAACCTGATTTTTGACACCCAGGATATCAGCAAGGGATTGTTCGTTACCAAACCCTGACACACAACCTGGGGAAGGCACGACCCAGATTGCACACTGCAGAAATGATATCATAGTCCTGCCTCCCAAAGCAGCCTGTGGCTCACTCCTCTTCAAAACATCCCCAGCTCATTGTGCTGGATTTGAAAATGCTAGTCACTCAGGGTGGAGTTTATGCCTGACACAGACCAGATAAACTCCAGTCAGCGCCTCACAATACTTTTTTTTTCTTCTTCTTC
>WBMY01010617.1:33759-48517 GCA_013397315.1 Donacobius atricapilla | reverse complement strand
TTTACTGATTTACAATCAACTTTTTTTTTTTTTTTTTTAACCCAAGGCTGGCCTCATTAAAATGTTTGCCATCAACATTCACACAGTAGCAAGGATTCCCTGCCAAATGTTTATTTATAGGTACTTTCCTTGCTTGTTCTGATAATTTTCATTCAGAGGACGTTTCAGGGTTTTAGCAAAAAAGATGTTGCAAATAATGATACAGGGGGAAGTATGAGAGGGGGAATGCAGTAATGAAAAAGTGCTCTATTAAAATAAAAGCCATTTCCAGTCAGAGATGAGCACTTTTTCATTACTGCATTCCTCCTCTCATATTTTCCCCTATATCACCATTATATAATGTGTGCTTGAGGATACAAGTGCAGGAACTCACCTGTTGGGTTTAGCACTATTTTAGTGCCTCAGACAATAATTGAACTGCAACAGTCTAGCTCAGCCAATATCTGTTCAGCACAGTCTAAAATGGTACTTTTTTTTTTTTTTTCAATTAAAAAAAAACTGAAAAAAAGTGCTCCATTAAAATTCCATTGTGGTTTTCTTCATTTCCCAATAAAAACATATCTAGACTGCAGATAAAAAAATTCACTCTTGCACTTGGTGTGTTGGCCTCAGTGTTTTTAGCTCTAAAAAAGTGAATTACTTGTTCCCATTTCTGCCCTGCAGCCCTGTGGCACACATGGAGCTCTCAGTCTCGGATGTTTTATTTCTTACAAACGCCGAGAGAAACCCAAGCCATGTTCAAATCCCTCAGCACTGCACCATCCGCTTCACGGGGTCAGGATTTTATCTCACAGCTCCCAGACCAGATCTGCGCGGCTGGAATTCCTTCTGTGCTGGCGCTGGGAGCTCCTTCCCTGCCTGCAGGAAGGTGCAGCAGGGAGTGACCTGCTCGGAGATCGTTGGAACCCTGGAGGCTGAAAATTTCAGATTTTGGTGCTAAAAGGCACTGATCCTCAAGAAAACACTGCCTTTGACCTGAGCCCGTGGAGAAGGCTTCCAAAATTGAATTACAGCGCTGGGAGTGTGGGTGTGCAGTTTGAATAGAAGTGTGTGATATCACAGGGTGAAAAAACGTAGAATTTAAGGTTTTAGTATATAGTAATACATATGGGGCAATATGGAGTATTTAAGGCATTGTCTGGGTCCTTTTTCTTCAGCCCCTTTTTCATGGTTTCAGGTGGTTTTTTTTCTAATTGGGTGAAAAAGGTCCACATTGCAGGCCTTGGGTGGTCATTACTAGGTTAAAAGTGTAAAAAATACAGGTGTCAGCTCGTTATTGGGTAATTATCATTTAAATAACTTTGGAAAGAGTTAGAGGTACTCCATTTTCAACTCTGCTGGTCAGAGCTCACGACTCCTGAGGCTGTGCTAGAGATAAGGATTAATAAACACCGAGTCTGAGCACCAAACTGCCACTCCCATGAACTAATCCTGGCTCTGACACGAAGAAAAGACAATAAAAATCTTCACAAGAGACCACTCTTGGAGGGCTTTGCCAGCTCAGGTGCCACACCACCAGCACGCCCTGCAGAAATGCCTGGTTTGGCAGGGAAAAGGTCAGTGCCACACCACAGACTCATCAGGCACAGGGCTGGGAATCCCACAGGATTGCCCTTGTTCCACACACAAACACACACGCACTTTTATAAAATCTTATTATAAAATCTGACTCCATTTTATAGTATTTCTACACAGGCCGGGGATTGGGGGAGAAGGTTGACACCTCTCCCCATCCCATTGGCCAAGACAACTGTCCATCAGCTGTCCGGATCTCTAAAACAAAGAATGTAAAACTACCTTGATTTAAGGAAAACATTCCTTCTATTTATAACACCCATGTGAGAGAAACAACCTGAGAAACAACCTGAGAAACAACCTGAGAACTGTGAACTGTGAGACGCAAGAAGGCTGAAAAAATCCAGGTGACACAGGGGCTTTGTTTTTGGTACAAATTCCTCCCTGGCCCAAATCCCTCCCTGGCCCAGCCTGGTGGGAAAGGAAAGACAACCCTGAGAGCCTGGAAAACTTCCCCATCCCTGGGGAGGGCTCAAGGCTACAAATGCAGGGACTCACCTGTTGGGTTTAGCACTATTTTAGTGCCTCAGATAATAATTGAACTGGCTCAGCCAGTATCTGTTCAGCACAGTCTAAATAGCACTTTTTCTTTTTTTTTTTCAATTAAGAAGTAAAAGCCAGAGCAATAGTAAACCGTTTGTTGCAGCTCCTCAGTCGTGTGGCTTTTATCTTGGCTGAACCCTAGAAATGCGTTTTACGTTTCAATCCTAGCTGTGAAAAGCTATCAGGGAAAAAAGACAAATATATTGATACTCAAATTGTGTATTAATATAAGGTGAACTGGTGCAAGGAACCAAACACTGCAGCACTTGCCAAGAGATCTTACACCAAGTTGAGGCAGGAACTATTTTACACAGCTTTAATTTCCTCAGCACATTCAAATTTCTTTGCATGTATCAGTGCTTATTTTATTTTTTATTTCTCCAGCTGAACCTGTTTTCCTTGACCTACAGCTTTATTGTTTTTTTAGGATAAAAAGGAAAAAATTATTTTAAGTGTGTACCTTTCTTACTGTGGAAGATTTTTCACAGTATTTATCCCAAATAATACCTGTTTTGAGAAACAGGCAAGCTGAATTTTATAAAGCCTCCTCAGAAAAATCTTCCAATATAAACCCATAAAATGTTTTCACACCTTTAAAGTGTTTGGGTTTTTTTAACCTGAAAAATGTGAGAAAAATATATTTAACAAGGAACACTTCTATATAAACAAAGCTCAAAACTTGCAGGATATTTTATAACTTCCTGATGTTATTTAATAATCTGTGGTTTTCCTGTATTTCTGATTCAATTTTGTTCCTAGGAAATAAAAGAATTAAGTTTTATCAAACAAAGGTCCAGAAAGCTTTTTTTTTTTTTTAATGGAAGCTTTTAAGAGAAACTGCTACAAAGGACCTTGAAGTCAAATCTTACATACAGGCCCCTTAAAGATGGACTGGTAAAGGCACTTGGGAACTAGAACAATTAATGAGATCTCAGCCTTTGCACCTCTGGTGTCTACAAGAGTCCTGTTGCCAAAGAACTTTCTGCTTGTGACTGAAAAGCAAGTAAATGCTCACTAAAAAATGCCTATAAATTTTCTTTGCATTCCCTAATAAACTGTGATTTTTTTAATGAACGAAATTGAATTTTCCCTGCGGGCAGATGGGATTTTCTTTTTAAGCGTGCCTATATTTTGCCCTACCTAATTTCTGAAAAATCGTCTTCCCTGTTGCGTGGTGTGTGCTGAGAATCTGCTTAAGGTGCATGGGATTCCCCTTTGCCCTCTGCCAAAGTGTGCACATGCATATGTTATGGGAGCCAGGTTTGGTAACCCTTGCAAATTCTGATTTTGTATACTTGCCTAGCCCTAAGCCCATTGTGCGTGGTATTAGGCCCGTTTCTTGTCAGAAAGATTACTGGTGTATGTATACTATCTTAAATGGTCTCTGTGACCTTGCTCTGTGCCCTGAAACAAATGAAGCAGGTTTCTGGTGGAGCTTTTTTTTTTTGGTTTTGTGGCGTTGATTTTTTTTTTCCTCCTGATGGGCGGGGGGAAGAATTTAAAAAAAAAAAAAAGAAAAAAAAAAAAATCATCATTACACATGCGGTGCACCAAGGCACCCAGACTTCCTTGTGACCGTACTTAAAGGAGCGGGCACAAAGAAATAGTCATTGCAGCCACAATAGGGGAGATCTGGTATGCATTTCCAAGGAATCACATTTTGGGGAGAATTACAGAATAATTACACATATGCTTAGATCATGAGCATTCAATGAAGCGGACAATATTTTGAGGATTTGAGATGTTGGTGTTGTGGTCGTCTCTAAGAAACGGGGATAATTCAGACATTCAAATGCAAAAATGCACCATTTGGAGAGTGTAATGCGGTCTGTTCTGGTCAGTGTTACAAATTCGGAAAGGATTCCCCGGCTGCAGACATCAGCCACTTAATACTTAAATCTGTTTCCAAATGTAAAGCATACAACAAAAGTCCTCTGCATTAATGAGCCGGATCCCAACGCCGCCGCAGCGACACGTCTCATCGACGTGTCGCATTACGGATGTAAAATATAATTACAGCAGATATGCCTGTCCTACCGCCTGGTAAAACCGGCGGATGAAATATTGTTTAACTGATTACGCAATAAAGCTCCATCCCGGCCCTGTCATTTTCTGGCTGCAGGCTGAGCTGATTTCATGCCAGCATTCTGAATTTCCCAGCCTTGCCGCTACCCTCGGGGGTGCCTCAGCCACCTCCGTTTGATTCCTGCTGGTACAACAAAAAATTATCAGGCCGTGATAATTGTCAGCCGCTAATTAATCGTTAGGCAGTGCCAGCAAGTGAGTGTAAACATATTTTGGGTTTTCCTGTCAGCGTCACAACATAAGCCATTGCCACTTGTGCTTTTAAATGCAGGGAGATGCTACTAGACAGAAGTTTTAAAACCTTCACGTTTTCTCTCGCGTTTCAAAAAAAGCAGAGCTACTGAGACACAGAGCACAGCAGAGGACCAGCATCTCACTCTATTTCTTTCCATCTTCAGCTTCCTCCGAGTGTATTTCAAATACTCTGTAAAACGTGGGGCGGGTACTGCTTCTCTGCATCTGGTCTCGTTGCAACTGAGAGCAAAAGAGCCGCATAATCAGTACGCAAAGGAGAATTACAGCACCACTCCTGTGACCCCGGGTGCTCCACTGTCATCAAAGGAAGAATAAATGTATTATTATTGCTGTTGTTGTTGTTACTACATCTAAAATACGCCACAGCCTTTACAGATCGGTAAAACATTGACTGCAGTCTGAAATCGTGCCCTCAGATGAGCACGCTGCAGAATTTCTGGGGCTGTCGGTGCCATGAGAGCCTGCGTGGAGAAGGATGGAGTCAGAGACTACATGTGATGGTGGCTTCTGCAAACACCCCCTTCTGGGAAGCCCTGATATGTGGCCAATTTATGGCAAGAACAGCCCCCAGACTGGGGCACAGGAGGGCTGGAAGTCAATCCAAGGGGTGATTTTCCACAGGGAGCCCCCCAGATTCTGGGGTCACCGGCACAGAGGCGACACCAAGGCGAGCTCAGCGTTTGCGGGCTGAGCCACCACAAAATGCAGCCGCAGCAGAGCGGTCACAGCCCTTCAGAGTCCCTGTCCAGGCAACACAATGAATCTGAGACGATTCCCCTAGTTCTTCTCCCCATTCACACCACCAACATCAAATAACACGGTCTTTTCCAAGAAATTGAGAGAGATTTCCCGTTATTTATACTCTGGTTCAATTAGCCTCTCTGGTCGCCTCAGGTCCTGGGATTTAACACTTCTCTTGGTGCATTAGCATTGAGGTTTACAACTTGTGCTTCAAATTAATCTAATTAAACTCATGAAAGCAAATCAAATTCAACTTATTAAAGGCACTAAACAAAAATTATCCACAGAACTGCCTTACAAGTCACAGGATTTTAGAATCTGCTAAAAATCTCCCAGTTGGATCATCCTACACTTGAGGGGTTTTAATACTTTTCCGTGGACTTTTTATAGCTTTGTGTTTCTTGGGAGAAGAAAAGAAATTAATAGACGTCACAAAACTCCTTAAAAACAACAACGAACAAAACATACAAACACAACAACAACAAAAAAGAGACCCCAGACCCACACAACTTTTCATTTCTCAGACACTGCTGATGCAGTTCTGCCTATCAGGAGGTGAAGTCACTTGGCAGCAGTGAAACATCTTTTTGAAACTTTGAATTTTTCATGAAGCACAGGCACTGTGTGCACATGAAGTACTCCAAAAGAAAGGAAAAGATGGCAAAGCTGATCATCAACAGCAGGTCTCTGCTGTGTGCGAGAGGGTGGAATTGTCAACTTGGAAAGCTTATTTAAAATCCTGTTCTTGTTTTAAACTGCTGAAATGAGTAAGCAATAATTATAATCAGGAATGACAAAATAATAATAATAATTTAAAAATTCAGGACCCTGTGGACCATCAGGCTCATTTGAGCTGCGAAATTGAAGTGAAGGTCACAAAATACAAGTGTATGAATAATATACATAAAGGTAAGCCATTCACGTGATGGTTTAGCCACAAAAATTGTAAATACCCTCAACAAATTAAACAATTCCCTTTCTGTAAAAGAACACTCAGAAAAACTTGGTCTAGAATACATTCAGACCTTGCTAGAACAGAAAGGAAATAAATAGAGAGGAATATACTAAATAAAATAAGGAAAAAAAGTGAACTTCATAATCAAAAGAAATTGATAAATGTAAGGTTACATCTGTAGCAGTCTATTACACAAGGATATAAACCAGGCAGAATTCACTTGACATAAATATTTGGACTGAAGGAGCACCTGCTTTGAACATGGGAAGTGGAACAGACATTTGCAGCAGTAAAGAGCAGCTTGCCAGGGCTGTGACTCCCCACAGGTCAGACTGTGCCAAAGATTCAGCTGGTGCACCTCCCTAATGGATGGATTCATTTTCCCCAAAAAATCTTCACGTTTCTCTCTAAAATGTAAAGCCCAAGGGCTTTTCTCCATGTGTATGTTTTTAATTTGGTTGTGCTTTGCTGGCAGCGCCCCTTCACACGTGTGTTGATTTAGAATACGACTGAGTTACTTAAGTCTCTTTATGTTTTCACTTGTACCAGCAGCTATTATGAACCTCAAGTCATGAAAGAATGATGACTTAGTTATTGTAAAAAGAATATTTTTATTTCTTTGTGGCTGTGTGACGCTTTCATCCACCACAGTCTAATTGCATACTTTTTCTGGGCTTTACTGTGTTGCAGCGACTTTCAAGCAGCTCCCTGCATACTTCCATAGATGTTACCAGAGCTGAGAAAGATCAATAAAAATCTTAATTACTGGGGCCCTAAACAGTCTGGGGGGACATAAGGAAGGTTTTTAACCTATGTCTTATCAATCCAAACTCCCTGTTTCAACAATGACTGAAAAACCTTCCTACCTCTGTGTTTGTGGAGTCCCATCTCAGCCATTATCATTCCAGCCCAGAATCCGGCGTGGGGTGGTGAATCCATACCTTGCTGCTCTCACTGCAGTGGAAGGATGAGGAAGAGAAATGTGGAGAATCATCCTCCATTCCCACCACCCAGTGCCTGCAGCTCTTTATGCCAGCACATTCCGTTCCCAAAGGCCAAAACCGTCCCATTCCCAAGCAGCCAGCATTCCTTGTGGTCACACCAGAGCTGGCAGATAACAATATTGTTATTACAACAGTAGTGCAGCTTTAATGAGTGAAGCAAAGTAATACAGTGCATTTTAGCAAACACTTTCGATTTCTAGGATAATTTTTCATCATATACTCAGGTATTTTGTTTCCCCTTATCCTAAAATGAAGCTTCCATATACGTAGTGTTGTTCATGGTAAATACACCCAATCTGTAGGAAAAAACCAACATATTAGCATGTAAAATGGTTTGACCGTTGGAAGAGTACTTTATAAGAAGTAATGTCGTGGGTTTATAGCAAGCATTTACAAAACACTCCTAAGAAGGGTTCCCCACCTGTTGATCCTAGACATCTTTGCCCCCACTAAGTCCAACAAGAAGCAGTTCCAAGCTAATGCATCAGACAGAGGTAAATCTGGTCACATCAGCCTAAATGAAATAGCAGTCACTTATTCTGAAGGGGTAGCATTGAATCCTTCCTGTGGTAACTGCAGGCTTCGGAGCAAAAGCTCCACAGGTAGTGGACATCTGTAAAACCTCACTCTTCCTACTGCCCCTAACAATATTTTGGTGACATTATCCTTAGTAGAGCACAGGAGCAGGTATCTGAGCAGTTTGTGTTTCCCATGAGCTTTTTTTTTTTTGCACTGTGCTGAATGACTGTGTAGAGGGAAGAAACAGGACATCAACCAAGCCTCAGCTGTCAGACAAGAGGACTGAGTGTGGGAGCCTGATTTAATTTCATTTTCACAGAGAGTAAAACTGCTATGCAGTTTTGTAGCTCAAGTCTTCCCACAGGAGTCATTTGTTAGGTCCTGCAATGCTGTTGCTTTCTCCAGTGTTACGTTTTGGGAGCTGCTGACCTGAGTGAAGTTGCTCCTGATGCACACCAGCACAGGCAGCCAACTCCAGTCCCTCCAGTCTCAACTGGAAGTGCTCCATGGGAAGAAATACAGAGCCATCTACCAGCAAACAGAGCAGTGCTCTCTGCCTCACACTCACTGGCTCTATGTTGCTGGCTCAGAAAAGCCAGATCCATTTCTTCCTTTTGATTAACAGCTAAAAGAATTTCCCTGTTGAATCACGAACTGATTAATTAAATAAAACTTCTGCTAGAAATGCCCAACATCCCCAGAGTTAGCCGACGAGAAGTGTAACACGTTCTAAAAGGGATTTATTGAGGTCTTCATTTGTCCTGGCCGTTCTCTGACACAAAAATGTCTGGTGGATAGGGAAGGCATTTTTGCATTATCACATCCCCACTGGCAAACAAGGCTCTACAGGCTCTACTGGGGCTTCCACATTCTCCATAAAAATAGACTGGAAAGCTCTCCCAGCCTGGCTCTGGGTGTCAGCCAGTCAGGTTATGTATTTCAGCAAGTATAAAAGCAACGTCATGTACTCCCTTCACAGAGTCACAGGAAAGTGCAAGGGCAACCCTGGCAGAATCATCATCATCTCTGTGTCAGAGATCAGCAGAGAATAAAACATGTAGCTTGGGCTGCAAGGAGTTGGAAGTTTTCTAAGGTCACTCAGAAACATCCTGCTCATTATTATGGGTTCAGGTAATGGCCAGATCTGAAATCCACGCTGTAAGGTAAAGAATGTGGGATCCATTCAAACCCACCTGCCTTTTTGTTTGGATGCTCTTTGCAGATGGTCCCTGTAAAGATCTGCAACCTGGAAATATTTGGAGTTACAGTCCTGCCTAGCACGAACCAACACGGCCCCACGTTTATTCAAATTGCCTGAAGGTAGAATCATGGAAGGGTTTGGGCGGGAAGGCACATTCAAAGATCCTCTAGCCCAACCTCCAAGATGGGCAAGATCTAGCCTTGCAAATATTTATGTGCCTTCCAAATTCCCAGAGCCTTAAACATTGCAGTTTAATCTGAAACGCTGAATCACATTTCCTCTGAAATCTAACAAACCACCCCTCAGATGCAAACGAGCAAACAGTTAAAGCAGAAAAAACCTGTGTGACTCCTAGTTCGTTCTAACCACGTCACTGATGACCAACCCAAAACACACAATACAAATTTCTCCACAACCCCATCTTGCTGTGGAACAAAGGACACTGCAGCTCCCTGCAATTTGGCTGGCTTTTCACGCTTTCCCTATTCTTCCAGGGAAATCTTCAGCCATGAAATTTCTTTTTTGTTAGCGCAAAGACATGGTAATGTCAAGCATTCATGGCCATAAGCATGGAAAATTGATGAAATTACAGTGTGTTCAGGAAAATAATGCGGTGATGACAGAAAGAATCTCTGCTTGTATCTGCGCCCTGGTGGCAGCTTTTTGAACAGGTGAACATTTTTTCCTCCCTCTGTGCAAAACATCTCCTTGCATGAATACATCAAATGGATGCCCGGGGAGAAAGGTCAAAGGGAAATAGTCACACAAATAATTAAGATATGAAGGGACAGTCTATGAGGTTCATAAATGCTTCTGATTCAGCTGAGGTGCACCTTTCAACCTGACACAGGAGAGTGTCTGCAGGGCCCTATAAAAATGGAAAACAATGGAGCTGGGCTTCTTGTTGCCACAAAACAGTGCGGATAAACAGGGTACCCCTCTTCCAGAGCTCCCCACCTAGCAAGGGCCATCTGGAAGCTGTTCCCCTTTTTCTGGGCTCTCCTGGTTTGGTCCTGCAGCTACGGCGGGATCTTCACACACCTTGCTCCCACGGAGCGGCCAGGTGAATAAATAAATGAATGAATACCTCAGGCCCAACAGTCACGTGTGACACTACCTTGGGCAGACCTCCAAAGAATCACGAATTGGTTCAAACATTGATTGCATTATGAATTCCACGAGTAACATTAAAGCTAAAACTGGAAGAGTAGGGAAAGAACCGAGTTAAATGAAGGAAGAAGGCAAACAGAAGAGAATGAGTAAAGGTGAACACTTTACTGTAAGAGCCTGCCAGGGCGCCCTGAGGCTGGGGCGAGCACTTGGCCAAGTCCCCAGCCCAGCTCTCCTATCAAGGGCAGTTCTTCCCCACAAAGAATTTGTGTTCTTCCCCCCCGGTTGGTGTCTCTGGGGGCAGAGACCTCTCTGGTGGAGAGCCAAGCTCACAAGCCCTGTCCCCTTCTGACCAGCGCCTCACTTCCATCACAGACCAGCAGTGTGGAGAACTTGGTCACAAATAGGAGAACTGCCCCCTCAGGGATGGGGTTTGCTGGAAGGATACCCACCACAGCAACTTCAGCCACTCACACAGACACGATCTCCTCCCCTAAGGCTACCCCGGGAAAATGCGTTCTCTCCTGGTTTCTTTCCTAAATTATTCTTTCCATTAAGGCCACACCCTGATTTTAAAGGAACGGTTGCAAATAATCACAATGGCCATGCTGAGAGTGTAAAATCAATCAAATATTAACACAGTTTCTCCTAACTCAAACTTATCAGGGCAGGAAATACTTCCAGCTATTTCTTTGGAACCCTAGTAATAACTTGTAGTTTCTTACAGCTTTTCAGTCTTACGTAAACTTCCAGATTTCAGATTTTCCACAAAGGTATCTTTTCCCCAGGCAGACAGGACACACTCATCTTTGTGTGTCTTATCTGTGCAGTAGGTGCATGAGTGTTTTGGAAGGGGTCACACAGTCACAGACTCTCTCCCATGCCCTGGCTAGCTCAGGTAGGTGATTAAGGTAGAAAGTGAGAATAAGCCCCTATAATCAGAAAGTGCTGCGAAAAGGGGCACTTCATACACGAGGCATAAGTACTGTGTGCAAAATAAACTTTGTTTCAGCGACAAAAAAACCATCAGGATGTGATGCTCAGGGGAGGAAAGAGAAGCAGTTTCATTTCCGAGAGGTTTTAGTTCTTATTAAAAGCCGTCTAAGTTAATTCAGTAGTTTGCAGCTACTGAAAACACAGTCTGAGGCAAACCTGCCACCATTTACCTCCTCTTTGGGGTTCACACACAAGACTTCACATCACAGAAGCCCAAGCCCATATTCATTAAGAGGGAAATAAATGCATGACTGAATTTCCCCTTGGCTCAGTTGCTGCAGGCTGACACAACCCCAAGTTTCAGGTTTGTTTTAAGGCAGCAGCACTTGGTTTGCCACAAGCTTGCTTCTCATTCCGTCTCCAGGCAGGGACTCTACAACAACAGCTGCAGTTCCCTGGCCCAGGTTTCATCTGCTCTCCAGAACCAGCCTGATGCATCCCGAGGTTTCCTTGCTAGGGGTGTTTTCCTCAACTTCTTGGCCAAGCCAACATGGGGCTGATTTTCAGATGGTTGCCATCATACCACTAGTCTTTTAAAATCAGAAATCCTTCCTGTTCTCTTTTTGTTTGAAGTCACCTCTTAATGGTTTTCTGCACAGGTCTGAGGGCCACGACTATTTTCTTAAAACCCGAAATCCACATATATTGAGAAGACTCCAGAAGCAGATGTTTCCCACATCCAAAGGCCTGCCATAAACAGGAGAGAAGCGGCACCACCAATCTGATTCCAAATCTTCCACAACCTCTGCACTTGGAGAAAGCAGGAGTGAAATTCAGTATCCCAGGATTTTCATTTCAGTGAAGATGGATAAATGTCTGTATCTTATCAGATTCCTTAAAATCATCCCTGGCTAAGCAGAGCATAAAGCTCCTGAGCCAAGTCAAGTCTATTCATTCCTGTTCTTAAGTCCACTAAATGACAGCCAGGCAGGTGTTATCCAAACATCCAAAAATCTCCTTTGAGGGGAGATTCTACTCCTTCTAACAGAAGTAAGTAGAGGAGTTGGACTTCTCAAAGTGCCCCGGGCTTTAAGGAGCTCCCCAGAGCACAAGGCAAATGCCAAGCAGGGGGCAGCCCTGTCCTGCCCTCCCAGCACACGAGCTGAAGGCAAGGCAAGCTGCACAAACGCTGCAGGGACTGCAAATTATGTTTTACATCCCCGATTTCTCCCTCAGCATCGCTCCTCGTTGTGCTCATGCTCTTGTTGCCCTCTCGTGGCTGCTCTGATGAAGAAGCAAGCCCTACCTCGACCCACTTAGGACTGAGCTGCGATTGTAGATACACTTCGGGAAGTTTAAGACCAGCTTTCTATCCCTAAGAGTGACCCATTATAGCAGGATTATTTTTTTTTTTTAATGCTGTTAACTGGACAAACATCCTTCTGTATTTCATCGTAGCACAGGAGGTTCTCTGGGGTTAGAAGGGACCTCAAAGATCACCTTAACAATCTCCACCTCCCGTGCCCTGGGCAGGAACAGATTGCACTACACCAGTGTGCCCAGAGCTCCATCCCACCTGGCCTGGGACGCTTCCAGGGATCCAGGGGCAGCCACAGCTCCTCTGGGCACCCTGTGCCAGGGCCTGCCCACCCTCACGGGGAAGAATTTATTGTGAATATCTCATCTCAATCCACCCTCCTTCACCTCAAAACCATTTCCCCCATCCTGTCACTCCATGTCCTTGTCCAAAGCCCCTCTCCCCGTCCCCATCCCAGCCCTCATCTGCTCGCACACACGCAGCACCATCACCTTTACATTATACAGCCCATTTATATGGATTTTGCCGGTTTGCTCCACTGCTTTACCCCAGCACGAAAATCCAAATGCTTCTCTCCCTGACACCGATGAGTTTCCTTAGACCGAGTGCAAGCAGGGGAAGGCTCACAAGTTCTCCGCTGAAATCCCTCTCTGCTGTCCCAGGGGGGCCATGGAAAGCCCCCTCAGCCCTCCAGAAGGGAGAACAGATCCCTTCGCTGATTTGTTCACCACCAGCACACAGCATCCAGGGGCCCCAGCGCTTTGTGTCAGGCAGCGATTGCCTCTCTCCCTTCTCCCAAAAGCTATTCAAGCTCTCCAAGCCCCACAGCTTCCCCTGATGCCCGCTGATTTCACCCGCAATTAGCTGGTTTACCAAATGCTCCAGAGATGAGCCTTAATCTCCTGGTGGGTCAGTGATTAAGGTAGAAAGGGTGAATAAGCCCCTGCAGTCAGAAAATGTTGTGGAAAAGGGCACCTCGTACGCATGAGGCATAGGTGCTGTATGCAAAATAAACTCCGTTTCAGCAACAAAAAGAGCATCAGGATGTGGCGCTCAGGGGAGGAAAGCAGGTTCATTTCTGAGAGGTTTTAGTTCTTTAAAAGCTGTCTAAGTTAATTCAGGAAGACTGGTAATTGTTGTAGACAGACAGAGTGCCAGAAGAGGCAGGATTCAAAAAATACAAAATTGTCAGAATTGGACAAAAACCACTATCCTTTTTTATGCCCTGACAATACATTGTAATTATTTTTCCCAAACTATTTCCAGAGCAGATGCTGTTGCCTTTCTCTCTGTAAAGACAAAGACAAAAAAAATAATGTTTACAAAAAAATGTGACACTGCCCAAGACAAAAAAAATCTACATAGAAAATAAGTAGGAAAGCACATTAACTTACATCCCCACGAAAAACTAATAACAAAGAGAACCTTCACATATTTGCTAAAGCAATATTAAAGCTTCCACAGCTAATGCCACTAAGCAGGCATCGTTTACAATTTGATTGTACCCCTACTTAAAAGACTCAGGAAGTTAACTTGGAGAGTTTCCACTTCAAAATTCCCTTTTAAATATTTCCCCCTGTAAGGTTTGGCATTTCTGGGAGCTCTCACTTCTGCCAAGGCGTGGGACAACACAGAGCAGATGTCCATGGGACAGAAAAGGGAAAGAAAAGAAGTCTCTTTGGTCTAGAAGGATGGAAGAGGAATTAGAAAATGTCTCAGTTCTTCCCAGTTTGTTTCAAAGCAGCAAATTTTTGCGGGGGAGAAAATTATTCTTGTTAATTGGCAAGGCATGGCCCGTTCAAACGTTCAGAATCACAAGTCCATGGCTTTATCCAAACTCACTGTGACACAAAAGAGAACTTGTAACCACTCCCAAGCTTTCATTTTTGATACTGGGCTGATACTCTGTGAACCAATGGATGTTTTTCTTCATTGATTACTAATTAAAACCTGAACTAAATCTCCATCAAAAGTGACAAATGAGGGGAGGAGCATATTACAGAACCACCAGCCACTAGACAGCGCCCACAAACATGGAGTGCCTGGGCGAAATCTTGGCTGGCTACGGGGTGATAACTCTGCCCTAATAAATCCTTCCAAGCAGAGACGTGGTCTTTCCACTTTTCCTAAGCGTGAGGAGAAATTTGGTGAGTTTAGAGTGACCACGGGGTTGCCTTTAACATTTCATGGCACTCTCCTCATCAATACGGTAGCATTATTTTCCCCACCCCTGCCAAAACATGCGAGATTTGATCACAGCCTGAAGCAGCCAGTGGTGGATGGAACACTGGGGTGCTCATAAAATACATAAAAATACATTAAAAAATACATTTAAAAATACACAAAAAACCACAAGAATTACACCAAAAAAATATTACGCCAAAAAAATATTACGCCAAAAAAAAAAATGACGCCAAAAAAAAAAGACGCCAAAAAAAAAGACGCCAAAAAAAAATGACGCCAAAAAAAAATGACGCCAAAAAAAAATGACGCCAAAAAAAAATGACGCCAAAAAA
>WBMY01010617.1:15577-33362 GCA_013397315.1 Donacobius atricapilla | reverse complement strand
AAAAAAAAAATTACACCAAAAAAAAAATTAAACCAAAAAAAAATTACACAAAAAAAAAATTACACAAAAAAAAAATTACCCCAAAAAAAATCACACCAAAAAAAAATTACACCAAAAAAAAAATTACACCAAAAAAAAAATTACACCAAAAAAAAAATTACACCAATGCATGTCACTGATAGGGAGTGGATGTGGGGCTTTCTTTCAGCAGCCAAATCCTCCCCCACGAGAGCAAACATTCCCTCCTTACGTGCTCTGGCAAACCTTACTGTGCAGAGCCCTGCTGAGAAACTGGGCAGAGCCTGGAGATTCGTGAGGACTGGGAACCACCTCGAGGTTTTTTTGTCCCTCTGCCTGCCTTAAGCTGCCTGTGGTCGACACAACTTCGCAGCACCCGCTTTGATTTCGGTTTAAAGCCGTCCTCAAAAAAACCAATTTAAAATTCCTTGTGAGCAAACCTCTGCAGCACTTCAGCTGGGCTACAGCAGAAACAATTTGTCGCAGCAGCAGCTGGAACAAGATGTGCCAGCAAGATGAATGCCTTGTTCGTGCACACTGCAGTGCTGATCAGCACTGGAGGGGAAAAAAAAATCAAAATCAGTTTCCAGCCTGTTTCAGGCAAGAAGAAATAGTCGTTTCATTTCAGTAAAGATGGATAAATGTCTGTGTCTTATCAGATTCCTTAAAATCATCCCTGGCTAAGCAGAGCATAAAGCTCCTGAGCCAAGTCAAGTCTATTCATCATATTCTCAAGACCACTAAATGACAATCAGGCAGGTGTTATCCAAACATCCCAAAATCTCCTTTGAGGGGGCTACTTCCTTCTAACAGAAGTAAGTAGAGGAGCTGGACTTCTCAAAGTGCCCGCTCTGAGTTCATTTTTTAGATTTCATATTTATTTTCCTGCAGTTATTTAGCACCTATTGTAATTAGTGCCAAGCACCACCCCTACATAGTCTTAAAATCTGCCTGGGTGTTGATAGCCAGGTGAGATTGTTCTCAGCCTGTGAGGCAGGCTTTCGAATTAAAATGTCACACGCCTAAAGTGACTCTGGTTCTGCAGGGACAGAGGACAGAGCATGTCTGTGGCTCCGTGGAAGTTAACACACACCTCTGTTTGTCTCCAGGCATTAGATCAGCCCAGAAACAGAGCAGCCTCTGCAGCTTTTTTGGCTCTGTGCGCCCAAAATGCACTCACTGAATTCCAGAAGAAGAAGAAAAACCCCCAGCATTTTTGGACCCGTAGCAAACGTCTTGTGGCCAAATGCGAGTGAAAACAAATTTTGCCTGGTTTTAAGTTTTGTTCTGAAACATTTGGTCTGGTTCTGAAATCCTTAAATTTTCTATTTACTGCCTGCAACTACCATGCTAGCAGCATTCTTACGATTTTTTTCTTCACTTAACTTACTTACTCTTCACTAATTAAACTTACTAATTATGTACATTCACCTTTGTGATCTCACTCCTCCCCTCAGTGCATCTCTGTTCCTGTCCAGCACAAACCCAAGGCTGGCCCAGGGCATTACTCTCAGATGAGTTTCTAATCATGTGAAGTTTGAACTTGACTGATGTGGGAAGTGGATAAGGGACACTTCCAGTCTGGGAGATAACAGAGAAGGCAGAGATGTCCCATATCACTTCTGCCATGATTGGAAGATGAAACCATTGCAGTGTCCTGGCTCTGATGTGCAGGACACACAGAGGAATAGAGGAAGACATCTCCTTTTACAGCCAGATTTGTTATTACTTCTAGATTAATTCATTCAGTAATATCCTCTTCATCTCCTTCATGTTCCTTTTGCCCTTTTCTCCATTCCTTCGCAACTCTCAAATACCCCAAACATTAAAAAGTCAATTAATATTATCTTGAACGAGTCACTCAAGTTTCTACACTAATTCTTAGACCTAAGAAACACATAGATATCTCCATCCCATATAAATGTCTGTAAGGAGTCACATATTGTGAAGCTATAATTCCATTCTTTCAGCAGCACACAAAATCAACATTAAATGCCTTTCTGTTCGCTTTCCTGACTCTCAGGTATCACAGCTCAAGATTTTTTTTTTTTTCACTAGCACCTTAATCCTCCACCCTGCACCATGGATTTAGGAGGAGACAAGATANGAGGCACAGGTTCCATCTCATCTTTTAAACCCTGGTACGGGACTCTGAGAGACAGAAAACCCCTGAATAGGGGAATGTCGGGGTGAAAATCCCGTCAGATAACCAGGGCAGCTGCCTTCAAACCTCATGTGCTTCAGGAAGGCTCAATCCCCAAAGATGTAAAATCAGTGCAAACACACGCAGGCTGGCTTGCTCACGTTCTGCCTTCCAAAACTTCATGAGGAGGTTCTGCAAGCTCTCTGCAGAGCACAAATTACCCCGCATTTATTTAGCCCAACCCTCCTGCTTTACGGCTGCCCCTCTGGTCAGCTTTGCCAGTTGCATCCATGCAGCAAGGATCCCGATCCCCTTGGACTCGGCACCCCCGGTCCCCTAAGCTGGAGAGGACAGGGTGGGAGTGTGCCGCCTCAGATTGTCTCAGTGATAAAGCTCTGGGAGAAATAATCGGGATCAAAAGGCATCTGCTCAAATTAGCTTTATTATTATTACACAAAACCCAAGAAATCTTCACAAGGGGGAAATTATTCCTTGAAACTTTGAGGATTAGGGGCATTCAAGCCCTAAAAATTTACAAAATTCTCCTCATAATTGGTTTCATCATACATATGTCATTAAAAATCATCCCCAGGGTATTTGTCCAAAATTTAAATTTAAAAAAAAAGGAAAAATTTCAACTTTTTGCCCTTCCTGACAGAAATCATTCCGTTTTGACCACCTGATGGGCCCTTGGGGTTAATTAGAAAATCCCCACCAAGAGCTCAGAGGCCAATATCAGCTGTCAAAATCCCACATTCCCCTCTTTCACCTCTTTCAAGTGCAAAACAACCTGTGTCTGAAGATGTGCCAGAGAATAAAAGGGCACACCACAACCACTGTGGGCTCTGACTTAGACCTATTCATGGCCTCACTACTATGAATACAGCAAAATCTCAAATGAAAGTTTTAATCTCCCCACTGCATTCAAGCCAAAGAGAAAGGGGCTTCCCTTTTAACGATTTCCCCCCTTAAACCTTTTGTGCTGCCGTGCTCCTGAAAAAAGCTGAGATTTTGCTCAGCCCCAGCGAGGGCTTTTGCCACAGAAAGCGCGGCACCTAACCCCCTTTGTGCTGACATGAGAGTAAAGGTCTGCCCAGACCAAAAAGTAACTCGTGCAAAAGGCCCTCGGAGGGTCTGAGCGAGATCAGAGTTAAAAGTGCAGGACTCTGACCTCACCCAGCTCGCCTCGCACGCTCCCTTCCCCTGTCCCCAAAGGTGCGTGGTGAGCATGAGGATGAGCGGGGAAAACAAACACTGGGAAAAGTAATAGTAATAATAATAATAATAATAATCAGATGTACAAATGCTGGCAGATGAAGACAGAAAATCCCTGTTCCTCCGTGCCCTCTGCGCCTCTCTCCAGGTGAGATGAGATCTCTCCCACGCGTGCAGGTGAATGCCCCACAGCGGAAAAGCGCAGACTCGTTGTTATCCCCGGCATCGCCAGCTGCTCTCCTCTCCCTGCAAGCCGACCCCACTTACAGCAAAGTCGGCAATAACTCCACTTTGCACCCAGCCTTGTGAAGGAGAGCAGCAAAGGCTACGATTTCATGTGCAGGCGCATTAATGGCCTGAGATCAAAACCAGAAGGAGCAGGGAGGACCTCCAGATGCGCCGCTCCGCCTTTTGGGGTTTGGGGAGCTTCTTTGCCCTTTTACCACCAAACACACCCCGCATCCCGTTTCTCTCAGAGCAGAACCCTTCGTCCGCGGTGCCCCCAGCCCCACTCTGTGCCCAGCCCCTCTCACCCACACAGAGGCCAGCAGGTTTCCTGTGCCCCCCTGCCCAGGGCTCCCTCTCTCCCCTGCCACGGAGGATTGTTTTGGGTTTTTTTCTCCTGGTGAGCAGCAACACCTACATTGTGCGGGGCGAGACAGGGAGCATTCATACCCCTCAGAAAGCCATTCACTCCAGGGCAGCTGGAGGGGCTCAGCGCTCGCCTTGCCCTCTTCACTCTTGGATGAGTTTTGTGCAAAGCTGGGGCTTGGAGCCCTTTGCCTCCCAGAGCCAAGCAATTAATGAGAGGTGGAAAAAGGAGAGAGAAAATGTCGCAGGGTTTTGTCTTTCTTCCCGATCTGTTCTTTTTCTGTTTGTTTGTGGCTAAATTATGTGATCTGGTTGGCCCGGAAAGATATAAAAGTGTGCTCGGGGAGGGAAAAGGAAATTATGTTTAATTAATTAATACGGCTTTTTTTTCCTTTATACTAAAGGTTTGGAAACAGCACCTCCTACCCACGGAGCAGGGAGTGGAACTGCTGCTAGAAGACAGACCACTGGCCAAGCAAGATTAGGGGTGTTTTAATTTAGTACTGCCCTACTTCAGATACCTCAGCTCACCTCTTCTCAGAGAGTGTTTTTTGCAGATCAGAGTTCTGGAGGTGCCAGCAGGCTGCCAATGACTTTTGTCCCCTGAGATTTGTGCTGAACTGACCAGGATCACATTCTAAAGCAGCACTATGGACCTTTACACAATAAAGATGATGAAAAAAGTGAGGAGAAAAGTTTTAAAAATAACCCCCCTCACAGCTTCACCCATCAACCCATCTCCTTTCTACTACATTTGCTGCTGATGCAAAACCATTGGGTTTCCAATTGTCTGTTATCAAAGTGCTTTATTTTTATTAGAGATGCACCAAATGCCTCCCAGCCCCTCAATATTACATGGGCCACCCTTCACTAGGAAATTTAAATTTTCATGTTCTCCTCAGTGAACAAGGTCCTGTAATAATGGAATAAACCGCATGGTTATTTCTGGTGAGCCAAGCACCAAGATCAATGAATTGGTTTTGGTTTTAGTGATGTAATATATAATGTACCATTTGTTTTTAGGAAAATACCCAAGCAATGTAAAAATTTCCATCACTGGTGCAAAATGAAAACAAACACCAGGGATGATTCGCATTCTTGGGTTTTCCGTGGGAGAAGCTGACTGTGTTAAGCCACTGAGATGGCACAATGTAATCATACTGATGATTATAATAATAATATAATGAGACGGGGTCATTTAATATAAGTGTCATGGTCCATCCATTTCCTACTAGTGGCCAAGGCAATGTGCTTCATACCCAAATACAATCACTGCAAAATAATTTTACTAGAAAATTGATCAATGGAAAGTGCTGTTGTGTTCCATATGACAGCAGGATATTTTTTGTCTTCCTTTTGCCTCTACTAATACTAAAATAATAACATATAATGAAATAATTACATCTTAAAGACTAGCAATAAATGAGAACTGATTACTACAGAAAATAGTTTTGTCCTGTCATTTTCCATAGTAACATAGTATTTTGCTATTTGAACCTAAAAATAAAAGTAGTGGCAGATGTTTCTGGATGATTTAGGAGGCTGTGCAGCCTTGCCCAGGAATCAGAAATACCCCTGTCAATCCAGAGTAAGCACCAAACCGTCAGTAAAATACAAAACTCAAAAGAGTTTAACACTCCCTTCATTCCCATTGCACAGACAAAGGGGGGAAAAGAAGGGAAGAGGACTCTGGAGGCCTCACTTAGGTGCTGATTCACTGTGCCAGGTGCCCTATAAACACAGAACAAATGGGAATCTTTCTTCATAGCTTGTATAACCAAGCAGAAAGTCTCTCAGTTCAGCTTGGAGGTACGAGTTCGGCCCTTTGCCAGATCCTGACTTTATCAGACACCATTAAAAATCAGCAATTACATTGAAGAGCTGCTATAAGCAGGCCCTAAGCAGGGTAGGTAGAAGTAAGCTGGTAAATTGTGTTTTGTGATCCTGTTTGTCACGTAATTAGAGACCTGATTATACAGGACAGCAAATGGAATCAGAGACTCACTAACTTGAATATACAGAAATATCTTCAGTGTTCATTCTCAAGGGGCAGTTTATGCCCACTTTATTTCCATTTATGCCCATGGAAACATGGTTGTGATCAGCCTCTGGTCACTACAAGGAAGTCAAAATCCAGACTTGCATTCGGGTCTTGAGAACCCTGGAGGAAAGGCATAGTATCAGCAGAGTGGGGTTTGTTGGGATGTGCCCCAGCAAAGGAACCCCTGTGACCAGAATGACAACTCATTCGGCCCAGTGGCAGGATTTTAACACACATCTTACATTAAAAACAACCCTTCCATCCTCTTCAAGAAAAAAAAAAATACCTCTGAGGACAGCTCTACTTTTACCTGATTTCAGTAAACGATTGAAAGGCATACACCCATAAAATTTCACTGCAGATTTTATCCAATTACTTTTGGCCTCCAGAAAACTTGAATTACTCTTCTAGTATGACAAAGATTGGATTTGGCAATAATATTTTAAATAGTGCTCTTGTAAGTTTCCTGAAGCTTTTGAGAATCTGCCAGCTGGGAAAAAAAAAAAAAAAAGAGTGGATCTTCTCTGGGAATTGAGTGTGATGAGCTCTGGCTATTGTACTGAAGGGAGGTAGAGAATCAAGAGTACCTTTGGCTTGGATCCTTTACACCACTGGATCTAAGTCAATAATCTGTTGCCATGACTTTAGGCACCATCTGAACACCACAAAACATCCTCTCTGGATGTGATCAAAACAAGCCTTCCACACTTCTGTAGTTTCTGCATTGAAGTGGTGAACGGCACTTTCCTATTTTTGTGCAAGCAAAGTGCTTCAGGTAAGATTGTGCCACAGATGTGGCACAAACTCCACTCCCCCCAGGACAGATTCTCTGTCAAAGACAATTTGGTGAAAATTCTAAAGCTCTCCGTCAGCCACGGTATAAAAACAATAAAGACACACTGAACAGTGTGGCACAGAATAACCAGGGGATCTGCCTGTTTGCACAATGTTTCCTGCTTGCATGTGAAGGCTGCCGAGCGAGCCCAAGCCCTTGCTTAGGAAAGGTTTAATTTATATGCCCTCAGAATGAGGTCATACCCATATCATGCATGATCTCTATTAGCTTTAGAGACGCCTTAACCTGAGAAGGCTCAAGCTCCTCAAGAGCTATTCACACTTGGCAGATTGATATAGTTACTGAGAATTCACTGCCATCCAAGTGTATCTGGGAACACAAAGCTCACATAAATATTGTGGAGCATATCCCATTGTCAGTTATTCACTTCTGCCCTTCAGCTTCCTGCAGCCTGGAGAGGAAGATCATTTCTCCCAGTGTCATATGTCTGACTGGCCCAGCAGACACAAAATCGTTTCCCTCTTTACCAGCAGTGGACTGTGCTCAGAACGCCAGACACTATATAAATACTATATTGTGCTATAAATACATATTATATTATTGGCCTTTCACAAGTTTGAAGATGAATGCTATATGTATTACGTTGGAATACCTTTGCTGTATGAATATAGTTTTTATTTCTGCTATTAGCAAAACTCAGAAATGGTAGTGAGATTGCTGATCCATAGTTATGCTTGTAATTGGACTGCCTGCTTAATTAAGATAACATCCAGTGAACGTATTATGGGGACCTGCTGCTGATATGTTAATTATCAGTACCTGCCCTCTCTGGAAAGTCAGGAGCAAGGCCCAAACTGGAGGTGATAATGAAGGAGGAGCAAAACCACAGCCAAGAAACACATCTGCCTGCTCTAAAAAGGCCCAAGGAGGGGCCAGGCTAAACAGCTCCTGGAATGTGTAAAATAATTTGTGGAAAGAAATGAATATACATAATGATTTATGAATATGCATCAGGCTGATGTAAGAAAAAAGGTATTTAAGGAGTGTTTCTGAAGATAGTGGGTGCGCTCTTGGCTGAATGCCAAGCACCTGGCCTTTTAACCTTTGCTTTATTATCTCTGTCTACTACTATCTTTTTATTAAACCTTTCCAATTTTACCAGAAAGCAAACCTCATTTTTCACATGGGTTAGTTCAACCAACAAACAGTAATCAAATTAAATAGACACATGTTCTTAGCTGCACTAATTCCTTTATTTAGCCCCTGTTTCAAAAAAATTGCTTTCTTTTTCCCTGCATGAACTTCCAGTTGAGCTAGTGGATAAAACTGATTCACAAAGAAGGCGAATGAGTGGCAGAGCTACCACAAGTGACACCACAGACTGATGTGGCCCAAACAGGAGTGTAACTCCACCTTCCAGCAGTGCAAGCTGCTGGCAGAGCTCAGCCTCTCTGTCCAGCTCACCTTCAGCTTCAGCTGCGCAACGTGGCCAGACTGGTTTGCTGTAAGTGCTTGGAAGAACCTGGGCACATCAGCAGCGCCCATGCAGCAGCTATTTTTTCATGCTAATTATTGTCACGTGTACTCCTGTTCGACAATTTTGATGGGGCAGGCGTACAAGAAATGCCTTTTTCCTTTTCTGCTGCTCCCCCTTAATGCAGTGGGAGTTACTGGAAGTAAAATCAGCTGCTATCTAAACTGCAGAAATTGTACACTGAGTACCAATTGTACGAGGGAGAAACAGGAAATCCAAAACTAAAGCTTTCCTTTAAGCTGTAAGCACAAGTGATTTAAGGTCCATTTACTGTAAAGCATGGGGAAAAAAGTAGATCCATGACTTAATTGCCAAAAAGCCCTCTCAATTTAAGTACTTATGAGCACTATAGCCAGGTTTAATGGAAGGGAGCAAGAGAGGCTGAGTGAAATTTATCCATCTGCAGCGTTTTGTGTTGCAGACGGGACCATGAGAAGAAAACAGGAAACTCAGCGACCTGTACTGCCTTCAGCGCATCAGGAACTTCTTCCTTCCGTGGCATCAAGGTAAACAGAAGCCCTGGGTCTGCCTGAAGTGCTCCTGGCTAACTCAGAGGGGTACATCACACTACCCAGGTCGGTCAGACAAGCACGGAGGCTCCTGACTTGGCCCTCAACCTCCCCCGGATTAAACCACCAGACCCACATCAAACCACCAGACCCACATCAATCACTGCGCACAAAAGACGTGGAGTAATTGGACCTGGAGGTCGTCAGCAGGCTGAGGGCTCCTGTCCAGAAAACAGATGTCTGGGCTTCCCCTTGGTCTGGTTCATTCTTCATGAATGCCAGGGCACGACAGCAGGGTCACTATTACCTGGCGTGTCCTTTGCTTGTGTGGCCCAGCCTTCTGCAGACCCCAGACATTCCCCTTCCACAAGAATTCAGCACAAAAATACTGCAGCCTGCCTGCTTTGTGACCGTGGACAGGACCCATTTGTTTCGTGCTTTCAGACACTGATCTTGAAACAGCAAACATACAGACACTATAGCAGGCTTTTTTTTTTTTACATAAATAAGGTGGTTTGACCACCACCTTTCCTTTCTCAATGGCAGTTTGTCAAGATCTTTTGCCTAATTCCCAGCTCAGTAAAAATTTTGCCTAGTTCCCAGCTCAGCACTGAACTGAGGAAGAGCACATCCTGCCCAAATGGCTCTGAAAGGCAGTCAGCAGAGTGAAAGCCAGGTTAAAATAATAATTACACCAGGAGCATTATATTTTGCTTAACTGAGGCACGGGTTTTTCTCCTAGCTGGAGGGGGTAGATGACACATCTCCTATCCCTACTCTCCATGCTGGAAATCTTTACATTTTATCAGGAGCAACAGAAATAAGAGTGAAAACCTTGGTACTCGGCAGTGGGGGCAGGCTCACCACAAAACCCTGACATCTTTAATCTCAGTGGATGCTTTAAAACTCGAGGGAATCCAAGTAAGAGCCCAGCTTTCCTGCAAATACTCAGCTAACTCTGGCAAGGTTGCCTCCCACTCCTCACAGGGGCTCTGCTCTGCTGGAGCTGCATCCTGACATCCTTGCTGGAAATTTTATGTTTTGCTTAACTGGGGCGTGGGTTTTTCTCGCTGGCAAAATGTCTACAGACTTCAACAAGAGCAGGATTTAGAGTATTTTTTGAGCTTCTCCCTGCTGTGTCTTGTGAATTTTACACACTTCTGTCCTCGAAGGCCACACGATTCAAAACCAGTCTCGGTATCTGTGTGCAAACAGAACGTTCTTTGCCAAACAGTCAAGTACTACAGGTGTGTGGATAGTAAAGGAAAAAAAAAATCAAAACCAAACCTTACACTGCATTTTATACGTGCAATGGAGATGCCCAGTGTTCAGGAAAATTAGGGAAGAAATGGGATGTGACAGAAAAGCATTTGTGTGCCTGCACATGGGTGGGTGCTCCTCCCCAAGTACTGTCTACCCTAAGGGAGGTCGTCTCCAAAAGTGAAATGGGGAGGCTTGGTAGGAGGAGAAGCAAAGAAATAAAAGCTTTTTTCCTCTTTGAGCCTCTGCTTGGTGCCAGCACTGGTGTCACACCCACCCAGCCTCCTCCCTCACCACACCGTCGGGTGCAGGTGGCCAGCAGAACTGGGATCTCATTCCCATGTCCCCCAGGATAACCAGGCTTTTACAGCGCTTACATTTCAAGTGCGTTTGTCTCTCCCAGCTCTTTATCTCCCCACAGAACTTCACTGCAGTCCAACGTTCACTCCGCCTACACGTGCTGCAATTTTAATTTGGGCTTCATTTTTGTGGAACACCAAAAAACTATAAAGCATGCCATTGTTCTAATTGCAATTCCAATGTTATAACTTGCAGTCAGATGCAAAAATGCAAGTGTAGCTAGGCACCAGAACACAGGTTCTTTTTCGGGAGGGTGTCAGGCTCCCCAGTGAACGAGTTTAGCCTTCGGTTCTGCACATCAGCACTGCGGGCAAAACGGCTCGAGGGAGCCCTATAGAGGTGCTTTTGCTTCCCTGACTTCTCACACAATATTCTTGCAAATGAATTTAAGGCTTTTCTTGTCCAAATCCCCGCAAAAGTAACCACACTGCAGTTTTTCTACTATTATGCAAATAGATTAATCAGCCAACGCTCCAGTGAGAATTAATTTATATCTGAATCAAATGAGGCCTCAGATTCTTTATAACCCAGCCCCCAGGCCAGGGCCTGGGCTAGGTAGCAACCTCATATTATTCATTTGACGAAATGTGAACTGACATAAATACCATGGCTAACTTTCAATCCGATTACCCCGTTACCTCCCATCAATGCTCTCCCAGCCATCAGCCTCCAGCGTCCCTCCTTTCAGCAGCGCAGCCAACAACTGACAACTCCTCCCTGATAAACAAGCACCCACGCTGCCACCTCGGACCCCCACTCTTAACCCATCATTCCTGCTCAATGGCCCTTATTCAACAAGGTACTTTATTTTGTTTGTAGGAATCGGGGGGCACCAAACAACACAAAAATGCTGTTTTGCTGGGGCTGTGATTCAAAGCTGCCCTTTCAGGGCTACCGAGCACTTGAGGCACGAACAATAAACATCCAAAAAAAACCCCAAAACGCAAAAAACCGGGAGCATCGTGTCCAGCCACACATAGATATTTATAACACTCATGCACGCAATTTAATACAGTCACTGACATCTGTTATCTTTCATACTCTCCTTAACCCTTAAAAAAAAAACTAAATAAAACAACGTTTGGGGCTACTATGTCCAAAGGTCAATGTAAAGTGAACCCACATTTTACACAGCACCCTTATACTAAACTCATGTTGACAACCACTAAATTCTTTCTATTGCCTTGCACAGGAACTTGTTTTTTTAAAAAGGCTTCCCTCCCCCCCACCCCCCCACTTTAAAACTGTAAGCATTTAAAAAGCTTGGCTAAACGATCCACCAGGTGTGAGAAAAGCCTTTTCTGTGCAAGCAGCTCTGTGTCAGAAAACCTACACTTCGTAATTAGATTAGCAAGCAAGGACTGAATAGCTGTGATCAAAACATCCCCCCTCTGCATATTGTTTATAGCGCATAACTGATAACTAAGCTTCTCTAGTCATGGTCAAAATCTACTTAAAGACAGGAGTCCTGTCCACTCTGGAATTTAAATGAAGAAGAAAAGGAAACAAAGTGCACATTCTTAAGAAGCTATATGTAATTACTTGCCTTTCTTGCTTAAATGCAGATTAATTTGAAAATATGTCGTAGAGCAAATCCTGTGATTTAGCAGCAGCTCCTCATGAAACCATCACTTAAAACACAGCTGAGAAAGTTAGAGATGTGGTTTTTTACCTTAAAAACATTCTTCACGGTCCACTCAGGGAAGAGAAGGAAGAAAAACCTCTTGGCCACACGGCCCCAGCACAGAGGGACATCCCAGCTCCCTGTCAGGAAAGCCAAAACCTCCTCAGTCCAGGAGGATGACCTGACTTGTCTGGCTGTGTGGATTTTTGACATGTGGCCAGACAATCTACCTGTGTGCTGGAGTCAGCTTCCCAGTGTAAAGAGCACGTTTGAAGGTGCTGAGTGCCTGGAGACACTAGAAGTGGGGTTAAAAAGAGTTGCGGGGTGAGAGAGCAAACCATCCCCACCTGTTCCTCCAGAGCAGAGACCTACACCCACCTGGATGTGATGCTAAATGGAAAATCAGGTTCTCCTTTAACCCTTCATACACGGCTTCTATATTTTTCTTGGAAACAGTGAGACTGTTTTGCAGCCCTGTTTCCTCTGCCTGGAGTGCAAATATCCCAGTTTTGAATTTTGAACTGAGCCAGTCCAGCCTGAAGTCAGTCCCCTTTTGCACTGAGGGGCCTGGGACCAGATGCGAATCCTTGTGTGTGCCAGTCTTTCCAAAGAGAGATCTCTGATTACTGATTTCTTCCTGCTAAGATCAGTACACCTTATAAATCCCATCATTATTTCATCCTTCTTAATCCAGTCTTTTAAATAGTAGGGCTGGACAGCCAGAAGAGAGACCAAAAATCTGCCTTCTCCTTGGCTACAGGACGCTGTGGAAACAGCCGAAGATAACAAGAAGATATTTTTCATTTTTCATAAATCTGGACACAGTTACCATATACACAGCAGTGAATGGAAGCTTTTCCATGCTGTCCAGCTTGCTCCCACTTCTGCTGTGAGTGCAGGAGAAGGGAAAAGGCCCAGGCATGAATTGTCCTGGCACAGAAGTCCTGTGTTACTGCTTGAATTGCCCCAAGAGAGAGTCTGAACACAGCCAGCAGTAGTTCTGTTTCTACACATTTCCCCTGATGATTTTTTTATCTGTAGGAGCAGGAGACACTCACCAAAAAAGAAGGATAGAAAAATTTTTGTATAATACCACTAGGGAAAGTTAGATAAAGGTTGGTAGGTGAGGGATTAAACTTTTCAGAGCTATCATTTAAGAGCTAAGACAGAACAATTTAAACGACACTAGAGAAATACCCCTTATGCCAGTACATCCATGAATCCAGAGGATGCAAATGTAGCTTAAAGCTACATTAATTTCCTCTCTCCTGACCTTTCTGGGTCTGATGGGTCACAGCCAGAGTATAAGAGCCCTGTCCTGTGCCAGGACAACGTGACCTTATCAGATTTCATCAAGTCGAACTTTAAATCAGCTAAATCCCACCTGATGCTGCTAGAGACATATAACTTGATGTTCTCCACTGTCTAACATTTTTAATAGACAAGGAAAATCAGAGGGAATAAAAGACAAAAATCATGACACGATGACAGCCAAAAATGGGAATGCAGCCACTAAAACGTGTTTTTTGTAAACCCGTTCTCATTGCTACAGCTGTGACGAGAAACCTGAGAAAAGCTGTTTCACATTATGAAGATGCTCTTCAAACATCCTGGCTGTCTCGTTCTAAACTTCAGTTGTCTTTGATATTTCCCCCTGCAGTACCAAAACACTCCTGACAAAGTCCTGAAAGGAGACAAGTACATTCAAATTCTTCTAGGGCTTAACCCCACCGCATTGAAATTACCATGAGTTTTGCCCCTGACTTCAGCCCTGACAGACCAAGCAACATTCTCAGGCCAAAGGCACGGGGGAAAGCGTTTCTACAACTCTCTTTACGTGCTCACACTCTCCTGAGCGCCAGAGATTTCCGTTTGCTTTCGGAGGGCTGAAGGCAGAAAAGGGCAACACCCTTCACCGTGTATCTGTCCGATCTCATGGCTGCTGGGATGCAAGTGGGGCCTTTTTCTTCTGCTTTTCAGAAAGGAACATGGTCCTCCGAGAAGGGGTGCACTTTCTGCAGGTTGGGGAAGCTCCCAGGAGAAAGGCCTTGACTGTTTCAAGAAAGATTCTCAGGGTCCAGGACCTCACCAGCTTTTCTCAGTGATGAGATGGAAAAGCCCTTCATCTCTGGATGTCAGGGAGCTGCACTGCTTGCAAAGCCAAGCCCAAAAGAGGAAGAGTGCTCCTGTTCTAGTCTGCAGGATGAGCCAAGTGTTTTCTGAGGAGAACAGCCCTTTCTCAGAAGTGGAGAGCCAGTGGAAAATCTCCTGGCTCTGCAGGAATCCAATCATCCTGAATTTAGATACCTTCCCCTGAGAATCCTGAAGAGATGTCCATGATGCCTAAGGCTATGAAGGTGTTAATTCCTTGGGCATTACTGCTCCTTGGTTTTCTGTACCTGAAGCAGCTCACCTGGTGAAAGCATCCCCGAGGGCCAGCGGAGACGCAGGAATTTTCTTTCCTCTCACTTCCCATTTTACACAAAACAACTGGGAGCAGAGCACACGGACCGTGTGGACCAGGGCTTGCTAGCTCCTTTCTCAGTGGTTCTGTGGAGGCAAACCGTGAGGGGCAGTTTGTCATTCTTCTCCTGTCAGAGCTCCAGAGATCAAGCACACTCCACGTCAGCCTCTGCAAGGACAGCGTGGTATTTCTGGAAACCAAGCAGTCTGTCTTTAGGAAAGCGATCCACACAGTTGCTCTCATCCTGCCTTGGGTTCAATGCAAGATGCATTCTATTTCCTACCTGTTGAAACCAGCTGGGGAGGTGGGGTTTTTTTTTTCTTTATCTCTTCCATGACCCGTTCTTAATTTCAAAATTATGATAATTCAGAGGGAGAGGGTTTACATTCTCCATTCCAAGCGAAGCTCCAGCTTTTCCCTGGCAGACACCTGTCTTTCCAGACCAAGACACCTCCTCTATGGATGCAGGACAATGTACCAGCACCTTGCAGACATGAACATAGCTGTGGTCAGGGCACGGTCTGTAACTGAACCATTTAACTGCAAACTCGTCACCTTAATGGACAGGTCACAAATGCAGTACTTACAAGAAGAAAACACTAAATGCCTTGGAATCGAATGATCAAAACCCCTTGGAATTCACGCTTTATTTTTTTAAGATACTCCCCCATTTCAATCGTGAGAGCATCAGAGCATCCCAGCAAGGAAATTTTGCACTTGTGTTTACTAAAGAAAGAGCTGTTACGCAGTATTTGAGTTTCCTTTCCTTCCTTATCACATGGCTTTGGGTCCCACCAAATGAACCGCAGGTGAATCCCTGTTAAAGGACCCTTCAGCACCTTCACACTGGACTCAGAGAGAAAAACACTCTCCCCACAAAAGCTGTTTTCCCCGCTGAATCATGTCTGAAGGTATTTTCACCTAGAAGGAGCAAAGTGAGCCTCCCAGCCAATCCCATTCCTCCTGGCTACCAGCGCATAGCTCGGGGAAGGCTTTCCATTGGGAAAAGTGTTTACAGGCACCAGGGGCCTCACCAGCATCTCCCTTCCGAGTCTCCCTCTTGAACCTCCCCAGAGAGACTTAAGCCCAGAGGAAGTGAAGCATCAGCTGCCTGGCATGGAAGAATTCCAGGGGTTGCGGGTTGATGTTCTAGCCCTTAAAATAAGCTGTAAAAACAAGGGAAGCTCCTGGTTTTATCCCACAGGTAGTCAAATAGAAATTCTGTTCTTTCTCTGAGAGGTCCTCGTGGGATGCTCCAGCCGGCAGAGGGGTAGAGAGCAGCCTTTAAATGCATTCTTGTGGCAGACATCAAGGGAGTGTGTGGGCTCAAGGACCCTCAGCTCAAAGTGACGGCAAACTCTCTGATTTTCTGAAATCCACCCCAGGACATACTCATTCTCCGGCTGAATTGTGCTGAGAGTCCTGTCCTCCAAGGAAAGTTGTCCTTCCTGTCAGACCCTGGAGAGTGAGGAACAGAACTGGGTCTTAATGGGTGGAAAAGTCAGAGGATCTTCAAGTCCCAGCACTTAAAACTGCCCACTGCAAAGAGATTTCAGGGGATCAGTCAGCAGAGCAATCTGCCACTGTCATAAGCACAGGATCACGACTCCAGGTTGCAGTGAGGAGGTAGGAGTACTCTTAAGGAATTATTCGAAAGATGAAAGGAGTTTTAGCTCTTCTGACCTACTTGAGCAACACGACAGAAACGCGTTTTTGAGAAAAATAAATGGGCAAGTTCCATGTTCCGTCCTCCTCCTCCGCGTTTCATCTGCACAGTCTAGTTTGGAAACCCCTGGGGCAGAGACCACAACCAAAAAGAGCGGGACCCTGTCCACCAGCATCTGAAATCCAAAATGCCGCTGTCCCGGTCCCAGCAAGGTCCTGCTGGGCCAAGTAATCGAGAATCTGAGGCAGCAAATAAACCATCAGATTGTATTTTGCAAATCCCAGCTCTCCAAAACGTGCCAATCTTAGCTCGTGAAAGGGGTTGTTTTTAAGGTGGTTGTGTGGTTGTTTATTAGACAGATCAATGGAGAAGAAAGAAGAGGGATTGTTCAACCCCAGATTTTTTATTTTTTTGAAACAACAGTGGAGGCTGGGGAAAGGATAAAAGGACAGAATGGACAAAAATAATCAAACTTGGAAGAAAGGATGCAAATTAAACAGGCTTGGAAGGAGTTAGTAAAGCGCAAGCAAGACACAGGGACCGAACTAAAGTTAATTACTTTTGACATGATCAGATCATCTGGTTGCATTTCAGGCTGTGTGCGCTCTGGGCTGGCCAGCATGAATGGCGAGGGAAAAAGAAAGTAACTCTCCCCTCGAGGTCCCTTTGCCAAGTCTGGGCTGTGCGCTCTGTCCGAGATCCCTCTTTCTTTTGCGCAGGGAGAGAGAGGGGGAGAGGAGAGAGCAACACAGTTAACCACCTGTCAGGGCTGAGGACACAATAAGGCAGCCCCCAAAAGAGCTTTTCATGCATGCGTAATATATTTGTTCAGCTATTCACTTAATGAAGCTGATAAATGTGATGCAAAACAATAGTCAAGTTAATCTATTTAGTAAAATGTTTTGAGACTCTCAGGCGATGTTAAGGAGGGTTGTGTGCTCGGGGACATTTTCATTTCAATACGCTCATCTCTCCCCTCTTAGGGGGGTTTCAAGCAACCTATGTGAATATAATTTCTTATAAATGTGTCTTTAATGGGTTTAATTCACCCTTGCCAGCTGTTTTTTTAGCTATTTTGTAAGAGCAAAACAAACGTGCCAGGCTTGGAAAGCTAGTTAAAATTAGTTTCGGTCACTGGGGCCAAGCTATATTTCCTGCAAACCATCTGCTTGATTGGCACAATAGAAGGATTTTCAAGAAAGGGGGTGGGGGGGGGATCTAGAAGAGCTTTGAACGAGCCAACAGTTACTGTTCCTTGTGCTTGAATTCTAAAGGTGAAGACTTAGGTGTCTTAATACAGCCTCGCCCCCGCAGCCTCCATTCAAGCTGCCGGCGCGGGCGGTGAGCGTCGTTAGAGGGGCTGGGACGCAGCCGGGACGGAGCATCCCTGCCCGCCTCCCGCGGGGAAAAAAAAAGAAAAAAAAAAGAAAAAAAAAATAAAGAAAAAAAGAGTGGGGAAAAAAAAGAGAAGAGAAGAACATAGAAGGCGCTGACACACGCGTTTAGCACCGCAGCTTTCGGGAGGAAGAAGCGGGCACCGCGGGGAGAGGGGAGGGGAGGGGAG
>WBMY01010615.1:129545-159745 GCA_013397315.1 Donacobius atricapilla | reverse complement strand
ACATTGTAACCTAGGACACCCCCAAANCCAAAAAAACTCAGTTCTCTGCCCTAGCTAGCTAAAACTAAAAAGCACAGGAGATCTCTGTCCTACAGCAGTCTGTCCGAGCCTCAGCTGCACACACCATCCCGGAAAAGAATGCGGAAGAGTTAACATAGTTTTTCAAAACAAAGTGTGCACTCCAAGAATCAACCTTAAAGGTGCAGAACACAATATACAGAACAGACGACTGGGGTTACAGGCATCATAAAGTCACTCTAAGACAGTTAGATTCTGAAATAAGTGTTATCTTTTTTTTTTTTTTTTAATTCCTCCTTCTGACTTCAAAGAATTATATAGAGTTGAAGTTTCTCTCTTTTCTCTTTGTCTGTGCATCAGAAACTCTTATCTCATCTGTACAGTATCTGTCAGTGAAGGTTCTAGGTGACTTACACTGCATCATGCTTCTTTTCAATAGTATATAATGAAAGGCACAGCAACACAGAGGCTGAAATACTACATGGCTTACAAGACATTTAGAAGATGGAAAAAAAAATGGAAAACAATTAAGAAAGGAAGATGCAATCCTTGTCAGAAAATTGTATTTATATAACACATCCAGGTACTAAATAACAGGGAAAACAAATAGAAATGTAAAAAAAGAAGTACAGCAACAAAATCAGAAAAAGCAAGTAATGCTGGCTCAGGAGAGGGAATGAAAAGCTGCAAGAACATGGGGAAAGGGAATTCCGTCTGTCACACAGTAATGAGACTCAGATTCCTGTATTTTCTCCTGATTCACTTTTATTACTAGCTGCAGTCAACTTTGAGAAATTACTTTTTTTTTCTTTTTTTCTTTTTTTCTTTTTTTTTTTTTTAATATATATATTTTTTTTCCCAAGGACTGTCTCTGGACAAGCATAATATTCTTGTTTTCCTGACTGCCATTTGACACCATAGGTGTAACACAGATTCTTTCAGGCAACAGGGTAATCCTGTGTGTGCTCTGATGAAAAAAATTGTGCTTTATGAGAGGGAATATGACTGAAAGACATTCTGTGACTATGCTTAAGCCTTTGCTTCACAGCAAGAATGGCTGAGATTGGAGAGCACTCCTGCAGGTTTTCTTGCTCAGGCACACCTACTTGACCCTCTTGCCACCCCAGTTGGTCAAACACAATCAGCTAGAGCAGGTTGCCCATGATGTTTTCCAGTTGGGTGCCATGTATCTCCAAGGATAGAGAATCTGCAACTTCTCTGGATGGCTTGTTCTGGTATTCGACCACACTTGCGGTAAGAAATTGTGATGTCGTATGCAGGTGGATTTTCTTGTATTTTAGTTTGAGACCCCTGTCACTGGACACTACAGAGAAGGATCTGATTTCCCTGGTTTTGTTTGCACTGACCTGGTTGTGTCTAGGATAGGATGAATTTTCTTTCTGGTAGCTGGTGAAGTGCTGCATTTTAGATTTAGTATGAGAATAATGTTAGCAACACATTGAAAACTTATCTAGTTGTGGCTTACCTTCAGTTGAGATCATCTGAGTTTCTATCATGGGTTGACAGTTTGGTTTTTAGTAAAGGTGGAAACACTTCCCTGAAAAGACCTTGGAATAGTTTCAGAAAAGAGAGGGACCTATCAGAAGTGAATTCTTAGATACTGACATATTGTTTAACCACTGAGAAAGCTGGATGCAACTCGTGACACTTTATATGCATATAAAACTGAGACTGTGTCGGAGCTAGCCTTTTCCTTCTGGCTGGAGGAGCAGGTAACCTGCGGCCCCTGTGGCCACTCTGTGGGAGCTGGCCCTGGCCTGGCGGCCACCCGGGACCCTGGGCACCCACCCCCGCAGCTGCCGGCCAGGGGAGGGGAGTGAATAAATAAAATATGAATACCGATCTAATATCGATATCCAACTGGACGGACAAAGACTCTCTAACAGTTTAGAGTTAGAAAGTGTATGTTTATTATAACGGCTGGGCAGCGCGTGGGATAGCTCCCTAATGCGCACTGCAAAGATTATAGATGAGTACAAAGCCTTTTATTTACAAAAGTGTTGAACATACAAAATACAAATGCATATTCATACTCCTGTTGCTTCCTCTTCTCCGCTTCGTATGCTAATTGGCGAGAAGGCTATTAAGCATGCGTGGTTTGTTCCCTGAAATGAGTTGGTGGTCTTTTCTGAACAGGAGTCAATTAAAATGACGAAATAAAAGGAGTCTTCCTCGTTCTGGCCTTTCTACCTTTGCAGTGTATTCGTGACAAATATGACAGACTAATCCTTGGTGGAATTTAGGGTTTCCTGTGTTCAGTCTGTTTTTTAGCATGGGGAAGTCTTGGCTATTGTTTTGTATTGCAAGAACAGCTTAAAATTGACAAGCAATGAGTTACTAGATCCGGAGTAGCTTATCTAAATCCGGCTTCTGTTAGCCACAGGCAAAGGCTTATCTATCTACTCCAGCTAACTCAGCAACATCTGCTTTGACTATGATCTTGCCTCTTCTAAAATCCTTAATTTCTTAAAATTAACATTTCAGGGAGGCTGCTGCTTATGTCGGCTGAGCCCCTGATAGCAGCTCTGGGCACGGCTGGGCTGGCCCTCCTGGCCAGACCTGCCCGGGCCAGGCTTTTTTCTGGGAAGTTGAGGAAACCGGTGACTCCAGGGCTGGGGGCAGGAGAGGCGAATATGCCCCCTTCCCAGCCTGGACTGGATTTCCAGCAGCTGTAAAACACCCGGTTGCTAAGCTGTGGGGGCAGAGCCCCCTTCTGCCTCTGGTGACTCCCTGGCAGAGGAAGAAAGCAGGGTGGAGGAAAGGCCAGCCTGCTGGAAAGATCATGGAGCTGGGACCAAAGGCAGCTCCGCAGCCGGGCAGGGGGCCTGCAGCAGCCGGAACCCAGAGACTCTGGCCCAGCATAGTGAGGCCTGACCCTACCGCCTTCCGTCACCGCCAGGAAGAACCATCATGCCCTCTGTAGACCTGGGCAAGATTTAACTCTTGCCTTATACAAATGAAGCTTCCAGAGCTCTAACCCTTCCCTGAGATAGAGGAAAAGGTCAGAGTGAACACAGAGAAGACATGGCATGAGACAAAATGTCAGTGGAGAGAGAGAGAGAGTGTTAGGTTCTAAGTGGGACAAAGAAGTGAGGAGTGGCCTTGTTTGGCTGGACTTCTCTTGTGAAACCATGGAGAATGGACTATTTCCTCTAACATATGAATGCTGTCTGGGGAGATGCATGGCTCTAGTTAAAAGTTGTGGATTGATATAATTGAGATTTAATGGAGAATTTTGAACAGAGGAAGAAAAAGTGATATGAAGCCATTTGGGAAAAAGGAGATCTTGAGATGAAGATGATTTTGGAGATGGAAGAAGAGAATCTTGATTTTATGCTAGAAGAGGCATCCTTAAATGGCACCCTAAATAAGCAGACATGGCCCATATGCAGTGTTGAGAAAGCTGCTAATGGGTGGAACTTCACAAAGTCCTGGTTCAGGGTGGCTGTCTTTGTGAGAGGTGAGACCCACAGAACTGTTCTATGTTATCAGTGGGGAATCTCCATGGAATTTCTAAGACAGACTCCTCTCCCTAAAGAACTGGTGAAGGGTTATTTTTAAATGGTGAAACTGACTGAAAATTACAGATTTTGTCTCTTCATGTTGTTTGTGGGAAAATAAATACTTTATGGGGAGAGGAAGAGTGTTTTGAAAGTTTCATTTTGATTCTCATTTTCTCCTTTTGGTGAGTGTTAATAAATCTTTATATCTTTAAGTCTGACCTGTTTACTTTTCTCCTAATCCTATCTCACAGCAGAGTAAACACTCAAACCATCACACAAATGGTGCATTGGCCTGGAAAGGTCAAAATTAGTGAATGTGAAACCATGACATAATTAGCGTTTCTGCCCAGTTACAAACAAACCCATTACAGTTTCCCATGCTCTAACAGGGGGGAGAAGCCCAAGAAGCCAGGAGAGAGCATGGCCAGGACAGCTGACAGAAAGTGGCAAAAGGGATATATCGTATCACAAAGTGTCAGTATATAAACTGGAGGGAGCTGTTTGAGATCCACAAATTGCAGCTGAGAAACAGGCTGGGCATTGATCAGTAAGTGCTACGCAGTTGTATTGCGCATCAGTTGCTTTAAATGTGTTTTATTCCTCTCTTTTTCTCTCTTTTTCATACCTGTTATGATTATGATTTAAATTATTGATATTATTTTTTACTTTATTTCAATATTTAATTATTTTTAGCACACATTTAATCTTTTTTTCACAATTCCACTATCCATCCCACTGTAGTGGGGTGTGTGCACTGTTCATTTTTTTGTTTGGTTTGTTTTAGTTAGTTAGTTAGTTTGTTTTTTGGGTTTTTTATCTATATTGCTTTAAAAGCCAGTTTATTCAAAGACCGATTGTTCATTTTCCATGCTTTAAATCCAAAGACTACACTTGAAATTCTCATAAAAACTTTGCAGCTGGTATTCCTAGAGAGATAACCCTCCTGAAGTTTACATTGTAACTGAAAGGAAACAGAGCATAAAAGGAGATGAGTAATGAAAATAAACAAAAAAATTTGTCTTTCTTGCTCTATATATAGGACTGCAGTTTCCAACATCATATGAGTAGAGTGAAGCATCTAAATTTTTAATTAAAAATCCTGGTAAAAATGTTATAAATAAGGTATTTAAATTGAAAATGCAAGATAATGCTTTTGTTTTGTCATATTTTTAATAGCTACTTTATGCTATCACATTCAGAGCTACTTACATTTCCAAAAGAGTTGAAATTAAATATCTGGATTTTCAAAATTATCATCTTGATTAGGTTTTTTCCATAGAGGGGTATAACTGGTGAGGTATTGGGTAGATACCTGGCATATGGGTGAGTCTTTGAGAGCTATAATTAGTGATGTTGTATCAAGCTACCATCCAGTGACCAGTGGAGTTCTCCAGGGCAAAATTTTAGGGCCTGTGCTCTTTAATGCTTTTATAAGTTTTCTGGATGTGTGATTTGAATGTACACTAAGTAAGTTTGCTGCGAATAGTGAGTTAGAAAGGGTTGTGAGAGTCCCTTGAGGGTAGAGAGACCTTACAGAGTGATCTGAAGACTGAAGGGCTGGGCAACAACCAACCATATAGCGGCATAATCCTGGTTATAGATACAAACTGGGGGACAAGAGGCTGAGGAACAACCCCCCAGAAAGAGATCTGGACTTTCTGGTCAACAGAGAGTTGAGTATGAGTCAGCAGTGTGCCTTGGCAGCCAAAAGGACCAACCCTGCCCTGGGATGCATCAGGCATAGCATTGCAGCCAGGCAAGGGAGGGGATATTTCCACTCTGCTCTGCTCTGGTATGACCTCAGCTTGAGTACTGCGTGTAGTTACAGGCACCTTAATATAACAGGTATGCCCAGAGTATGTCCAGAGGAGGGAGACCCAAATAGTGAAAGACGTCAAAGGAAATACTTAGGAGGAGTGACTGAGATAACTTGGCTTGCTCACCTTAGGAAAAAAAGAAGGTTGATGAAGTGTGACCTTACCACAGTTTTCAACTTGGTTAAGGGGGACATTGGATGGGAGGATGTTCATCTCCTCTCTCTGGTGAGCAGCAACAGTATACAAAGTATTTGCATGAAGCTGTGCTTGGCAAAGTTCAAATTGGACCTAAGGAGAAGGTTCTTCACTAGAAGGTTGTTAGTCATTGGAACAGGCTTCCCAGAGAAGTGGTCACAGCACCAAACCTGTCAGACTTCAAGGAGCATCTGGATAATGCTCTTAATCATATATTTTAGTTTTAAGTGTTCCTGCAAAAAGAAGGGAATTGGATTTGATGATCCTTGACCCATAAAGAAAACACCTTGAAGATTGTATGGTCTAAGCTCATTAGAATCTTTTCAAAGCATTACATTTTAAGACCAAGATTCTGCATAAAATTGAAAACTGGCATGGAGAAACAATCATTACTTTACAGTAATACAGGCAGTATCTAGAAATGTACACTGCTCTGCTTCATTGCACAACTAGGTAGAAAGTATAGAGGGTCCTGTGCTAATGTCCTTTGGCTGTTGTGAATGAATGATTTATTAGAGAATTATGCCTATGAAAGAGAGAGTCAAAAAGATTACTTGTGTCATGTATCTCATGTTATATTTGCACTTAACCTGCCTCATCCTACTGCATGATTTATAACCAAAAACTTACCCAGTGAATAATGTTTTAAAGGCTTGCAGTAAAATGAAATTCAAGCTGTCAAAATTTGTTATCAAATCAGTGTAGGAATAGGGAAATAAATCACATAATATGTAATTCATTAAGTCAATGACAATTCAAATGAGTGAAAATGTCCATTCAGACATATCTATGGCATCACAGTAAAAATGAAACAAAAACCCTCAAACCTAACCTAAAAAAGCTTAAAATCTGAACTAACTAAAAGTATGCAGGCATTGCTTTCTGATACCGAAATGCAATTAGAGCTTTTATTTTACAGCAAAGGGAAACTACATAAGTAATTGTAAATCAAGTTGGTACTTAACACTGTTTTCAACTGTCTCTCCAAAGATTAACATACATTTTGTTTGAGGCTCATGAACTCCAATTTATACTTTTTAAATCTTTCAGCATAATAATCACAAGGGTAATTCATAATCAGCTATATCTTTATTTCACTAAATGAGATATTGAAACTCAGCATCTTTATGAGAGTCTCATTCATTTAACTTCAGTTTTTTAATGTTTCAGAATACCAACAATAAGAGAATTTAAAGATAGTGCATGAACAGGTGTTTTTGACCAACTTTATCACAAGCAAGAATGCCCAATGACACGTCACATACAAAAATTTGCTAGTGCAAATTTGAGAATAGATTTTGTGAACTCTAAAAAAGCTTAATTCCAATAAGGTTTAGAAAAAGCAAGTTTCTACTTCATATTATAGGATAGTAGTCTGGTTTATGTGACTACCCATTCTTGCTGCCTTTTTGTGAGTGTGGATAAAAGATACGAGTGCTGTTTTATAAAGAGTTTTATAAAATTTGTTAAAATATGGGAATATTTGCTGTGAACAAGAAGCATTACATTTTACTTTATGAGAAAAATCTCAAAGAATGGGCTAACTTTATGAATAATTGACAGTATAAATGACAGTATATACTTTCAAGATCTTTATTTTAATTGGTGGAGAGAATTAGGATTTTCAGTAGCATGATTCTGTAATCTATGTAGGTATATTTCTAAGGGTAAATCTTACTTTTGAATTATAAAGTTTTCTATATTGACTGTAAAAGTGAATTCAAACAAACAGTTTAAACGTACATTTTTATTTGGTGAAATTTTGTCATACATTGTCAATCTGCACTTCTATTGGTAATTGTAATTTCTCCCCGTTTTTCTTCACAAACTCAGTCAAATTTTCAAAATTATTTCAGTTTTGCCTTTCCTTTATTTTATTCCCTGTGAATTTTACTGCCACATCATTGCTGAAATAATGTAATATCATCTTCTGTCTAGTATACTTCTTCCACTGGAGACTTTTATTTTGTTGCATTTGATACCTTAGCTGTTCTTTATGCTTTTTCTTTCTCCTCGTCATTTTAACTTACTTAACTGGTTAGAAACTAATCAGCCCTACAAAAAGCAACATATATATATTTCAACTCAAAAACACTGCTCATTGACTATTATTGTAATTTAAAGTAGATGACATCTAAACATTTATTGTCAAATACAGACTTCACCTGTCACTTCATAAAGGAATTTTAATATACTGCCTGGTTCCTTATTTAACCTCTATTACAAAAAATATCACTAGATGACAGTCTGTCTACCTACACTTGCCAAGAAACAAAATTGATAATTTTCCAGCCAAAGGGAGCAATTTCTCATTGCTTCATAAAAGTTTTTCCATTCGTGCTGTTTTTTCTGAAGAAAGTATGACAGTTAGGATCTTACTGATTTTGTTCCTCAATGGCATGTAAATAAAAAGGAAAGGATCAGCAAAAATAAAGAAAAAAAGTCTTTTCCACCCTTCCTTTTTTTTTTGTTTTGAATGACAAAAAACCTGGCTTGCATCCATCAGAATTCATTAATTCAGCAGTTTATTATTTATTTGCTTGTTCATTTATTGAAATCTGGTATCTCCTTAGTAGATCTGCCTTATCTTTTGTTTTCTTTCAGTGTCTAAACTGCTAACAAAAGAGGTCCAAAAGACTGGTTGCCTTGGACCCATTTTGCTTATAGATAACATCCCATATGTCAGACTGGAATTATCTTAACAACTGTCTAAATTTGCAACAAAAATATTAAACAGTGTTCATGAGCAGAGATCTCACAACCGAGCTTGTGCTTTTTTACTTAGCAGTAGAAGTACAATATCTCCTTCCATTTTTTTTTTTTTTTAAATTTCAAAAGATATAGTTTGCCATATTCTGGCATAAGTATTTTTAGTGTATATATGCTATTTGTGTCTTCTTCATACTTGCCTGTCATAATTCAGCATTTAAAAGAATGATTTTCACATCTTATCTTGGTTGTATTAAGGTTTATTTAAACTATTTTCAGCATCACTTGTCTCCTACAACTTTCTCTGAAAAGAGAACAAAACAAGGTGTCTGTTTTAATATATAGATTTTTTTCCCCATGTTCATATTGAACATCTGCAGAAACTTCTACAAGTTGTTAGACAACACGTACTGTGAGTATACTGAAGCACATAAGTGGAATTAACTTTCAAATTAATATTTGGATCCTGATATGTTATAGCTACAGAAAGACATTATTTAAGTCATTATCTCAGTTCAATTTTTTTTCTGGGTATCACAGTTTAATTTATCTCCCCTTCTCCCACCACCAATATTTTTTGTTTTGTTTTTTTTTTTGTATTAGAGACATTATTTTTAAACCTTATAATACTGGCTTAAAAGTGACCTTAAATAACATATACTAGAGGAATATGTTTTGCAGGAGGCCATTTTTTTCAGCTTGTCTTTCACCATCCAGCTATGATGTCAAATCAGCCTGAAGGTGTGTTACTTTGTCAGGTTTTCTGACTAAAAACTACTCTGGATTTTGTTGACACAATGCAGTGTTGCCCGAGGGGCTTTCAACAAGCCTTTTATGTACACTGGCCATTTTTGAATGTGTCTGTCAGCTAATCCTTCATGCATGAAACCAAAAGTTGCTGAAGTTAATAAGCTAATACATATTTAAGTTAGCATATTAAAAGAATTTAATATATTAAAAATATTAAAAATACAATTTATTCTTTAAACCTGACATTAATATTTTAATATACATATTTCACTTGACAGATTCACTTCTGACATTAGTCAGTATTCCACTTTGCATCCCATTTGTCTCCATGATTCTTAAGAAACAGTTTGTATTTAAATATCCAACTTACATTTGCAAATCAATTATTATAAGTTTATATTCTTCTATTTTTGCTGTTAAGAAGAGAAAAAGGACAGCAAATTAAACAGGAGAGATAACACAGACTTTGAATTATCAATTAGATCTTAAATTTAGACAGAGATGAGGCAATTCTATATTGATAATTTTACTGATTTGAGTTCAGCCTTCTGAGTTGTGTTAGATGAAATTACATTAGTCTCAATTTGTAATGACAATTGTCAGTTTTTATTCTTCTGTATGATCACATACTGCAGAATCAGAGGTTTAATTTCTTTCTTTTTCTTCCTAAAGTTAATATTAAGCTTCAGCTACAGTTATATTTGAACTCCACTTTATTAAATTACTCCAACTTTATGTAACTCAGCTGTCCTTACAAAAACAACCTAGTACACTTTGTTCAGATATATTTTTGCATTAGAAGAATACAGAATAAGATTATATTAATTTATTTTATAGTTCACTTTCTTGAACTTCCCATTTTTTAATTTTTTAAACTGAAAAAGAAGTATCTGAGTATAATTGAAAAGAAAGGCAGAAAGACAAGCCAAACCAAATCAAACCAAAAAACTATTCAGAACAAGCTAACTTCATAAAATACTATTGCAGGAACTTATACAGGATTAGATTATCATCTCTGAAGATATTAACCCATCTTCTCAAGGCAATTACAACTGAAAATAATCTGAGATCTATGGGAAGTAGTTTGGGTCCAAATAAAGCAGTTAAATTCTTCCTCTACAGAGTTGCTAAGAAAAATGGGACTTTCTCAGGGATGTGTGGGGTTAGTCGGTCCATTAGTCTTTTCCTGGGAAGCAACTTATTCCATTTTTAATCATTGATTGGAACTTCAAAGCATTTAGAAAACTAGAATTTATTCCACATCTCATTGTTATTAATTTTGTTAAACTGCATAATAATAATCCCCTCCCACATTTAACTATGCATATTTTAGGTGTCACTGCAAGTTCTAGATATGACTTTTGATTTTTTTTTTTTTTTTTTAATTTTAATTTTTTTGCCCTCAACAAGCTTAAATCCTTTGTGGGCTAAAGACAAAGTCGGCTCACCACGGTAAATACCCGTCCAACATCTAGGATTAATTAATTTCACAAGATGAGTTTTGCCACATGACAGCTCTTAGGGGAACCCCTGAAGCTGTGAAGTGCCTAGGGTTTAGACAGATAACATCAGTTCAGATGAATCCCAGCCTGACAGGTTTTTGTTAGGGACCAGTGAACACAAGCTACAAGTTTAATTCCAGGACATATATAGCTCATTATATTTCATGTCTGTCTAAATAAAATCAGATCAATATTTATTAATATCTAAATCAGAAAAGGTATTATCACTTAGAGACATGTGAGAAAAAAAATCAATAGTTTAAAAAGAGCAAAAATGTGCAATTTGTTCAAATAAAGAAAAATTTTGAGTAATTTTGTTTGTCTTTAATATGGATTTTTTTTACATACTTTAAAAGTTTTAGAGTTCTCAAATTTACCTAGCAGTTATTCTTAAACATGAGAAACACTTCAAATATCTTAGGACTATGTGTTTACGTATGTATTTAAATGCATCAAGCAATTTGTTTTAAAATCTCTTGTTAAATTATTAGTTTAAATGGCAGCAGCTGCAATTTATAAACAAATATATAAATAAGAATGAAAATCACTTTCACATTTGCTCTCAAGGAATTTATGGGATTAGAAATCAGATTTAAGGGGTTGCCACTGTAGTCAGTTTTAATAGATTTTGGATTTTTAGTTTTCTCCCTTTTTTTTTTACAAATTTTGACTTTATGATTACAGATTTTCTTTAAAAATGTATTTTTAAAAACTTTAGCAGTACAACCAATGAAGTAAGAAGAAGGTAACAAAAAAAAGTCAGCTCCATAATAAAACATAAATTAAATAGTAATTTAGTCTATTTAATTCCTGTCAGTCTTTTGGGCTTTTAATTTTCATCTTTATATGTATAAAAAGAACAATTAACCCCCAAGATAATTTTGTTAATTAAAAAAAAAAAAAATACATTTCCCTTTTCAGTGATTTCTTGTTATCCCTATACTGTTATTGTGAATGAGCATTTTAAGGTCGCTTAAAGACTCATCAGCAAAGGTATGAGGAATAACAGGTTTACTATAAAAGCAACAGCACAACTAAATTCCTTGGCAAGGTTCATTCTACTATTTACCAGATGTTTAAAGCACAATGAGGAAAAGCAACATCCAGAATCAATCAATCCAAATGAAAATAAAGCAAAAACTATCCATGCATAGGCTAGGAGGGCAGGGAGACAAAGGCATAGGAAAGGGTAACGATAAAATAAACATGACCTAAAGGCCCAACAGCACTTAACTTATCTGAACTTAAACTCAACCATATTTAACTTAATGGATAACCTAAGTTAAAGATAGGATTAATATAGAATTTATCACAACAGTAACTTACTTATAGGCCTAACTTACGAATCCAAAGTACTGAAGAATCTAGGAGAGCAGCATTCCCAGTACACGTGATATAACATCTTCACTGCTCACAGGCACACAGTTTGTACAAAGTACCTGGGGGAAATTCCCCTTGAATTCAACGAAATACCTCAGATGCCTCTGTCTCTTCTCAACAGTCAAAGGAGTGAGGGTGTCAGCCCAGGATCCATTGTCATTCAGCATCCTCTGAGTAGAGCAAACTTGAGAGTTCTCTGGCGCTGAGAGGCCCCACTCAAAGGGACTTTGCTGGTCACAGCTGCTGTGGTCCAGGAGAGCTCAAAGGGTCTCATTTGGACCACTCTTTATAGGGCTGCAAGAAAGTGGGTTATAATCACAATAATTTTTCACCCTGGCTGCAATACATCTGGGTAAGTTTCTTTGAAAGTCTGATAACAAAAATACTATTCCACATGGATTGATAATTGGCAGAAAATAAGTCTCCAAGGTTGTTCATTAAAAAAAATCAGGAGCTCATTAGACAACACAAGCTCCTGGGAGCAGACAGTGTTTCAGATAAGCTCAAGAGGAGCTCAACCTGGGTGCTGTTCATCAAGGCTGAGGCCCAGTGAGCATTTTTAAATGACTGTTACCTGGGAGGGGAGACATGCACCACCAAAACTGGTCAGACATTTGCCTGAAGTCATGGTCTGGAATGTCACCGACACACTGCTGTACTAGAAGTTTCTAAGACAGTGAAGACAACTGTAGATTGTATGGGACTTAGGCACCTAAATTTGCATGACTCCTACCCTCTAGCTGGGCGGAACGTGAATGTCAGAATAAAATCTTGACAGCCAGATAAACAGGCATGCACTTGAAATTCTGTTATTCTTTATTGTTTTCTTCTGGAGAATTTGACCTCCTTAAGCTTCCAAAGGTGGTCAGAAGTTTTCTTTGGGTTCTGTGTCTTCTCTGCTGCACTATGTGACTAAAAAATTCCAAGAATGCCTTAAAAATAAATATCAAAAATATACACATATTTTTAACAGACCTATGTTTTATATGAAAAACACAGAAAGCACAGGGATACCACAGAATAAATGCGTTTTGATCAGTTTGATATTGGGAGCAGTTCCAATCCTCTTACATAAAAGGACACATTAGAATAGGAAAAGTTTCAGAGAAAAGCAAGGATTGATATAACTAAGATTTACACGTAGCATGTTGAATAGAACTTCTCATCCTGCAAAAAAGAAATAACAGAAAAGTTATAGGTCTAAAAGCTTTTAAGTGATAAAATCAAAGTATATGAGATATCTGTTCACAGTCTTTTTCAATAAAAGTACTCCAGTCACCAAATAAAAGCCTGGGATCTAAAGAAGAGGGTGATATCATTTCATGAAGAGAATAGCAGACCTCTTTCTGCTTTGCAAAGGACTTTGTTTATGCTGGGAATTTAAATAAGCTTGAGGAGAAGATAGACTAATCATTGCAAGACAGATTCCCTGCAGGTTTACCAACTAGAAAAGCTAAATGTTAGAAAATAGAATGGAAACAGTCAGAAGCTGAAAGAGTATTACAAGGAAAGTCTCACAGAGCATACCATGTCTTTAGATTTGCTTGAACATCTATTTATGGACACAGTTTGAAACAAAGTATGGTGGATGAACAATATGTATGAATCACAGTTTAATGCCATTCTTCCTTTCAATTCTTTCTTTGAATTGCAGATGGAATAATTCCTTATCTTTCATCCCAGTGTCGTAGGCACAATCATCTTGAAGATGATAATTTTTTGCTAAATTCTTGTCTCTTGGCAACACTACTAAGAATGAACCAGGCAATAAAGAGGGAATATTAACCTTGTAGGTTGATAAAGATTGATACATTTGACAATTAAGAATTCTGGACTTCCACTTATGTTACCCAGATGTATTTAAAGGTAGTAGAACAAAAGAAGTAATGACTTGCAAGAGAGCTGTCACAGGAACTTTCCCATTTATTGAGCCATAGAATGATGAGAAGCACCTGTCTTAATAGTTACTGTCTAGAATTCCTCAAAAATCTATGTCTGAGTTTCCATAATAAATGTTTAAAGTACCATAGAGTGATAAGATTAAGAATAGAGACCATAATCCACTAACTCCCCTTCCAGAAAAATACTCTACCAGTTAAGCTATTAACTGTTCCATTTTTGTTTTGGTGTATGATTTTGAACTATTTTCTTTGTCTGCAGCTAATTTACTTGCAGGTCTCTATCTCTTTTGCTCTTTTTGCTCTTTTTCCTGGGTAAAAACTATGTGTAGTCCCAGAAAATTTACAGGATGTTCAGCCTTAAAATGCTAGATTCTGAGTCAGTGCTCTAAATTTTTTGTCTGCAAAGTCAAAATTTTTCACAATATTCATGGCATGTATAAGAAGAATTAAAATGTAAATGTATTTTGTAAAAAAAATGGTGAAGCACAGGAGAAGGTTGCCCAGAGACACTGTGAATGTCACATCCCCGAAAATGCTCAAAGTCAGGCTGAACAGGGCTTCAAGCAGGCAGATTTCATAGAAGTTCCTGCCCACTGCAAGGAACACTGGTGATAACTTTAAAGGTCACTTCAAACGCAAACCATTCTATGGTGCCACGATTCTGTGATTCTGTTGCCTGACTATGACTTTCCTAATCAGCTCACACAGATGAACCAGGATACCAGTAGATAGTGTTCAAAGCTCTTACAGAGGGATTTAATCTTAGAGAGAAATGGTGCAGGTTTCTCAGGGTCCAAAAACAAAAAAGTGGTATCAGCAAGTTAGAAGAGTTAGTATAGAAAATGAAATTTCAAACAGCTGTAACATCTAGAGAGAGGAAAAAAAAGAAGAAAACATGAGGCCAGACAGGGAAGTTGTAAAGAAATTCATCATTGCTCATAAAATTAGGCAGCACTTTGGTGAACAACAGGATTTATGAAAGAAAGTGCGACAAGTACCTAAGCTGGTCAATGAAGGCTAAATTGAATATTTGTGTATTACCCTGTGACTTCAGAGTAGATATAGGTTAAATTTTATCAAGAAAAATAAAATATTTTCAGCAAGAACTGTTTTTGCATTAAAAAAAATTGTCAGTTCACAATACTTCAGTGAACCTTTCCCATTAATATAGGACTTGCTGAACACAGAGAGTGTTTTAACAAGTATTTCTTAGGCACCTTTATGAAAGTTGTTAAGGTTTTTTTCTGAACAGTAAATTCTGACTACATATTCAGCTGTAATATTCAGAACTTGAAACCTGGATTCTATTGCATTTCACAGTAAAATTCCAGATGATAAAGAAAACTAATACCTGTCTAACAAATCTCTGTTTCCCAGAAGTAAGTCTGTGTGGGCATATTTTCCGCAGAATTTTCACTGAAGTCAGTCAGTAGTCCACCTCTGCAGAGAAGAAATAAAAAGAATAAACAATCTCAAAGAAAAGTATAGCACAGTTTGAGCCAGCATTTTAATCAGATTATCTTTGAACTTTAGTGGAATTTATGAGGAATTTTTGAGTAACGTGTGTAATTTTGACTGTCACAATCTGCTTGTGAATTTGTGAAGATAATACAGCAGTGTTGAAGTTTATTGAGTCCCTGCTTAACTGTTCTTAAAAAAATTTCCACATTAAAAAAAAAAAATCACAACTTATTTATGATTTAAACTGTTGGTATTTTGGTTTGATTCAGATAACCTAAGGTTGATAGAAATATTTTCCAATGGCTTATCATTCTGTAATACAGATTCAAGGTCAGCTTCCTTCTGCTTCCTTAGGAGAACAATTACTGTGCAGTTCATAGAAGTAACATATTTAGAGATTACTCAATAAGCAGTGAGGATATATTCTTATTTCTCATTATAACATTTTTTTCCACAAATGCATACCCAGTACTTTATTACTTCAAGAATAAAGCAGTCTTGAAAACATTTTAAAAAAACCCACTACAACATAAATAATCAAAACACAAATACACCTTACGGACTCTATAAGATTCTGAACATCCATTCCTTTTGGAAGGAGTGAACTTTTTGTGGCTAAATTGAGCAGCTCTGGTTACAGCATGATGTGCAGCACTCTTTTGTTGAACAGGAGGTCACTCTTGCCACAGTACCATGAACTGTTTCTTTTCTAACTCAGTCTGCCACTTCCTTGGTTGATTTTTCATCCTCCTCCTCCCCCTGTTTTGTTCCTTGTTAAGTCTTCCTTATCTGCCTGCTGAAAATGCTTTGCCCCTACTTTAACAGGTGAATCCTACATTTCTTCCTAGCAGTCCTCAGTCCTCAAAGCAATGGTAGTTAAAACCCAAATCTCTTTTGTTGACACAAACCAGTGAACCTTGGAAGCAGATGTTGACACACAAGGTAAATCTACTCCTCCTCAACCCTTTTACCTGCAACATTAGGCTCAAGTGGGATATCACCCTTGTTCCTTGTCCGTAAAGCCAATTATCCCGATATGCTCCAGGTCTTTCCTGGCATTACTGTTGATGCCCATATGGAAGAATATCAGGGCATTACGGTCCAAAGGCCAGACGAGTTTTGACAGCCTCCCCACTATGTCCTGGGTTCAACCTTCTGTCAAGGAACAACATTTCTAGACAGCTGATCAAATCAGCAAATATGTACTGCATCTCCTTGAACAGGGACTCTCCCACTACTCACCCACCATTTTTTTCAAGTGCTGCTGTGTGTCTGAAGATCAGCTGGTTCAAATGCTCTTTTGGACATATGCTCCAGTCACTCCTGTGAAATCAGGGCACAGGACCTCAAGTGTAGATGCAAATTTGCAGCTGGTGCCTCTTGTGTTTTACTGTGGAAGTATTGATTGGGTTTTTTTCCATAAATAGTGATCTAACTTAAAAATGTCTCACCCGCTCAGACTTAGGAAACAATGTATCACACATAGTTGCAGTTTTACAAATCTCAATTCTGTAATTCATCTCTGGCTGTTTTAGTGACTCCTCAGTCTGCCCTTGAGCATCTAACTAACAGAAGTACATTTTTTCTCAAAATGTAGGTAAGTCATATAGAAACAGAAACCCAACATCATGGTAAGCAATCACCAAATAAATAGAATTGTAGAATAATCTGAGTTGAAAGGAACCTATCAGGATCATCAACTCCTATTCCTGATCCTAACACCATGTGCCTGGGAGCATTGTCCAAATACTTCTTGAACTCTCTCAGGCTTGTTGCTGTGACCACTTCCCTGGGGACTGGGATCCTGCTCCAGTGCCCAACAGCCCTCTGGGTTAAGAACCATTTCCTGATATCAAACATAAACAGGTTATTTAGACTTTCTGCTGTTTAACCTTAGAACCTGCTGCTTGGACTTTTGTGGCTTAAAACATTAGGCGTTAATTAGGTATGTCATGAAATCAATTTTCAATCATCAGAAATATAATTTCTAATCAACTATATCTTTGTAGTTAGCATAAATTGTAGAATCTAAGTAGCAGTGGACTGCAGGAGTGACTTGTGTGGGAAGAGACAATGAGCTGAAAAATGACAGCTCAAACTTGTTAGTAACCTGTCATGTACCAAAACTTCAGAGCATCAGACAAGCGCACAGAACCCATACTCAGATGTATTTCAGAAAGAGATTTGAAACTGCTGGAGCCTGGATACGCACTGCACATTTTTGGAGGTCCTGCTGAAGATACACTCAGGGAGGAGAAATCTGAAGCCAAAAAGGTCTGGTCTTCTACTTTTTCTTCATTTACTCCCCTATCAAAAATTCAAAATATATGATGCATTGGCCTACTCAAAAGTAGGTATCAAGGTATTTATTAGCATGCACAAATTTCTGAATTCAGTCCTAACTACATACCCTCTTAGCCTACCTGTTTCTCAGATAACACATTTTTGTCACAGGTCATGAAGTACAAAGGGTACTCAGAAAATTGTATCCTCCATGTGATTCTGTAATTCCTATTTGTTGCCTTAATTCCATTCATATGTTTTAAGCATTTATCATGACATTAAAAATATCTGCTAAATCATATGTATAATTTACATAAGTTATAGCAGCAAAATATTTAGGCAAAGTTACCTTTTAATTGTCTGAGAATACAAAATATGGAAAGGTTTTTGTTCATTGATTGGTGAACATGAGTTCATCAGCTAATCAATAGTTTATCTTTTTTTCTCCATTGTCAGTTCTCAGCCTTTGTTTCAAAGAATTGTATTGTCAGACTTCAGAAGTTTCACTGTTAACAGGTACAACAGTTCAAAGTGTTTCACAGGTTTATGAAAAAATAGTTCCTCCACCTCTTGGTCCCTTTCTTTTTTTTTTTTTTCCAAACAATTTATACACCACTGATTTTTTCTTCCATAGTCCTTTTTGCAAAGGCAGGTGGGAACTTTCTCAGAAACCTATTTTCACAGGGAAATGCAAAGTGATTTGAAATTAAACATATTTTCAAAGGAAATTCTTTCAAAGGTAAAAGTTATTCTATATTTGATTAAGCTACTTTAATCTACAAAGCAATACTGTTATCACAAACTCAGTCTGAGATTCTTTAGTGGGAGATTAAAGAAAGTTCCTTTGAAATTAGAATGGATAAACACTTTTCATGCTGAACTTTTGATAAATGTGTGGATGTTAATTACATACTTGTTAGACAATAAATTTGAAAGTTTTCTACTTCTTGAATTTATCTGTCTGCATTTGGCTTCCAACTTTAAAGAAGAAAATTTAAATTTTTGCTCAACCCCCAGTTTCTAAAGTACCTCTAACCTCACACATACTCTCCTCTATTCTATTTGTGGAGTTCTCTTCTCTTTTGACAGGATTTTCTTATGAAAGTACACAAGACTGTCAAAAGAAACTATAGCATCCTATATGTCTCATGTGAATATTTTTTTTTGTATTAGTGTCTTACATTTGAGAAAAATAATTTTTTTACTGTCTATTAGCTTACCTTTTTTGGCTTTTATATTTCCATGCTTATGTAGTTCCTCAGAAAATCAGGACTAGATGAAGAGAAAAAATCATATACGAGTGTGTCATATCAAAGTGCTTTAGTAACTCAAGAACTGGACCTACTGCAGCAATTCAAACACCAAAGTGATTTTCTGGATTGAATAAAGCTCAAGAATATACAAATGCATTCATCTACCTACAGAATATGAGCACATGGTATTATTGACAAAAATTTTCTAAGGGGAACTCTGGATGTCCTCAATTTGTAGGCTTTTTTTGAATTTTTACTCCAGAAAAACAACAACAAAAAAAGATGACAAGGACCTGGCAACCCATCACACTTGCTGTCCTCTTACTTGTGCTTTTCATAAATGCTTATTCATCGATGATTTCCTTCTGCTGTATTAGAGCAGATACTGACCAGTATTAATGATGAAATTCTTTCATCTCTGCTCTTTTTGGATGTCTCAGGTCTCTCTTCCATCAAATACTATCAAAGGGTCAGTGCTCCTCTATCTTTGACAAATTGCATTTGTTGTTAGTAGTGGATATGTCTCCAGATTATTTGAAGTCTACATTTTTATAAATCTACTTCCTGTCTTTGTCCTGTGATAATAAGTTAAAACAGATCACATAGATATTCAACGGCTTTGGAGAACAAGTGCTTTTTAGTAGAGTCACAAATTCAGTGGCTTTGGATCTAGAGAGAGGTTTGAAATTCCAGCTTTATGGTGTAGCAAGTACTGAATATATATTCCTGTTCTATTATATTGCATAAGAGGTTGCTACTACTGCTACTATCACGAGCAGATGAACTGGAGGATGAAAGGCAGAGTGAAAACAGAAAGAAGCAGAATGGTGGCAGCAGGTGCTACTTCCCATTTTTCCACCGGTTTTCATTGGCAGCAACAGCCTCCTTCCGGATTTTGTAGGGACTGGCACTTGCTGCTTAGGCAGCTGCCCTCTATTTTTTCAGAAGAAAGAAATTAGGCTGTATGGAAAGGTCTGATGAAAAATGGAATAAATCACTAATGCCATTTATAACTCTATTTGCCAGGATAATATGCAATTCTAAGTCCAAAAAATATCATGAGGAAGAAAAATCTTGTGTCATCTAAAGTAATTCAGAAGTAATAATCCACTACAGAAGTAAATCGGCTTCAAATCAAATAAGTCTGTGATAAAAATGGTGACAGACTTCAGTTCTCACATGGTCTCATTCTTGTTCTTTGACTAAAGGCTTTTTTCATTGTTTGTGAAGTGTCTACTAGGACTCTGTTATGAGGCTAAATATATAAACAAAAAGCACAGAGTATTGACAGAATATTTTCTGAGTGAAATTAAAATAATTACTCACAAAACATGTTCCCTGTCTTTAGAATCATTCTTAGTATGATCATGTTTCTTAACTTTCTAAATAGTAAAAAATTTTTAGATGCAATAAAAGTTTATATTTAAAAAATGAAATTGAGAATGGGATGTCAACTAATACCTTTTCGAGTAAGAAACAACAAAGGATCATAAGTCAGAAAAATCTAGTAAATATGGTCTAGGGAGCCAACAGACTTTTCAAGGAAACACTATATTCTTGCAACAAACTATGTTGGAGAGCATTGCAAGCTATGCTGCCAAATGATACACAGCATGAAATGTCAGTTAATAAACCAAAGTTAAACAAATATATAGATAGAAGTATTTAAAAATGTGGAAGTGCTCTAACATTTATTTAAAATTCTGACACAATTTAGACTTTATTTCTGTATTATGAGTGTTAAATTTTATCAGTAACAAAAAAAAGTTCCTTCCTAAAATCTGTACCATTTTATTCAACTATGTTCAGATGCATAGAAGTTAACACATATATGAATACAAGAAATATGCCTTATCAGAACAAAAATAATTAATGCGTTAAATATTTTCAAGTATTTATTTGCATTTTATTGATAAAAAACCCAGAAAAGTAGAGGTACAAGTTGAAGGATCACGAATAATTTTGCCAGTTGAAATGTTTGAATGTAAGTACAGTAATTGCTTGAAAATATCATTTGGAAACATTATGAACTGTCAAAATATTGTTTTGAAGCAGTAAAATTAACTTTACAAATAACTTATATAGGAAGCAGTCTCTATATTGAAAGAACCTTTGCATCCAGCACAGCACATCAAATGCTGATACTGACAACCACAGCAGAAAAAGCAAACTGAAATGCTTTTTTCTCAGACATGAACACCAGCTTCATAATGCAGAAATAAAAGTGATTGCACAGTCTATAAGGGGATGTGTCATTTGGAAAGATCTGCAAAAATGCCAATTTGACTGGAAAGTCAAGTGTGGAAATTTTTTCCAATTTTCTCAGCCAATCAGATACTGATTTTACTCCTACAAATGCGTACTGTAGTACATATACATATAGTATATTTCAGAAATTCTCTTGAAATCTATTTTTATCAGAAGCAGACTAACATTTATGATACTTTCAAACATCATTCCTGAAATTGGTTCCTATTTAAAGGATAGTGTAAACAAAGAAACTTCAGAAGAACAAGAAAAATGCCTGGTACACACTCTTATAAGTAAGAATATTAAAAGCAAAGAAAACTCCATTAGACACAGGGATTTTCTGAACTTTCTAAAACTTTACTGCCTTTGTTTCATAGAAACAATACTTTCCCAATGAATATGGGTATTGTGGGTACAAGTGTGTCCAGCTGGATAAGTTTTTTTGAACAGGTTGCCATTTCGTATGAAGAGCTCACCAGCCATGTTCTATCTAGAGATCTCATGATGCATAACTGAGTCAGAATTAATCACTGACACCAACAGAGTGGCAGTCCTGCCTAAAGTCCTTGCAAGCAGCAGATAACTTATCTTCCAAAACTGAACTGACAGACTTGGCAGATTCACAAGACAAGGGAGACTGGGCTCTCATCTCTCCTGAAGGCAGAAGGAAGAATCTCCCTCCTGCTATGAATGTGCCCTTATGTAATAAATAGGATCCTCTGGAGATGGAAGGAGAAGATGTCACATAAGCAGTCAAGACCAAGAAAACAACAGTGTTAAAAAATTGGTATGATCAACCATCCATGTTAGAATGAGTACCACCAAAAAACGCACAAAGGGTGTTAGTAATTGAAGACTTCTCACTGAGAGGCCCTGAAGCACCGATCTGCTGTCTGGACAACCTCTCTAAATGAGTTCACTGCCTACTGGGGCCTGCAATAGAAATGCCACAAAGCCTACCAAGCTTAGTAAGGTCACAGGACTATCATCCACTCCTACACTTTTGCACAGGGTCAAATGGATCTGCAATGAGAAGATTGCAAAATACTGAAAGGGACTTCATGTACCTCAGAGAGAAGTTGAAGGCATCAGGAGCACAGGTAGTATTCTCTATCCTCCCATTTGCAGACTGGGACCCAGGAGGAAGGAGATGCATGGATCAGATGAGTGACTAGAGTGACTGGTGCTACAGTCATGCTTTTAGGTAGTATGGTCTTGGATGTATCTTTGAGAGAGTGGAGATATTGGCAGTGCGTGGGGTGCACCTGACCAAGGAGTATAAGAGTGTTCTGGGAAGCAAGCTGGCTGGACATACACCAGAACTTTTAATTAGTTTTGACAGGAAAGGGGATGTACTTCTGAGTGTCAGAGCAGAAACAGGAAACACCAACACTTTGGGAAGCGGCAGGGACATACCTGTAAATTGAACCAAAGGAATTAGGAATGGCTCCTCCTGTTAAAGAAGGCTCCTCCCAAAAGGTGAAGAGGCCAATATATTGATCAGCTGCAGTGCCTCTACACCAATGCACACAACACGGAAAATAAGCAAAAGGAGTTGGACACCATGGTGAGTTACAAAACTATGACCTTGTTTCTATCATGAAAACATGATGGGATGAATCACACAACTGGAAGTGAAAAAAGAAGAGTATTAAAAATAAAATGAAAAAAAAAAGAAAGGCATTGTTTGTTTAGCATAGCATGTTCTAGAAATGGCAATTAACTCATACTGATGTTGAATTTTGACTTTTCATCTGAAATTAAAGTCAGTTTTTCTTTGTTAAATCTTGCAGCTTAGTACATTTACTATGTGTAGGAATAAGGTCAGAAGATAATAAAAACAAAAGAAATAATGTTTCCATATGTATCTTTCATCTCATTGCACAGGAATTATTCAATGCATGAGTAGTAATATCAGATTGTCACAAAGATTAAAGAATCAAACTATAAAGGAGTAGATGGTATTGTCTTGACATGGATTTACCTGAAATCCAAAACATTCAGTGGTCTATCTCAGTGTGGACTACAGCTGACTTGGCTATTTCTTTCCTGGATGTTGTTCACTAACTCATGTTCAGCTTCTGAATTCCTTAGCCAGAGTCAAATAAAAGAAATGTCATAGTGTTCTGCAATTTAAGAGAGATGTTTCAAGTCCTTCACATCAGTATTTAAACAATAGAGGAGCTACTTTAAAAGACTTGCTTGCAAGGAAGAATAAAAAAACTACTATAATTACTAATAATTTTAGAAGTCAAACAAAATAAGGAAAAGGGTCAATAAAAAAAATGTTAATAGGATTGAGTTCTACATATCTACCCTAAAGATGAATTTAATGCAATATTTTATCAATAAAATATCAGGCTAAATTCCTTGACAATGACTGAGTAATTTAGAACTATTGCTACATAAGATTCTTGCCGGTATATCTTACAGACCCATGTAATAATGGTTGATTCTTAATGCAGAAATATTTTGCCAGAACTTAATTTTAAAATGACAAAAGGGTTGTTCAATTCATAGAGAGAAAGAAAAGGTGATGCAGCAGGCAGATTGAGTGCAGGAGCAGAAAGGCCAGAGTTTCACAAGGGCAGAAAGTTCAAATATAAGTGTGTGTGATGGCTATAAATGTTGTATCATGATCAGGGCACAATAGTCCATCTAAGATGTTATTATCCTGAAGCTCAGCCCGTTCCTAACCCAGCAAAGAGTGTTCCTGTCTATGCTGTGAGCTGCCAGCTTTTCCAGGAGTGTGCTGTGGGAGACAGTGTCAAAGGCCTTGCTGAAGTCCAAATAAACAACATCCACAGCCTTTCCTGCATTCACCAGGTGGGTCACCTGGTCATAAAAGGAGACAAGGTTGGTCAAACATAACCTCCCCCTCCTAAACCCATTCTGGCTGGGTCTGATACCCTGGCCATCTTGTAAGTGCTGCACAATAACATTCAGTATAAACTGCTCTATTTTCTTACCTGGTACTGAGGTCAGGCTAACTGGCCTATAATTACCAGGATCCTCCTTTCTACCCCGTTTATAATTGGGAATCCCATTGGCCAGCTTCCAGTCGTCTGGAATCTCACCAGTAAACCAAGTTTGTTGATAAATGATGGAGAGTGGCTTTGCAAGCTCATCTGCCAGCTCCCTCATCACCCTAGGATGGATCCCATCTGAGCCGATAGATTTATGGACATTCAAGCAGTTCAACACTTCTCTGACAGCTTCCTCCTGGATAACAGGAGGACCATTCTGTTCCCTGACACCATCCTGCAACTGAGTATGACAATTATCCTGAGGACGAGCCGTCTTCCCACGAAAGACAGAAGCAAAAAAGTAGTAGTTTATGTGGCTGTGCTTTCCTGTTGCTCTTGTTAATTGTGTTAGCCATCTGTCAATGCTTTGACATGAGAGTGATGCAGAAATGACCAAAGTTTGTTTTCTCATCAGTCTGAATGGGTTTTGGTATATCAGGTTGCCCTTTGCAGTCCTTCACATGATACAGAAAACTTCTTCTTTCTCCTTTTCATTTCTCACCTGAAATTTTATGTCCTGGTTTTCAGCAAGGGTAGAGTTAATTTCTTCTCAGTAGCTCTTCTAGTGCTGTGTTTTGGATTTTTGATGAGAATGGTGTTGGTAACATACTGATGTTTTGTTTCTTGGTAAGTTTTGCTTATCCTAAGCCAAAGATTTTCTTTTTTTCTTCCTTCATGTCTCATGCCCTGCCAGTAAGGAGCCATGCAAAAGAAATTGGAGGGAGCGTACCTGGGACAGGTGACCTGAACTAACGATAGGGATATTCCATACCATAGAATATCGTGCCCCAACAAATGATCTAATAAAACTAAAACAGCCCCTACAGTCATCCATATTACCCAGGGGGGAATTACGGAGAAAAGTGGTTGATCTGCTTTTGAGAAGGGGGGTCTGGCACTGGTCAGCAGGTGGTGAGCAATTGCATTGTGCATCCCTTGTTTCTTTCCTTTTTCTTATCATTATTATTATCATTTACCTTTATTACTCTATTTTTTTTTTTTTAATTATTAGACTATTCTTAACATTCAAGTTTTACTTTGATTTTCCTCCCCGTTCTACTGGGGTGGATTGGGGAGAAAGGGGGTTGGGTGAGCAACCATGTGACATTTCTTCTCCAGCTGAGCTTAAAACCACAACATCTTATTACAAGGTTTCTCTTTAAAACATAATTTTGCTTGACCATATGGCTCATACTTCAGAATTATTAAGTAAACTAACAGTAAGTTATGGGTGGCCCCTTATCTGGTTTATGATTTGGGTGAATTTTATCCTATTAGGATAAAAGATATCACAGCGGATGAACAAGAAGCTTAAATTCAATGGAATATAATATACTAGGACATGATGAATAAAAAAAGGTCAGGGTCTTTCTTGGAAGTTAAGATTTCAGGGGTATGCTTATAACTTCTAGAGCAGTTACATCCTTTACCAACAGTCTGGATGTGAATTGTGTCACTGAATATGCAGTATAATATGTTATGCACTAACGTGTCTTTAAGAATAGTATTTCAAGCCAGGCTAATCCCAACGTACTTCCCATGAATGTAGGACAAATTTCCCACATAGCTAATAAATTTTCACTGGAATATGTGATCTTTTTGATTCTGGAAATCCAATTCAGCTGACCAGATATACACAGGTAGACGTGGAATATTTTGAACTAGACTTTTTTTTTAAAACCAGTGGAAAAAGTACAGTCATGTTTAGTCCATGAATTCTCTCATCTCAAGGTAAACTTGAGGTTAAAAATGTCTGATTTTGCCACTGACTATTAAAGAGGACTAGCTCCATCTGCAAATGTCTAGAGTTAAGTAAGATTAATCCTACTTAGTTGCCTTCAGAGGACTGAGTCGTGCTTTCATGTTTTCACTATGCCTTACAAAAGTCTGCCTGTTATTTCTTCTATTCAGTACTCACAGTAGTTGTATCACAGCTAACGCTTAGTGGACTAGCTCTTGTATGTTGGTTATGTGACATGCACAGGGTTCTTTGATAAAGATCCCTTTCTTATAAAATCTAGGAATCAATTTGTGTCTCCTTCAAATCAGGGAAATGCTCAAAGCATTGGAATGTGTCTCAAAGAATTTTATTGGTGGTTGGAAAAGAAATATTTTTTTCATTTAACTAACCTAAAATCTGGAAAAAATCTGTCAGGGAAAATAACAATGAATCTGTCTGGGAAAATAACCATAAAATAAAACAAAGAAAACGAGTTATGGGTTATCCAGAGATTAGTGAATTCCTCAAAGGATTTTAAGAAGGTGTCTCAAATTTCATTTCAGCAATTTGTAGTTTAACATGGAGATATGTCACAGGGAACAGTTACAGAAAAACAGAATTGTACCTCAAAATCCAATACTCAGCATGGCAGAAAAGGTGGAATAGTGAATATGTTTAAACACTTTTTTAAAGTCAAATGGGGAAGATCTGAGCAAAGGCTTTTTACTTTACAAACAAATTGTACCATCTTCACTGTCATTGGCTGTCCTGAGCATATGTTAAAAATTTTGTCTTTGCCAGAAACATCCATTTCTTTAGAAGTTCATGTACTTCTTCAAGGCTAGGATTTCTAACAATACCCAATTTCCAAAATCAAATCTATTAACTGGAAATTTCACAATGACTTCTAAGCATAGGATTTTTTTTTTAACAGGTAGAAATGATATAGTAATTTTTTATATGTAGAATGTATGGAACAAGGAATGTGAATACTTCTTATTTCGTCCTTTATGAACTTCACCTTTCTCCGTTGTAAGTTTATTATCTTAAGTCATTAAAATGAGCCCTTTAAAACACATTTGTTAAAAGTTAAGTGGTTCACGTGCAGACCAGAGCTGGTCATCATATTTTCTAAGTTTTAATTTAGTCCAATGTTCCTATATTCATATATATCGCCTAGCTATTGAAAAAAAAAAAAAAAAAGGCCACAACCACTACCAAAATGAAACAAAGCTAACTGCAGAATTAGTACTATTTAAAATGCCTTATTACATTCAGCACTGCTCTGAATACTAAATAACACCTAACTGTTCTATCACAGCCAGCTCAGACAAATGATCTGGCAGCACATGATGGTGTTAAGTGCAATCAGGCACTTAGCAACACTGACATCAGATGCTGGCATCTTTTGTTTTGAAACAGGATTTGATCCAGGGAGAACTAGCTGTACTTGCAAATCTAGCGCAGTAATGCAAAAAATTATGAGTCTTAGATTACACCTGGAAATTGGGTGTCCTCCAAGAAAAACTCAAAACTAAGCCACTGAAAAAGGATTTCTCTGCCTATTTTGACTTCTAGTTAGTGGAAAATGTTTAATAGACTTTTCTTCCATTTGGTTGGTTGGTTGTGTTGCTCTGGCTTTTGTTTGTTTTGTTTCAGTTTTGTTTTTTTTTTTTTCAACTGCTAGCAATCCACAAGCAAGATATCCTGTTTGTCCACTAAGTTACACATCAGGAGAATGGTAAAAATCAGTGCTACATTCATAAAGATAATTTTCTTTGTAGAATAAGGAAAAAGAGACAACATCCACTTGAAGAACACCAAATGAGATGTAGTTAGGCGAAGGAAATATTAAAAATGTAACCAAATTAACCTTGAAACTCTGACACCTCATAAATCTGTCATATGCTTCTTGTCTTTGTTCACGTTACACTCCCATTTTTATTTCTTCATGGCTGCATTTGATAATGTAGTAAGTGTTCACATTTCTCCTTATTCAAGTCTTTCCTCTTCTTTGTATGCTTGATTGAAAGAACAGTTCTGCCTGAATATAGAGTACATTAATTAATTTTTAAATTTTTAAAATTACAATTACATGTTATAATTAAAAAACATAGTTCACAGTGTGAAAGAAAGACAAGTATTGTTCAAACTTTAAGAGCCTCACTCTGCCATACCTAGGTAAATCTTCCCACAATAAATTACTAATAACAACCAGGTAGTCAACCAAAGTGATTTTCAATAGGGAGCTTCTTTTAAAAGATCTATAGAAGAAAAACATGCTAGTATGAAACTTCATGGATACAAAGACTGTAAAATAAATATTGCACTAAACTCTGAAATCTCATCAAATTAATATGATAACAGAAACTTATATTACACATCTTTTAACTCAGTGATGACTTATTTGTATTTTACTTCCTTGATTCTATTATGCAGCAATAGAGTAATACAGTGAATTTTCTAGGATAAAATATTTTTTCTGTTTCCCTTAATTTTACTCAAACATATTTCTTACATTTTCCTTTATCATTATCAGCAGAAAAAGAGGATAAACTGTGACAAGTTTGCTTCAGTTAATTTCCTGCACTTTTTTTCCTTGAAATACTTCTTACAGACAGTAAAATAGTACTTTATATATTTGTAGCTATCTATAGCTATCAGAAATATGTAGATATAGCCATAGTTTAAGACTTCAGTTACTATAAAGGAAACACAGGCCACTTTCAGTCAAGTCATATCTATTTCTCAAATGGAAGAGAACTGGCACACTGACAGCATTAGAAAATAGCAGCATCTAGTTTTGAGAGAACAGTCCTGGTACAGATTCTTTACCTCCGTTGCAGGCTGTAAACTAGGAAGCCATTTTGTTGACTCCTGCCCTAAGATACACTGGCTTGTCACACAGACTTGCAAAGTAAGGAGAGAAGACATAAAGGCTCTATTTAAAGCCATTTCAAGTTATCTTATGGCTTTTTACATATGGTGGGGTTATATTATGTCACAAACATAATAGATCTGTAATATAACATTTATTTTAGTTTTACTATAGTCAAATGCTTTAATACATCAAATAGCATTTGATGCATGTGGCACACATAACATTTGAAGTTAGTAGTTTTTTCTTTTTTGTTTTGGGGTAACACTTGATGCAGGAAGAAAAAAGCGACACTAGTAATCCATTTATTATTGAAAGAATTTATGTTGTTCTGTGACTAAGCTTCACTTAATTCAGGGAGTGAGCTGAATTGCTCACTGAATTCTATTGGCAGATCAAGGCTGTATCTGTCCATTGCCCTTGACATCAAACAAATCATGGGTCTTAGATTGTGCTTTATTTTGAAATACATTGCATAACTTTTGTTCTTTACTATGTGATATTCTTTAACTACAAGGATTATAAGTAGCTCAAAAGTCATAAATCAGATATTATCTGCTGCAAAATTGCATAGCAGACTCATCAAATAAAGAATCTACTTATTTGTTACCGAGTTATTTGTTTACTTAAGCTGTTGTAAAGAGTGGATCTCTAAAGATTAGATTCCTTAAACTGGAACTAATATTTTTAATTTGGACATAGAGAACTCAGAGCTTAATTACAGCTACATAATTAGTTGGGAAGAATCACTGAGTATTAATTAACACATACTATATAAGTATTTTAGTACAATTCCATGACTATTTGATTCACTCTGCTTATTATCTTACAATGTGTGCTGGATTTTTTCATATCTTTTTCTTAGGTAATCAACATGTTGTTGGTAACATCTGACAGAGGTACAGAGAATCATGTAAATAGCTGAACGTTGTAGTGTGCATAAGTGGTCCGGCAAAGTCTACCATTTTTCTCATAGAGTGAGTAAGAGGTCTGAAGAATTAAATCACATGATGTATTGTCACTTTATTTTTAGAATTAGAATGTTAACCTGATGTAATGGGTTAAAATTCAATAACCGGGCGGAAACACCAAAATATGTAGTGATTATCACATTCACCTAATTTTCATTTTAGTGGAATAGGATTAAAAGAAAAGCAAAACAGGTTCCATTTAAAAATAGAAACAGTTAGATTTATTAACATACAGTAAAGGTAAACAAACAAAAACCAACTACTAAACCCTCTCAAAAACAACCCCCCTCCTCCCCAGCAACAATCTACTTGTCCATGAAAAACAATGCAAAGAGACAAAACATCAGAACTCTCAAGTCAGTAGCACTTAATAACATAGTATCTCATTCAGTCTTTTGAGAGAGACAAGTCCCTCCTGATTCTTCTGGTAACTTTCCACAAGAGACACAGTCTGTTTGTGGCTTCCAGCTCTTAAAAACACAGCCCGCCCGACACTGCATCTGTGAGCTTCCCAAATGTAGCTTTTCCCATGGCTGTATAAGGGTTGTGGACTTAAACATGG
>WBMY01010615.1:117827-129425 GCA_013397315.1 Donacobius atricapilla | reverse complement strand
GCCCAGCCCGGCTCGGCTCAGCTCCCTCAGGGCCGGCCTCGGCACGGCCGCCCTGGCCCAGCCCGACTCCCGGGGCCAGCTGGCCCCTGGGCCCGGGGCCCTCCCGGCCCGGCCGCGATGTTACCTCATGGCAGGGGTCCGTGGAAAGAGGGCGGGTCTCTCAAGATTCCTGTTTTTTAAGCAGTGTCCCAGGGGGTGTACACTTTTTACCTGATTGGCCAGCTTAGCTGTTAGTTCCAAAATGGATTAACAATTGGTTTTTCCTACCATTTATGCTAAACCAATACACCTGACTTGTATTACAAATCTGAAACTTTGTATCTGAAAAAGATCCTGGGTTCAGCTCAACAGACTTCAGATATCAAACCAAAGCACCTGAAATTGTCTTCCAGGGGGGCATTCATGACCTAAAAAAGGAGATCATGAAAGTACACTCCAAGATTATTTTATGAGAACAATTTATAGAGAATTCATCTTAATTCAAATAGTTAATGAAGAGAAGGACACTGCTTCCAACTAATACTAAGAAGATGTAAACTTAGATTCCTTCCATGAATCATCTTCATGATAAACCTCTTGATTTACTAAAAGGATTATTTTTTTTGATGCCTAAATTCTTAAGAACACAATAGTAGGTTTTTAGTGATTGTTTCAAGGGTTGCCTTATCCTCCTGCTAAAATCAAGCAAAAACACTTCTAGGAATGGTGCATCCACAACCTCAGCTGTCCCAGTGCTTCACCACCCTCTGAGTAAAGAATTTCTTCCTAACATCTTATTTATACATGCCTTCTTTCAGTTTACACCATTGTCCCTTGTGCTGTCACATCTGCACATATATAGAGTCTTTGCCCTCCTTTTCTTTAATTTCCCTTCTGGTCCTGGAAGGCTGAGGCTTCCAGGTCTCCCCAAGACCTTTTCTTCTTCATTTTGACCAACACGAGGTCTCTCATCCTGTCAGCTTCTACAGTCAACCTGTGCCAATATTTGACCACTCTCACCGTAACAAAAAAAGAACTTTAAGTATACTGGAGTGGAATTTCCTATATTTAAGTATGTGGCCTTTGCCTCTTATCCTGTCACTAGACACTGGCCGGTGAGAAGAGTATGTCTCCATCATCTTCATTCTATTCCATGAGGTTTTTATAAACAGGGCTGAGATTTCCTGCTATTTACTTGAAGGGAGGTAGCAACTGGTGACTGAAAAGCAGATATGTTTTACTCTTAAATCAGGGGACATGATTGTAGCAATGAGTGTGCAATTTCCTGTGTGAGAAAAGCACTAACTAAAACAGGTATGGATAGAAGTTCTTATAACACTTAAAACTTGTCTTATCACACCATTCTTTAAAGATCTGTTTTGGAGTTTTGATGCTGAAAACTGTCCCTGTACTTTTAGGATGGTAGTGGAGAATACATTACATTTCACATTCAAACTCAGGTCTCAAATGTTTCAGGGAAAACAAAATCAAACCTAAAGCAAAACAACACAGAAAGAAAACTAAATTCCACTAGAGGTCAAAGATCAAAATCAATTGTATATGGCACAAATTAAAAAGAAGTAAAAATAAACCCATATATTGTGGATATTATGAACTCATCTTTACTCTTTTCCCTTCCTTCTTCTTATCTGAATTGCACACTTGCAAAGCCTCAGCTGGATCTTTCTATGTAAGTTTCATCAGAAAGAAAAGCCACATTTTGATTCCATGTTTTCTTTCAATAAAAGAAGTATGAAGTAAAACATTACCATCACAAAATTCCCCCAAAATCCCCCAACCCCAAAGTGACAACAAAAATCCAGGAAAGAATCATAATAAAAAAGAAACTGTAGGAAGGTTCAATGGTCTGTAGTAAAATGGGATTGTAACAAGTGTAAGAATTAATTTTGCTATTCTGTGTTTATGGTGATTTTTCTACATTTCATCTTTGGTTGCTTTCATAACATCATGAAAAGAAGTGTTTGAGCTTTTGGGGTTTTTTCCTACCTTTTTATAGGTGTCGTAATTAAGTTCTTAGCTGCTCTTTCTGGCATGGGTCACTCACTTAAAGATATTCAACACATGATATGTAGTCATAGACATAATTTTTTCTCTCTGATTTAAACTGCTGAATTCCCTCACTGTTGTAGACTGTTACAGGTTAAATGTGTGTTGGCTTATTTTTTTCCAAGAAGTAATCAAATGTTTATTGTGAATGTTTTCAAGCTGAGGGCTTTTGATCTCCTAAAGGTCTTTGATGATTATGAAAGAATTTTTCACCATGGAGTTTGCGGTAATTCTCCAACTGTGTATCTGCAATTTAAGATAAAGTTATTAGACTGTCTTTATTACACTCCTGTTCTTATTCCATGCTGTCGTGGTTTCAATTTTTTTTTTTTTGTTTTTTTTTTTTTGGTCAGTGTCCTAATAATAGCTGCTGGTAGATTTAAATATCAAAAGCTGAAGTAACATGCAACTCAAATGACTAATTACAAAAGGACATGCTTGTGACTGGAATAAATTCAGTTTAGAGAGTGTCCTATTCACAGAATGACTTATGCTTGTGTTTTTACTGATGGTTATTCAAGAAGGCACTTCACTGCCAACAGCACAAACTACATGAACTCTTTCTGCTTGCACTGTGGTGCTGTTGGTTCCGTTTTATAGCCATTGCAAGATGCCTTGATGAAGAAGTCATGCTGTCCTGGTTTTTCAAGTGTAACATTTGAATTTCTAAGCTGACCACCAACAGCTGTACTTTCTGCATGGATAGTTAGCACAGGAGGATATAAAACTGTTGGCAAATTGAATCCACTCTTGGAAAGCACAAGGTATCATGGTGCATGTTTAATGTGAACCTTGTTAGTTTTTATCTATATTAACATAATCCACCTAAACACATTGTTACTAAAATTTAAATGACTAAAATTAATTGTGCTAAAAGGGTTTCTGCTCCTACCATCTGTAACTTAATTGAGTGTGCTATTATTTTAACTTTAGTTAGTAAGCCAGTACCTTGAGATTTCTGTCACTAGCCAATAGCCATAAACTGGATTGCCTGCTGTGTCAATATTGTATAGCACTCATTAATCACATGCTTATACAACACTTACAAAATTACTGATGTTAGAAAGTTTAACAGGTTAACACTGACAATGAAATCCTAGAGCTTTGCTTTGGGGATAGCTAATTTTGTTTTGGTTTTGTTTGCTTGTGGGGGCAGGGTTGGATGGGCTGCAGTTTGGTTTTGTTTTTTTTATCCCTCTCTACCACATACCTGTTTTTCATTTCTCTCCTTACTTTTGGATAAATAGACATTAAAAATCATATTTAGCATCTGGCATAAAGATTAATTTTTGAAGGAAAGCATGCGTTCCCTAAATCAAAGGTTAAAGTCTTGTGAGAGTCCTCCTGAAACACCAAGTCCTCTCCTGTAATTGCACAATCATAACGTAATTTTTTAATCTAATTTCTAAGATTTTAAAGATGACTCAAAGAAATTCTCACTTACCTGCAACCGCTTTCCTTCCTCAGAAACCTGGTTCTGATTTTATTCTGACATCATTACAGTGAGAACTGTAACTAAAAATTAATTGGTTTTATTCATTTATGTCATGTAAGTATCATATATTTTACAAATAGATATAACCCTTGCAAACATATATTTTTGTTGGCTGTAAATAATCCTAGAACTTAACAGGGAAGACAAAGAATATCATACTGCCCAACGTTTTGTTGGGGTTTTTTTGTTTGTTTTGTTTTTGTTTTTGTTTTTGTTTTTTGTTTCCTATTCTTTTTCATTTATTCTTGCCTTGGGACAGCAGAGCTTCATCTGCTCACCAGTCACAAGTTCTACTTATGTACCTAAATGACAGTTTAAAAATTATATACATGCTTACTTTTTTTTCCTTTTCAGTATTTCTAAGTCTGAATACTACACTTATGTAAAATCTTACATTTCAAATAAATATTAAAACACAGTCAATATTTACAAAATGGGAAAGGGTTTTTCAGTAGACACTGAGGAGGTAAAGGTCACAAAATTCCAAGAGTTTTCAAGTATAAAGAGTCATAACAAGCAATAGCAATTGCAAAGCATTGTGTGGAATTCTAGAAGCTCGAGGAAACTAAATGTTCTCAATTCTTATTTCCATTATATGTGTGTATCTGAGTAAACTAATTTAAAAATCCTCAAACTAATAATTAATTTTTAAACTCTGTGTTTGATTTTTTCCAATTCTTGATTTCAACTAGTGCATGCCTGATCTAGATGTATGCAGCATCTATATAAATCCTCTCCTGTCAACAAATTCTCATTTAAAAAAAAAAAAAAAAAAAGGAGTTGCCCTTAATGAACATTGTTTTGTTAATAATTAGGGAATGAGTCAACAAGCTTTGGATGAGCTTCTAAAAATGTAGGAGGGAATTCAAGAGGTCTTGTTAATTGGAGGTATTTTGTATGTACCATTGAGCCTATTATTCATCATCATAATATAGATGATATTCCCAGACATGAGTCATTGCAATTAAATACAGCAACAACAAAAATATGCACATTATACTTATCTATACATTTACACTTGGCTCATTTATACAGTTTGTAGAAGAATCACTTTGACTACTTTTTAACTTAAATGGACACGTAACTATGTAACATTTTTATATGGCAATAGAATGTTATTTTAAAGCTGTGTTATTATCCCTGTTTTTATCCTTCAACAAAAGAATCAGATATAAAAGAACAAAATATAACAAAGTATTTAATGACAGTGTAAAGTTACACAGGATGTGAAATAAAATGAAGGTGTTACAGTATACATCTATTTGGACTATGAGAAAAATCAAACACATTTTTATTCAGGAATCCTATATTCTCTCTTAAAGAATGATAATGAGATTATCATTGTTAAACATTTTATCACTGGAAGTGATAAAGTTTTGTTGGATGTTGGAATACAATGCCAGGGAAAATTACTGGATACAAGTATTCTGCTTCATGACAAGATATTAACAGTGCATCTTTTCCTGGTGTGAAACCACAGTCTTTCTCATGGAAAATTAAACATGGTGATCTACCACTGATGGGCATATACTTTTCTGACAATATTCTTACTCTGGATTCTCTCTTTCTCTTTCCCTCTCTCTCCTCTGCTTATTCTGAGTGTAAGATTCCCAACTTTAGCTCCTCACAAAATGTCTCCCCATCTTCAGTGCTTTCAAATCTGCCCTTTGAAGATGTGCACCATATTAATAATACATAATCTGGATAACTCACCATCTCACACCAAGTTGCTTTAAACAATGTTCTATAAATTTCCCCTCTGAAGCCTCTTATTATAATCTAGACCGTGTTCAAGTATGTCTACTGGACATAAATCAAGTTTTGCGTCCCTGATTCTTCACAGTGGGGATGTAGATTTTTCTTGTCCTCAAAGCCTTTGGGAAGGAAGTGAATAACATTTTCATGTGCTCACTTTACAGAAAGGTAAGAAATTACTGTTTTGCACCTTTAGTAGTTCACAATATAGTACAGATGTAGTCTTGTTATGTTAGTCTTCTCTCTCTCTTGATAGGGAGACTCATCAGAGTTTAAATTTCTTAAGCAATGTAATTATCTATTAGATTTCCTTCAGGTTGTGACTAGAAAACCCATCGAGGTTTAAAATACTGTTTCCACAATAGCAGAAACATGACAATCCTGTAAAAAGAAATCTGACAGAATTTAGAAAACATTGTTCAAGAGGACATAGTGATTTATTACACAGCTATCTAAATATAAATCTGTACTGAATGCACAATATAGTTTCTGTTTTATTTGCTTTCTAAGTTTGTGACAAAAATAAAGCTTATGTTTGAATGACAGTTAAGTTTCTAATGTCAATATGAAGCAAAGATGCTCTTCAAGAATGTTTTAATAAACTTATTATCCAAGCATGCCCTCCTGTTATATTTTGAAAATCCAGGACAATTAACACTTTTGTAAAAAAAATACTAAAAATGAGAAGAGTGAGAAAATTATCAAGTATGGACTAAGTTAGCATAAATAAATTTAACTAGCTGCCAGATTTAATAGGGATTTAAAATGATATCCAGTCTATTGAGTTTGAGGGTGGGTGTTAAAATTAAATAATTATAAAATTATATATTTTTAACAAATAGAATCCTTCAGCAATTTTTCTTCCTATATAAATTTCTAAATGTTCCTCTAACTAACAGCTGTGGAAGAACAAGGGAGCTTTAGCCATATTGATCCACATGTCACTGCTGATTATATTAGATTCAAAGGAAGATGGAAGAACAGATCATCTTTCTGAAGAGCATGCAGATAGACCATAGAAGATGTAACTTCTGAATTTTTCTTAAGGCATGAAAAAGCTTGGATTTGAGCCTTTTTAACTTCAGTACTTATCATATTCTTGTGATCAGAATGTACAAAAAAAGGGATGATGATAAAATCTTTAGTAATACATTCATTAATCCAGAGGTTATCCCTTCCTCTTACAATCCCCTCAAGCACTGCTTCTGTCTGAATTTTAAACATGATGATCTTGGAGCCTGACCTAAGTCACACATTGAAATTCAGTATATCCTGAATAATTCATAGTATTGATGTGCATTGGTGTTTAAAATAAAATAGATAATGCTTAGGGTCATGAACCTCCTCTTCATAAATACTTGGGGATTGCATAAATGTTAGTTGAGGACTTTGATACCCAGACAGAAGAGCCATCAATTCTAATTCTGGGATGCTCAGACTTTTATCCCGAGTCAAACTCCAGTGACACATTGCCTTGGGGTTTTGGATGTGCTTGATTATTTACTGGTAAGCTTGCATGGTGAGTACAGTGGCATTTATTAATTATTCTGATCACCTGAAATAACTGTAAGAAAAATAATGAGGAACCCTTTGAAATATAGGGAAATTGCTCTTTCGTCTGTGTATGAAATTTAATGGGAATGATAATACTAAAAAAAAAATCAAAAAGCCAAAAAAACAGAATTCTGCCAATGCATGAAAGCCAGTGGAAGCTGCACCACTGACGTTATGTTAGTGTTTGCTAGCTAGAGTTTTTCTCATAGTTGTGTAGTACACGTATCTTTTTGGCAGTCAGTGAAATTATGTCTTTACCAGACAAATACATCACTCTCAGTAAAGCCGTATTAAATAAAAAGTGAGACAGAGTAAAGTAGTTCTTTTTTAAATTTTTTTTTTTTTTCTTTTTTTTTTTTTTTTGTTAGACCACATGTAATGAAAGAGCATGTTCCTTTAAGCTTATCTGATTAAAGACCTTGTCACAACGGGATGCTAAAACAAAACAAAAAAAAATGATAACAGAGGCAACGCCAAGAAAAAAACTTCATCAGCTGAGTCAGTTTGTAAGTGTTGAGTTGGAGTATAATGCCAGTAAGATCATCGGATTGAGGACCATGTGAAACTGGCATGACATGGAAAAGCAGGACGCAGTAAACAAAGCATATGGAGATAGAGACCTGACAAACAATGGAGCTCATGAAACCCTGTCAGATAAACAAATTGGTGGGCTATCAACAAAATGCAGGAGTCATTTCAGAAAGGATCATCATGGGTTTTGCAATCCATTTGGGTGACAACCTGGAGCTGTAGGATGTTAATTTGATTGGAGTGTGCAAAGAGATGAAGGAATGTGCAGCTGAAAGGAGGAGCTGTGAGGACCAAAGAGTGGGGATAGAGAGATTGGAACATGATAGGGGACATTGTGTTTTAAATGGGGTCAGTCAGTATGCCTCTCTGCTCACTGGCCCGTGTTTTTACGTCTTCTTGTTAGTTTCTTAACTATCTTCCAGCATAATGACATTGTAGCCAGTGTGTGCCTGTGTGAGTTCATTTGTGTATGTGTGGTGTAAGCACTCAGCGTCAACTGCTGGTGAGATGTGAGTGTGGGAGCGAAACTTGTTGCCAGCTACTGGAGTCAGACTGGGGTTACAGGCACCCCAGCCTGTGGGTCTCAGTGTCAGCTACTGGAGATAATGAAGACCTTTAACTTACAGCCCCTGAGGCTAGAACAAAGACAAGAGAGAGACAGAGAGACAGAGACAGAGAGATAGAGAGGGAGAGAGTTCCAAAATCAACTACTGGTGGAACTGGGGTGAATGAAGCAGATTCCGTGAATCAGCACCAGAAGCTGGAGAAGGACTGTGTATTCTGTATACCTGGTTCCAGGCGAGGAGGGGGTGTGAGTGTTTCTATCTTCCCAAACCAGGTATGCATGGGATTTGCCTTTGAATTCCCTGTCAAACTTCAAATTGGAGAGGCCATCAAATTGAGCGAACATCAGGGTAGTAGGTAAGAAGGGCTGTCATTCAGACAAGGCTTCTGCAGCAGGTAGCAGACCTGTGCCAGTACTGCCAGTACTGAGAAAATTCATGAGTGAATATATGATAGTAAACCTGGAGAGTGCTGTACACACTGCACTAGTGACCTCCTGCCTCTAGCAACACAAGAGAAGACAGGACACGGCTATCTGAGCTTGTGTTAGTGTGTTCCTGCTGTTCAAGGCAGCCCCTTGTCTTTGGTTGTCTCTGTGACCAGCAATGTCAGTGTTGTCTGTGTATGTCAGTGTGGTTTTGTTTTTTTTGTTTTGCTCTTTTTCTGCGAGGAGGATATGGGGGGAGAAATAATTTCATTTTTCTTTTTTAGAGTATGGCTTTATTTTGTATATAGAGACTAAACCTGAGATTAAATACTGTACTACAAATTATGTTCTAAGACAATTATTTTTGTTTCTCATGTGTACTATATATTGCTTAATGTCAGCTGAAGAAGTAAAACAATACTTATGTTGCAAATTTTATCAACTTCTCTTTTCTGAAATGAATTATGGAGTAGTAAGAAAAGAAGTAACCCAAACTTGATCCAATACCTGCCATGTAGGTGACCAGTATCAAAAAGTGGTTTGGATACATACACTAAGATAGTTTATAACTCAGCTTCACAAAGGATAGATAAGGCTGCTTCCCTGCATAAGACAATCTACCTACACTTAAAAATGCACAGGGCTACTAATGCAGCTGAATGTCAGCCTAAACTGGAAACACATTTTCACGTTTTTATGTTTTGCTCTGACAGGTACTAGAAGGAAATACTGATGATGGAAAAGCCTCTTGCCTGTTGGTTTTTTTGTTTGTTTGTTTTGTTGTTTTTTTCCTTGGGTTATGTGGTCCTTATTTTTCTTATTTTTTTAATGTAAGTTACCTTCACCTACTCCTTCAAACAAGATAGAGGACTGCAGAGCCATCAAAAATTAATGCATACTGCCATAACAATTTTGTACCAGCTTGTCATGATAATGTACATTATTTAATGATTATTTAATGATTAACAGCTCTCCTATGACAAAACACTTTCCTATTTCATCAGGAAACAAGGAATCATATCTGTTTAGACTAATAACACGTCAATGCTGATATTTTTTCCTGACAGTTATTGTGATGTAGAAGCAAATGTGGATCATCTCTTCCAGTACAAGAAGTTATTGTTCCTTTACCTGCCTTTACTTTTGTTTTTCATTGTTAGAGGAGGTGGGGAAGTTTTTATAGATAACTCTAAAGCAGTGTTCAGGAAGGTAAAATTGAAGGGATGGTTGATCATTCCTTTTTACCTGATAAAAGACAATCTTATTTAATTAATTTTTATAAGAAGGCAAGATGAAAAAATGGTGCAGAGGAAATCAATGAAATCATTACATTCAATCAATCATTTACAAAATATAAAGCAACCTGAAACACTGAAGGTAAGGAAAAAAGGACTTTTTGTGGCAACAAAATAATTCCACAATTTGTAATGAAATTTTTTTTCTTTCTCNCCGGACCCAGTGATGGCAGTGAGAAACTCTTCCTGCAGCAGGAGTGGCCTGTGTCTTCTCTCTCCGATGCCGAGAGCAAGAGAGCGAAACTGCCCCCATGCCTGTCCTTTTTCCTCCCAAAACCTTGCGGTATCACCTTTTTTCCCCTTGGAGAGAAAAACTCTCAAAGACCAAAAAAAGGGTGTAGCCTCGTGCTACACCTTCCTAGCCGTTCGTGTTGTTTTGGTCAAGCACCCATAAGTACCCAGCAGTTAGTCTCCTAGCGACTTTGTGGGAAAAAATTCTATATGGAAAAAAGAAAACCAAATCTAACCCCCAACACTCCTATAAATTCAGTAGCATCTGCTCTCAAGAAAGAGTAAAAATGCAAAGAGGTTTTACTTTAATTTGATATGACAAATCCTCAATTTTCTAATGAAAAAAAAAGATTGTTCAGTCAGCCTTCTTCATAGTTGTAATAGCTGTAAAACTAGAAGATGGAAAAGCACAAGAATCAGAAATTTTCAGATTTCATGATCTGTTTAAACAAAGAAACAACTCTTGATGTCTGAGCTAAACACTAGAACAAAAACTATGTTCTTCACTATTCAGTTAATATGAAATGGAGTATGATTTCTTACATTTTTTATGCTACAATTTTTGTTGCAGAACAAAATATATAAAGCACAGTTCTTCCTTGATAATTGTGTAGTCTAAAGGAAAGACAAACAAATAAACAAACAAGCTTCCCTAACTGTAATTAACAAGTAAAGAAAAAAAAAAGAAAAAGTTACTATCTGCATGTAGAACAAGTTAAGAAATCATACTGGGAAATCAGCCGTAGAAATATGAAAATGGTCCAACTTTCTCACAATTTTAATTTTCTTATTTTTTTCAAAATATCACTACTTAAAGATCAGGATGAATATGCATATCATATTCATATTTTTTTTGGGGGGGGAGTATATTCAGTCAGCTTTGTATGAGATAGAAATATCTAATTTACATTTTTAATAGTAATTAATTTTCATTAATACTGAACCTTATATTCAACTTCCTATTTATTGTTTTTGGCCCATATTTTTCTCCTGCCCTCATATTTGTGCTCACTACCTTTCTGTAATGATGCTCCCCACATACTGATGTTCATCTTGTTCTCTGTATCATTCCAGAGCAAAGTGTTTTCATTAAATCATTAAATCTTATAAGGCTTGAGAGGTTCAAAAAACAACTAGCAACTGTTTGGGGTTTTTTTTCCATTAGACTCCTAAAAATAAGGAGTGATAGAAGCATCATGTTATGTTTATTTAATGTCTCAGAATATATGAGGACTCTGTTACTTGTTCATGAAATCTTAAACATGGTAGCAGATTTTCCCTGTATGTTTTACAAAGTCTCCCAGATGGCTGCAGTGCAAAGCTCACAGATCAATATAATTAATGTTTTAATTTTCAATATTTATAATTTCATTATTTTGTTAATTTGAGAGCATTTAATTTGAATTAAACCTCTACTTTATTTTTTAAACATGACAGAGGACAAAATCCCTCATCTTTTGCTGTTTCATTTCTTCTTCCCTTCCTCCAAAATTAATATTTAAAATTCCTTCATATATTTTTATATAAGGGAACAGAAATAATTTACTGTTTTTAAGAATGCTGAGTTATAAACTGTTAGTGTCTGAGCAAACACAGGAGTAATTAAAAATTTTAACCACCAAAACAACAACAAAAATCAAAAAAACCCCACTAAAACCCAAAAAACCAACTCACCACCCAAAAAAAACACAACACACCCA
>WBMY01010615.1:56249-117733 GCA_013397315.1 Donacobius atricapilla | reverse complement strand
CCCACCAAACCAAAAAAACTTAAGGAAAACCAGGAGTGGACTAACATAGCTCTTTGTAACTGGATGTGCAGTCTATACAGATAGGCAGTTATGGGCTGCTGTTCATTTAATGCTACTCTTTGCACTAAAAACCTTCTCATTGAGTATTTGGGAGGTTTGTTCACTTGTGAAGACATAAAATACAAAAATCTTAAAAAGAACATACTTTAAAGTTTTTAAGATTTTGCAGTGGAGCAGAAATAGACCCTGACATTCACCAGGACTAAAGAAAGGAAAAAGGAAAGGGAAAGGGAAAAGGAAAGGGAAAGGGAAAAGGAAAAGGAAAAGGAAAAGGAAAAGGAAAAGGAAAAGGAAAAGGAAAAGGAAAAAAAGGAAAAGGAAAGCGAGAGAGTTTATCCTCCTGTCTGTGAGCATTTAAATTATGCGAGGTGAAGCCAACTGCTATTTTGTACCAGATCTGAATAAGAAATGCTAATATAGAATAATTTCATATTCCTTCAATCGTTTTCTACCACGTCAGTCAGAAAATTATATGGATTACTGATCTTCACTGTTAAAACTAACTATAATTAATTTCACTCTGCATTGATTAAAGATTTTATATGGTAATCTGTTAGTTACAAACAGGAACTGGATTTACAAGTAAAATGTAGCAATTTTAATGCTGTTTATGTGTCATGCTTTACCTTTCTTTTTTTTTTTTAATAAATCCTCATATTTTCAGTAGATTATTATGCCACATATTTTAAGTAGCTATCTTAAAGAAATGGAAATTTCTATCAATCAATTTTACATAATTTAGCAGGGTAGCAGACAACTTAAGATCAGTAATTTTCTTCTTTCATGGCCAACTAAAGATCACCCAGCTGAACAGAGAATACATCATGAACTCCACATATTTGACCCTGAAGTTCCCCAAAGGAAACATGGTAGCTTTATAACTCAGAGGACATCAGGGAACCCAGCTATGAAAGAAAATATTCTTGGAGAAAAGACTTCATTTGTTTTACTGCTTGTGGAGCATAGTAATTTAGAGCGACTGTTAACTCATCCTTGGTCTTAATTTTTTTTTTTTAATTCTGAAAAGGAGTGAGAAAATCCAGATGCAGACACAGGCAGGTAAGAAACAGGTCACACTCCAAAGGCAATGCATACAGACATTTTTTTTCTTTAGCTGACTTTCAGATACTCAGCAAGGCTCTTTGTAGAGTTGATGTAAGTCATTTGTTATGATCTTTGACATTATATAGATAGTTATCAAGTAGCATGTGGTAACCTGGGGACTCTCCAGTGATCTTGGTAACAAACAAGAAAAGTCAGTAAACTTCAGATTAACATCTGAGAGGAGGGGAGATATTTTTGTGGTTTGCTACAGTAGTCTACAATTAACCTAACAATTACAGGATGCAAATTCTTGTCTATATTTAGGTCTGGTACTTATGTAAGCAGAAAGCATTTAAATTCCTGAGAAGTCTACATAATTAAGCATGTCTTTATTTGAAAAAGAGGAAAAAAAAGAATGTGGATAGCGTGCATGATGTTGTTTGGTTTTTGTTCTGTTGGGGTTTTTTTCATTTGTTTTTCTTTTTTTTTTTTTTTTTTTTTTTCGTGCATTGACCTGTTTAATGAAACTATGCATAAAGTGTTTTTTAGTCATGAAGTGTTCTGTCGTAACATTTAGGTCAGGGCTTTGTTAATTCCAAGCACTGTGGTATACTTGAAAATCTGGATTCTGGCAACATTGTGTCCTTTCTGATGCTATTAGCGTAGAGGTGATGAAAGTGCAATGTCAAATCAATGAAAAGTTGTTGAGATGTCAGGATACGTCAGTCTGTTCACTAGAACAGAATACACAAACTAGACATAATGTGGCAATAAAGTATCCATTCTTAATTATTTTCTCCAAGGCTAGTTTTATAACATCTGCCCTTCATCTTGCTGTACAAGAAAGCAAAAAATAATTATTAGAGATGATAGCTTTTTCATCAAACTTAGCCTGCTCCCATATGCACTTAAGGATCTTAGTTTATTTCTAAACATCTAAGGAATGTGGTTACTTGGGAAGAAACACAGATTTTTCTCTGAATTACTCTACTACAAGACCGAGAGAGAGAGAAACAGAGAGAGAGAAAGAAAAACTTTTATTAGAAGTTTCCAGACATATGTAATAAAGGAATTTAATTCTACTTGGTGATAAAGCTATTTTCTATTAAGGTTGAGGATTTTGGTAAGTTTGACATATCTACTTACAACTACTGATGAATCAGAGACTGGTGATAAAAGCCATAAACATGAAAATTGAAATATTCAGGTAAATCAGCCTCGGCTCACCAGGAGCATGATGAATATATGTCATACCTGTAAAGGAGATGTGTCTTAGGTGATTTGGTATTGTGAATTCAGAAAACATACAGTATTTTTAATACTGAGATGAAGGTAACTGTGGAGCTAGAGCTGAAAGACTGAAATGTCTACTGATGAGTGGAATCTGAGAAACCTGAAATAGAGTTGTTCTAATAGCCCATTCAGTCCCTAAGGAGCCTGCGTGACACACCTTTCACCTTGTTCTGCATAACATTACCAGAAGCAGTTATTCAAACCCTGTTCAAAATGAACATTCAGAAAATAAATCTGACCATTTAAAAGCAGCAACCAGGTGGAAATTGTGAGAAGAGTTATCTCCATCCTATTGTGTCTCGTACATATGGTGTTTGCCTAGAATTTATTTGAAGTGCCATGAAGGGTATATAAGCAAATTGGGTCATGCCTGAAACTGAGAATTTTATGGAACTCTTTGAATGTTAACTGTGTACAGCCTTTTCTTTTCTGAAAGTTTGAAAGACATGAATTTGAACAGATGTTTGTGCAGAAAACTAGACTTAGGTTAAGACATGATACAGGTAATAGGAATCCTTGTAACCCTTAACAGCCTTCTTACTCCAGAAGAAAAAACTCAAGGACAGCAGAGATAGGAGAAATTAATATGGATAAAAGAGTATATTGCAAGGAGAAAACTTGTGCATACATTAAAAAAATCATCAATGAAAATTTCAAATTATTTTCTTTTCTATAGACACTGGATTCCAAGGGTGGTTTATGATAGAATACCTAATCAAAATTATATTATTACTAATGCACAGGTCTCTATCGCACTGAAGCACAAAATGCATTTGTAAAAAAATGGATAGAGAACAAAACACTGCAAATATGTGGTATATCATTCATGAAATATTGACTGTATGAAGAAAAAAACCTTAACTTTTTTTTTATTATTGGTATGAGATTTGTTTTTCTTAAGGCTTTTATTTGGATATCTTTCCTTTTGCTTACTTTTGAGAGAAAAATTTTCTAAGAACAAACACTTTAGCATAAATTAAGATTTCCATTCTTTCTGCTTAGCTACTCATGGGAATGAAATGGCAATTTAACCAATGAACCAGACTTGCAGAAATTTGCTTTGTGCAAACATATAAGTGCTTAGCTATTTATTATTTGGGATCAAAAATTAGCAATATTGATGAAAATTTAGTTTTTCTGTGTTTGTTTTTTCTTAATGTCTTTTCAGAGTGAGTAAGCATCCTAACCAGTGAACTGACATATTTTCTCTGCCTTCAATAATAAGCTGACTGTTGAAAAAATGGAGAAAAGATCTTGGGCTATCATGCCATTTTTACTGACATACACAAGAGGCAACAGCTGTATTCAGCGGCCATATTTGCATTTTTTATTTTTAGTTTGCTGACTATTGGCAACAACAGCCCCAGAATCAGCAACTTATTTGTGACAAGTTCCATAATATTATTATTGTTGTTGCAGAAAACAAAAATCCTTGACAACAACACCAGAGATTTAATTAATTCAATTTAATTTCCTGTATAAGATGATTTTAATATGTGTGCGTAAACCACTGACATCTTTCATATGGCATTAAAATATCTCCTTATATAACAAGAAGAAATTAATATTCTGGGAACAGTTTACAAAATTGTTAATGACAATGGTAAGGCTTCTTATGACTTCAAGAACATTGGAGGAAAATTTTTATTATGTCAATCATTCACATGATCAATATTTTGGTTTAGGTTTTGGTATAATATCTTTTATACCTCTTCTGAATATCAGATGAGTATATAAAAATAATGTGGGGGTTTTTTTTCTTTCACTCTACCTGTTTAAAGCTACATTAAGGGCCATGTCTAGATCCATTGTAACTGTGGATGATGAAGTCAAATACAGTAAAGGCTGAATTTCACTTTGGGGTTTTCTATAAAGAAACAAAGCCTACAATTGCACGCAAGATGCTGTTTTATAATGCAGTTTGCACAGAAAGATGCTGAGTGCCCTGGCTTGGGACAACATCAGCATAAGGTCTGTTTAGCTTTCAGAGGGGTTTTAAGTTTGTCAAGGCTTCAAGGCTTTTTGTAATTTTGCAGTGCATGTTTTTCGCCAAACTTTTTGGAGAGTTTTTTTCTGTGTGTGGTGTCATAACCAGAAGACCAGTTAAATATGTGATTATAATTTTCTTCACCTTTTTTTTTTTTTCTTTAAATTTTAACCCTCATAGCTGTTATTATGTTCACACTGATGCATGAGTAAAATTTCTTAAGAATTTTTTTTTTTTTACATTCAGGAAATCTTAGAGTTCAGAAATCTGCTCTCTCTTTTTTTTTTTTTTTTTTTTTAATTACCGAGGTTTTTTTGTTGTCTTCTTCTCCCTTATCTCAGTTGGAAGTCACTACTAATCAAGTTCTTAGTACTTTCCCAAAATCTTGAGATTGCAAAGTAAAACTTCTGCAATGCATTCCCCTATCATTTATACTCCATGTGGCTATGATGGTCTTCTGCTGCAAGCTGGACTACATCTAGAAAATTACAAATGCCCAGTGCTTATCTAAAAATTCATCTGGAAGAGAAACATGAACATATTAACACTTAGTGAAAGGTAAAAAAATATTCTTTTGGAAGGAATACAATCTTACTACTTTTTTAATAGCAGAGTTAAAGAGAAACAAGTAAAGAGAGATTGCAATTCATTTATTTGTTTTTCACATGCAAGAACGATTACCTAGGACATAGTCAAGATAAAGCTGTGAATGTAATAGCCTTGTAACCAATTTTTTAGTGTTTTCTGAAAAGGTCAGGGGCACTTGTGCTGTGCTATGAAGGACAAATCAGATGGGAAAGAGATGGAGCTGTGCAATATAAGCACCACAGCAATAATCATTCTTCTGTATAACCACTCAAATAAATACACTTGACAAACTTGTTGCAACATCGTACTCTGAGTAAACCATGTTTCACATGTGAAAGCTGTGCACTGTTTGAGCAAGGTAATCTTTCAGTGAATCAGAAATGTAATTCTAGAGATGCAGGTACATAATGCACACATTGAGGCACATTTATGAGTATCAGTTTTGTTGTGCTTAAGGAAAATTTCTAAACAAATTCTAGTCTTTAAGAAATGAAGCATTATCGAGAAAATAGTTCTTCAGTGCTTGGTAGATGGTGCTTAAATGTGTGTATTTTTTGCATGCAATATAATTAAATGCATAATTTTGTAAGAAGTTTTTTTAAAAGTAGAAATAAAAATTCTGGTCTGCCTAGCTTGTGTCTAAATTTTATCTGCCTACTGTACCAGAAATCCTGAGCACCGCTTAATGTAAAGAGGTCCATTTCTTCTCCTAGTACACAGAAAAATGAAATAAATTCTAAAGCTAAGCAATTAGTTGAGACTAGATGTCTTCAAGGAGTGAAACTTAGGCAAGAGGAACATATTTTCACATATGCTTAGCAGTAGGATCTCTTTCCTTACATAGTAAGTTCCTAAGAACTAATCTGTAATTGTTGTTTATCTGGATCTCTGTATTTGATAATTGGACTTAGGGAAAAAAAATCACCTATTTTTGTCTTTATAGCAAAATAATGATGACTGTATCTAAGATTATTGTGATGAAATAAAAGCATCTTAACATATATGTTCCAGTTCAGTAGGAAAAACTCCATTCTCATAGTAAACATATTTTCTGGGGTGCCATATCTATTCCCACTCTGTTAAAGGGGTGTGAAAGAATAAGCACTGATCCATGACTTAAAGTGTTAACTAACACATAAAACTAAGTCTTGTTCTAAATTGCCTATATTGTCAGCAGAGTGGGGTAAATATATTTTTAGGCCTCCAAAAGGAAAAAGGCTCTGATAAATTTTGATAAGACAGTCAGGTGAAGATGATCCTCCCCATGATATCTTCTTAAATGTGCTCTTTGATTAGATTGTGAAGTTCAAGGAGACTTTTAAAACCAATTTTATTTCAAAAGACAGTTGCAGTTTTCGTTCGTGATAGATGTTTAAATTAGATTGGATCTCACTTCCACTTTCTATTTTATAAACTTATTTTTTATTCTTTTTGTGTTACATTATACATGGTGAGATATTTTAATATTTTCCCACTATCTAACCAGTTCCTGGGGAAACTAATATTGTCACAGCTGTGGACCACAGATATGATTTTTTGTAGATAAGCTATTTTGCTCATTATCCAGTTGGAAGATAAAACCCAGTTACATTGCAAATAAAAATTTGAAGCCTAAATTTATATTTTTCAGTTTAGGAGTTAATTGGAAAAAAAACCCCAAAGAAACAAGCCTGTAAAAAGCTTGTCCATTTCTACTGTCTTCAAGCTCTGCAACATGCTAAAATAATAAAAAAAAACAATGCTATGAAAGTTAATGATAAATTCTCAGAAAAATAATGTAACTCTTTTTAGCCTATTGTTTCTGATGTATACTTCACAGAATCACAGAATATTGAGTTGGAAGGGACCCACTGGGATCATCAGGTCCAGCTTTTAAGCGAATGTCTTCCCCATGTAGGGGCAGGGACTGAGTCCACAACCTCAGCATGGTCTAACCAAGCTAATCAGCTGGGATACATTTAAATGTACTGCCATTTAAAAATCTTGGCACCTTAGAAAAGGTATTGACTACATAGTTCTTTTACAATTTCAATTGCCTACGATGTGGTAGCCAAAGAGATAAATAGAATACTTGGTTTACTCCTCCCTAAAGACATTATATGACCTCCATCAAGATTTGCTCTTAGCTGATTCTTAAACTAAGACCATATATAAGTACTGCTGAATGTTTTCTTACGTGCAATGGTCAATCACTGTTTCTGAACTAGTATGCAAATGCCACTTGGTACAGATAAGCATTAAAAGTGACCACTACTCATACTTGTCGGAAGAGAAATGTTACACATCATCCTTGCCTTTAAGTACAGCAGTCTCTATTATAGGAGTTTTCTTGCGGGGATCCTCATCTTGATGTCTTTATTACCTAGCAGTAACATGATGAATGTCCCCTCTCTCCTGCACCACGTAGTGTTGCAAGATTGCACCTGCCCTTCTGGAGCACTAGAAAGACGTTTCTTTCATATTTTGTGTTGGAGTCCAGGGCAGGTGGAAAACCCCTCAAACTGCCCTGGGGGGTCTGAAACCCTGGCAGAGACCCTGGCAGAGACCCCAGGAAAGCAGAGTCTTTGACTTTAGTCCACGGGAAAAGCTTCCAACACCTATAGATGAGTTAAGAAATAATAAAGATTTAAAATAGAGTTAGTTTAGTTTCTCTCAGGGTGAAAAATTATAGTTTTGGGTTTTTAGTATGGAAGTAGATTGAGGAAATATGGAGAATTTGGGGTGTTGTCTCATCTTCTTCTTCGTCTACTCCATCTTCTGCTGTGACGGTGGCACAAAGACATTGGTAGAATGAAATCGAGGTAGAAATTGTGTGTTTCGAATAGGTGATAGTAATTGGCACAAAACCATAAATATAGTACATTTTTAGAGTTAATTGGATTAGAAATCTTTAAAACGACCCTGACACCTGACTCCATGTTCCTGTAGCAACGTCTTGTCCTCGCGCGCGGACACTCTTGTAAGACCTTGAGATAAGAAACAGAATAAACATTTTTGAGGACCGAGCTGCAGGATCCATCTCATCTTTCAACCCTAGTACAGGACTCTGAGAGACAGAAAACCCTATTTAGGGAGATGTCAGGGTTAAAAATCCCCACAGTTTTGCATGAACATTTTTTGTTGATCTCTCCTTATGCCAGACAACAATTTTCATGCAAAATAAATCTGAGGAGTAACACACAAACAAATGATCACTTCTGTTATTAAGTTTTTAATGGTACTGGATTTCGTCCACTGAACTTTTTTTTTTTAGTATATTTACAGTAGCTATTGCTATTCATTTTCTTTTTCTGCTTCTTTTTAGTGGCTCCTAAACTCCTAAAAATATTAATTACACAGAATTGTAGATTACAAGTTCTCTCACTTTTGTCCTTCTCTTACACAATAAAAGAATGTCCAAAAGATTGCTCTCACTTTGATTCTGTAAATGTGTAACATCCTCACAGTGTGAACAGTCATGTTTTCTGCTCTTAGAAGTTTCAAGGAACAATACATATTTTTGCTTAGCTCCATGACACCTTATTTTTCTTTGTTTTATGGTGGTTTTTTTTTTCCACTTCTTTACTTGCATTTTTTCTTCATTGAAAAAGAAATGCTAGTTTTGACTACACAGTGATTTGACTGAAGAGACATTTGAGCAGAATGTTTCAGTCCTTATTCTGTCTCACTGAACTGAAAAATGTACGTCTCAAAATTTTTCTACGGTGCTATAGGATTATGTTTTCTCAGATGTGATTCTGAAAGGGAGAGCTAATATGAAGGGTATAAATACTGTTGCATTTACTTAATTGTTATATATCTGGTCATTTTAGTGGAAAATTATGTTTGCTGGAGACCATTTGACCTTCTGTAAGGGAGACATTCCTCTCTCTATAACTTAGCTAGGAATTATGACAGATGATGAAAAATCGAAAAAAAACTAAGCGCACACAAATCTTATTCATTATTACTGGGATTTTTAAAACGTTTTTCTTATATCTATTATTTTGTCCCATTAATTCAAAATTTTTTTTCCTATTTATTCTTCCCAATAAAACAACAAAGCAGTTTTCCCAGTTATTCTTGAAATTCATAGAATATCCTGGGTTGGAAGGGGTCATTGAGTCCAACTCCTAGATTTTACATAGGACACCCTAAGAATCACAGCATATGCCCTAGAGCATTGTCCAAATGCTTCTTGAGCTTTCTCAGACTGGTGCTGGGACCACTCTGTTCCTGGGACCTATTCCAGTGCCCAGTCACCCTCCCAGTGATGAACCTTTTCCAAGGTTCCTATGACACTGTGGTTAGGTTTGACCTTACTCCAGCATTGATCAATTTAAAGTGAATCATCTAGTTTAAATTGTTTCAAAAGATTCCCTTCAAAATCAGTAAAGTTGAATTGCCTGGCCAATCTCAGGACTTAGAATATGTTCAATTTCACCCCAGTTGAGTCATCTTCTCTGTCTCCAGTAGGGCTTTTTTTTTTTTTCTCCCCAGTTGATTGAAAGAAAATACTCTCTCAGAGGTATTACATGCCTAGGTCAAACAGTCCAGCACTGAAAAGGTCCAAGTAACATAGCTCTAGTATAATTGTGGTACTCAGTCAGGATAGCTGTTTTAGAGGCTCAGTCAGAGCTAAATGATTTAAAATGGTTCCTTTAATTCCTAGCTAATCTATGGTTTTGCAGCTGCAGGTATTTTTTTTTTTTTTAAGTTCAGAATAATAACTCATTTTGCATTGTCAGAGCTTATAATAAAACCACAAAGAAACCATGAATGTTGCCAGTTTTCTCAAAGGAAGATTTTCTTTCTTATTTGTCTTTGTCTTCCTAGTAATATGGTAAAACTTCATTACACAGTGGAGTAGCCATAGATTATTTCTGGCTTCCCACATACTAACAAATTATCATGCATCACAAGCCATGTTGAAGGGCTAAGGCCGGAACAGAATAGGAAGATGAAGCCGTTAGTCATTCGTGACCTGAACATGGTGATCTGGGTCAAAATAATACAGAGATTATAGGTGGTTACCAAAATAAAAAATCTTAAATAAATCTTAAATTATGAAGTATCTACTGAAGCATGAACACTAAAAAAAAAAATAAAGTGTTTTGCACAGAAAGACTAAACTTCTACTCAATATCTCCATGATTTCACTTTGAGAAAACAATTTGGTTGTTTACCATGTCCTGCTGGAGTGAGAAGCACCATGGCAGGATAGCCAAGGGCAAGGCTTTAGAAAATGGGAACAATTTGAGCAACAACAGTGACCTCCCCTAAATTTTGATGACGAGTCAAAAATTTGGATGTGCTCTTTTCTTTTGCCCTTGATCCTTACAAGCACTTGTACCTGGTTCTCATTGATCATGCTTTCTCCGCTATCCTAATTTCTCTTTTCATGATGCTAATGTTGCAGATAACTGGTCTTCATTACCCACAGAATCATCTTGATGTCTTCTGCTATGATATTTCCTTTGCTGTATATTTTAGTGTCAAGCAAGTTGCACAGGGTCACATAAAAAAGAGAAACCTCATAATGTATGAAATGGGATTGAAAGGTGCTCACCTCAAGTGTATGCACACAAATGAGGAAAGATCTATAGGACAGCATTACAAGGGAAACTTCTCCTATCTTCTCTGGGAGATCAGCACAGTTTGAATGCCTTATTTCTCAGACAGAGAACAAAGAGGAAGAAAAAGACATCTACCAGCAATTGAAGGGCTATGATCTCACTTGGATGACAGAAACAAGGTCAAATAGCTCACAGGACTGAAGGGCTGCAATTGGCAGGACACTCTGGGATGATGGACAGGGGGAACTACCATTTATGTGAGAGAGCAGCAGGAGTAAATGGAGCTCAGTCTCAGGTCTCATGAGGAGCCAAGTGAGAGCTTGTGGTTCAGGATTACTGGAAAAGCCAGCACAGGTGATAGTGTACCAAGTGTCTCCTGTGGGTCACATAAGGAAGAAGTAGCAGAAACTTTATTCAGATACTGTAAGACACTGTCATGTTCACAGACACTGATGCTCACAAGGGACTTTAGCACATCCATGTCTGCTAGAAGAGCAGCACCCTAGGGCATGAGCAACCCAGAAGATTTATGAAATGCATTGATGACAGCTTCCTGCCACAGACAATTGGGAAGACAATGATGGGTGATGCTCTTGTTAAAGTGACACAAATAAACAAGGAAGAGCTGTTTGGGCTCACCCTTGGCAGCTCTAACTGTGAGATGGAGTTCAGGTTCCTGAGAGGATTAAGCAAGCCAACTAGTAGACTCCCAACCCTCCAACCCTGGAGAGTATACTTTTTGGATAGTATACTTTGGCCTTTTTGGAGATCTGCTTGGAAGAATCCCAGGTAAGATGGCTCTGGGGAGGAGCCCCAGATACAAGAACTGATTAATTTTCAAAGACTGACCTCTTCAAGTTCAGCTCAATGAGGAGGATATCAAGCACACATGGGAGGAAATTTGCATGAATGAACAAGTGTCTTCTGACATAATTCAGCCATTGAAGGTATACATACAATGAGTGCCTTCTAGGCATTGCTGAGAAATTCCTTTTTATTTCTTCAGTTTTAATAAAAATGGTGGTACGACTGAAGAAAATTCCAGAAATCATTGGTGAGTGGGTGAGTGAGTGAGTGAGTGAGTAGAATAATGGTCCATTGATGGGCTGTTCTTTTTATGGTAGCCAGAGAGTGAATGACAGTATTTGACAATACAGTGGAGCCATGTCTTCTGAAGCAGCCTAGAACTCTCTATAGGTCAGCATCAAATAGATGAAGGTCTTGGTATAAATGCTTTTAAAATAAACACTTTTATAGCTACAATGCTCTAGAAATTACTGTAATGGGTGTAACTGGGTACCTTCACAAAAACCTCCACTAGAGTCATTAGTGGTTTCAAGCAAGTTCATAGAATACAGAACAGACTTGGTTGAAGAAAAGAGGACTCAGTCTCAGACCTGGATCGCAGTTCCATTCTCAGCTGTGTTAAACAAATGGCGCAACCACATACTTGGAAAGACTAACATTCAGCATTTCAACAAAGGAAATCAAGTGGACTTCCCTGCTGCATGTGATAAAGACTTTTGAATTAACAGTTCTTCTAAAATGTGGCTTTTAGGATATCTCTAAAAAGTTTAGGAAACAATCTGCTTAGCATGTTAGCACGATTTGTTACCATTTAAGAACGGCAGTCTAATGTGCATATATATACACATATGAAATTGTTATTTAAATTAATGATGAACAATACAGAACTCACTTGTTTGTCATCAATTATTTAATTCAGTTATGAAATAATTACTCCAGAACTGATAAGGAGTTGCCAGAAAAATCAATGACTGTCAAAATTTTAATTTTCTAGTCAGGAAATTAACTTCAATACTTCTACTTGCTTCTCTGCTTGTCTTCTCCTACTGTCTGAAAGGCCTGTTTGAGTACAAGTCACTGTTCATTTTTATTTTGCCCAATGTGTGATGAATACCAATGAGCTTTTGAAGAGATTTGAAATGTTTGTTAACAGTTTCCTCCAAAGGCAGATATTCTTTTCAGGAACTTTGCCTAATCAGTTATTTTAAATTCAACACTTTTTAGCTTAACCAACAAGATAACCCTATAGAACTTGGACTTTCTGGGTATAGAACTACATATGATTTACTTTTTACACATATAAGCGTAAAACTTTCCTTGGAAAATAACCGCAGCAAACAAATCCCGTCCATTTCTTTTGGTTTGGTTTGGTTTGGTTTGATCTACTTTTTTTTGGGATTGGAATGGAAAATATCCCTATCTTGTACTCAATATGTATAATTAGGCCTCTAGTGTTCTTGTCTTTTTCCTCTTCAGACCTTCTGTATCTTTTGAGAGTCAATTGTTTCTTAAGGTGTGTTTATATAATATGATGCTGACACTTGAGCTTCCAAGTAAATAATAAGGAGAAAGAAGCACTTCAAAAGTGGAATTCATTCTTTTCACTGTATCCGTCTACAAATGGGACAAAAACATCCATACATGTTTACAGAAATTCCAGTGTAGATAGCTGAGGCTTAAAGAAGTGGCATCCAAACTCAAGGGTTAGGAATATTCTGTCCAGCATACCCTTGTGCTCCCAAAGTTGTTTTTCTTGCTGCTTTTAACAGTTATCTTTCTTCTGTCTTCAACAAAATGTTCTGCCTAATTTTATTCTCTTGTACTGACCTTACTTTTTTCTCTTAGTCTTTCAAATTATGTTACTTGGGTTACTGCTGTCATGTTTTCCTATTTATTCTACATGCAGCTAACACAAATCTTTGTACTTTTGGTGTTCACTAGGCTCACATGCATATAAATCTTATATGTGGCTCTATCATAATAATATGCTAACATAATAAGATGCTAACATACTAATTTTGATCCCACTATCAGTAGAATATATTGCATTTAAAGTAAATTCATTCTATCCTGATTATTGTAATTATAATTTATAAGTGTAATAGCCCTCTGTTTTTGCTACATACTATTTATTTCCCTTCATTCTCTCAGGATTTTAAATTGCATTTTCATGGTCAGTGCAGTTAAAACTGCTCTTGACATTTACACCTTCATCAGTATTTCACGATTCACCATTAAAAGCTGAAACAATTGTTCCATGTGGCTCATCAATCATGTGCATCAAGAAATTGTCTGCAAAACATTCCAGAAATCTCTTATATTGTTTGTACACAACCCTTTGCACAGATAGTGAAGAGAACTGCAATTGTGAGGACTTTTTCCAGATATTTCAAGAAGATTCCATCTAACTTCTTTATCAGGCTTTTTGCAACAGATTGCCCAATTTATTAGCACTTACTCCGGACTGTCCTCTTATCCTCAAGAGGCTTATTCCCATTTCCAATTTTTCTCCCCTGCAAACAATGAAGATGCATTGAGTGTAAGCCCACCTCCTCAAATTTTTCACCTGTCTTCCTCAAAACTTTGTATTCAGACACTAAGGCTCCTGCATGCGATTTGCTTTACCACCTCTCTGTAATCCCACTGAAGTCAAAGCTCTCCAGCTGTAGACAGATTTTTAGCTTCTCCTGTTTGTTTACCATGCTGCATGGTTAAGGTGAAGGTATTTGAGATGGACTCAGAAAAGTAAAGGAACCTTACCCACCATGCAGAGCTCCAGACAGTTCTTTACTGTCCCTCCATATCTTTGCTTTTTTTCAGATGATGACACTTTCTTGTTGTACCTACTTCAGCCTTTCATCCCATTTTTCAGATGGATCCTGTCCCCTGTAGTCAGTCCTCTTTTTTCAAAGAGACTCCCGTGATCGTTACGCACAAAACTCTCTCCAGGACACAGCCACCCGATCAAGTGCTGATATGCTGGTGCACCCACTTCTGCCTCAGCTTTTTCTCTTTACTTTAGGAACTGGGACCACCACCTGGGCCTCCAGATGGAGTAACCTTTCCTACTACTTCCTGTCCTTTGCTTCTCTCCTGTTGCCAAAAGCCTGCAATGATACTTGTTAAGGGCAGGGTTGCCCTGTCAGTAGCATTGATGCCTACACGGATGAGCAGCAATAGGAATAGTCTCAGAACTGCACAAGCCTTGCCAGTCTCTCTTTGAGGTCTAGGAGGGAAGCAGGGGTCAAGCAGAAAATCTAAAACACCAGTTTAGATCAACAGGTGAGTGCATCAATCTGCCGTCAAGATGACATCCTCTGTCACCCTCTTTGTTGGTTCAAGCTGTCTCTGATGCCTGCCTGACTGGAGGTCATCTCACCCATTCCAAGGGAAATACACCTGTACAGTAATTGCAGCAAAAGAAGGAGCTTTTCTTTGTTGCTAGAAATCAAAAGTTTCTAGTCTTTTCCCCTATGGGCTCCTACTTATTCTTATCCCATAATGAGTTCCATAACTCCATAGGAACCCCTTTGATCTGTAAAGGGAGAACTTGTTTAGTTGACTACTCCCAGGGTGTCTCACTCTGGTAATAAAGGTCTCACCATTTTTCCTCAATTGCCCTGGGAGCAGCCAGCTTCCTTTCAACTGATGAGGTGTCTCTCCTTCCTCTGTTCACCCAGTACTATGTGTTTTGGGTGATAATCCTTCATCCACACAGTCCAGCTGTCCACCACCGTTATTGCAGTGTCTTGAGGAGGGATTCTGGTCCCCTATGCACCCTGGCTGACCACACTGTCTGCTGCGAAAAGTGCGGTACTTAGGTTAAGAGCCTAAGCTCGCCATCAAGATGTATGGTCCAGTATCGATATACAGTACAGTATATTGCATACATTATTGCCAAAGTGCTTCTGAAAGAGAATAACATCACAGGGGAAATGTTCTTAATACATAGATACTCTAGTGGAAAAAGGGACAGTTTTCTTTAACATGAATATTTTTTTTCTGAAGGACTTGCTTAAATTCATGTTTCTCAGACTATTTATTGAGCAGATTGTTGCAGTTTACATCAAAAAACTCATTTAAAATGAAAGTTGTTTAATGCATATAGACCTTTCTGTTTCTCATTCATCTTTCTGAGTGAAAATTAGCATAATTCTAACACAAACCCAACAAAAATATTTTACTGAAACTAATATGATGTGTGGTGCATACATAATTATGATTTTCAGCTTTAGAAAACAGTTTAATATACACTACAAATCAGTTTTGCTTTCACAGACATGAAAACTTTTTGCAGTAAATGAAAAGACAGATTTTTATGCTCCATCGATAAGCTTAATAAAGCAGACATTGCATTTCTGTAGAGTCTTTTTTCATTGAAAATATTTATGAGAATCTGTTGCTAGTCCAGCAAAAACTATATGTAGAAGTAGACATATTGGTCTATTTTTTTTTAAGGACCTGAACATTTATTATTTGTAAATCCAGATAGATCAGATTGCCAAGAACAAATATGATCAGATAGAGTAAGATAGTCGCTCAGTTTGTCTCAGAAGACATGGTCATAATTTGCCTTCAGCATTTTGATAACAATCATTCTGAAGATTCGATTGTCTACTTGCAGTGTCAACAACAGTCTTGAGTATATTATTCACTTGATTTAAATTAAAGGCCACTGATAACAGTAATTTCCCTGAAAGATGTAAAGACACTAAATTTACCTTTCACAATATAAAGCAGAGACTAGCAGATGAAATTAAGACCCTAAAGCTATTCCTCCCTGCCACCCACCTTGATAAGAATGGTTTAATCATGACTGAAGCCACAATCCTATCTGCATGATCACTGTCACTCTTACATACTTAGCAGCGACATGAGGGTAAGGGATGGGGGACAAGATATTGTAATATAACTCAGAAACACCCTGAAAACTGAAGAAATCCTATGCTATCCCTCAAACCAAATAGGGCTTGTGTTTTGTATGGAATAATCATTCACTTCAGTTATGTGAATTATGAAAAATACTGACAGCAAACCTATGCCTTCTGCCTTTTTAAGGCATTGAGCACTTTTTTCACTTCAGCCTACACTGCAGAAAAGCTAAGTGATAGGCTCTTCTTTAGCCAAAACAGATACCTCAAAGCATGAATGTATGCCTATTGTTATGATCCTATGAGATTTTCATGCTAAATGGAGAGGAACTTAAATGGTATAGCCCCCTACAGGTTAGTCAGCTTTAGAAAATAAGCAGATCGGAATACCTGTGGGTAATCAGGACAATTTGGCACCTGAATCTTGCACTGGCAGGATTTTCATGGATTAGATTATTTTCCCTTTCCGTGTCTTTTTACCTGAAGGCTCATTTCTATATTACCTGTGTTTCCAGACAAAATCTCTAAAAGCTTGTGATGACTAATAATCTATTGTTTTCCTGTCTACTGAATTAACAAATTGCTATAATTAATCTTTTTTATAAAGCTGCTTTATAAAGACTAGTTTGACATAAAAGAAAATATAAGAAGATTAAAATGCAATAAACTTACACTGTTTTGACTTCTGAGTCTTAAAAATACTCATGACTAAAAAACTGGTAAAAAAGAGATGAATTATCATGTAAAGCACACATATATTTAATTTCACAGAAGTGTTCACATCTATTTGATAAAGATGAAATAATCTGTATGTTTAATATTTTGAAGTAGATATTATTTTCAGTTTCAGTGAATCAAAACAAAATCAGTAAAAGATATTAATACTGTCAGTTTTTGATTTTCAAGGAAGGTAGAAGTAGAACACTAAAACAAATGAGAAAAAAAAAATCTTGGCAACCATCCAGTCTTATGGATTTTCTCCTTTATGCAATCATAGCTGGTGTTACCAAAAGAAATATTGCTTATGTTTGATGATAGCCTTCACAGTGGTCATATAGAACAGAAGCTATCACACGGGACAGCCAAGGGATCAGACACAGACAGCATGGGTTTAGGAAAGGCAGATCCTGCCTGAGCAACCTGATCTCCTTTTATGACCAGGTGACCTGCCTGATGGATGAGGGAAAAACTATGAATGTTTACCTGGAACTTCAGCAAAGCCTTTGACACTGTGTCCCACAGAACTCTCCAGGAAAAACTGTCTGCCCATGGCTTGGACAGGTTTTGTATTTGCTGGATGGCTGTCCTCAGGGAGACGTAGTGAATGGTTGCTGCATCCACTTGGAGGCCAGTCACTAACAGGGCTCCCCAGGCCTCAGTGTTGAGCGCAGTCTTATTTAATATCTATATCTTGATGCTCTGGGTAAGGGGATTCTGTCCTCAGTAATTTCACAGACAACACCAAGCTGGTTAGCAAAGTTGATCTGCTGGAAGGTAAGAAGGCTCTGGAAAGGGATCAGGACAGGCTGGCTAGATGGGTTAAGTTCATTAGTACGAGGTTCAACAAGGCCAGGTGCCAGGTCCTCCTCTTTGGTGACAACAATCCCATGCAGCACTATAGGCTGGAAGAAGAGTGTCTGGAAAGCTTCCCAGTAGAAAAGAGCCTAGGGGTCCTGGCTGACAATCGGGTAAACATGATCCAGCAGTGTGCCCAGGTGGCCAAGAAGGCCAATGGCATCCTGGCCTGTATCAGTAATAGTGTGGCCAGCAGGACCAGGGCGGGGATTGTCCCCTTGTACTCAGCACTGGTGAGGCCACACCTTGAATTCTGTTTCCATGTCTGGGTCGCCCACTAAAACAGAGACACTGAGGGGCTGGAATTTGTCCAGAGGACATCGGAGCTGATGAAGGGTCTAGAAGGAAAGTCCTATGAAAAGCAGCTGAAGGAATTAGGATTGTTTAGCCTGGAGAAAAGGAAGCTCAAGGAAACCTTATTGCTGCCTACAATTACCTGAAAAGAGGGTGTAGTAAGGTGGGGGTTGGCCTTTCTCCCAGACAATTAGTTCGTGATGAGAGGACACAGCCTCAAGCTGCACCAGGGGAAATTCAGGTGCACATCAGGAGAAATTTCTTCATGGAAACGGTGCTTAAGCACTGGAATGGGGGCTACCCAGGGAGGGGGGTGAGTCACCATCCCTGGAGTCAGTAAAGAAATGAATGGGTATGGCACCTTAATGCCATGGTCTAATTGAGAAGATAATGTTTGGTCAAAGGTTGAGCTCAATGAACTCAAAGGTCTTTTCCAACATAAATGATTCTGTGATTTTGTGACAAAATATAGACCAAATATATCAATAAATCTAGTTAGTAAAATTTTGCGTTTCTGCATCTGAGTTAGTCATCTTAGATTCTTTTTACAGCAAGTGGAAACAAAGACAAACCTAAAAGTTGCCAATCATCTCATCCTACTATAGATTATTTAAAGCAATAAGTTGTGACTCATTTCTCCTCATTAGCTACAAAGACAGCTTACAATGCCTAGCTCAAATGTACATATCTCCATGTTGTCACTTCAGGGTTGACTGAGTTGCTCAGGGTTGACTAAGTTGCTAAATATAGATATCTTATGTCACTTAAGATGCTGCAGGATGCTGAAGTCAGCTGCACAAAGCTGGCAGATATGACAAAGGACTTATGAGAGACCTGTGGTTCTCTAGTTTAGATACTGGAGGTAAGGAGAGCTAGAGTAGCACATCTCAAATGGGAATAAATTCATGTGTTTAGGTAATTAAATCAAATTTGTAAAATCGGGCAAGTTGAATTGCTAGACCTTCTGTCATGGAAAGTAGAGACTGTAGGTAGTGTTATAAATCCAATATTCTGATAAAATTAATTTGATTGCATTTTTTCTTTTCTTATGCTGTTAAAGACTGAGTTATCCAAAAGGGCCTCAAGGTATGCTAATGGTCAGCTAGGGTCTAAACATATACTGTAGCCAGTGGAAATGTACTTCAGTAGAATCTAGTGACTTGTCTTATCCTGAATTAAGCTCTAAGGATTCTATGTGGCTGCCCCGCACTAGTATCTTGTACTTTCCAAGACAACAGGTTTGCTCAAAATAATTCTAACACAGCCAGCAACTCTAAAGCCAGGCATCAAGGCAGTGTGTGTGCCATTCTGGACAGGCAACTGAAAGCCTGGAAAAATGCCCTGGAACAAGCCAGATGATAATACATGTGTGTGTGTGGGCGAATGGAGCCCTCAATGTTGAGTTAGTGAGCTCATCTCATTTAAGGGGAAGAAGAAGAAAGTGAAAAGAAGGAAATGAAGGAAAAGGGAATAGAACAAGAGGAGTGAAAAGGTGGTACAGTACAAAACAATTCATGATTTAAAGGACTACAGGTTTCAAGATCTAATTTGTTAGATTTTTTTCTATTTTCCACTTTCTGCTTTATCACTCTCCTCCTGAAATGTGACCGTTGGGAAAAAAACCTCCTAACACAAATAACCAAGCACACACACACACACAAAATCCATCCCAGAAACCCCACAAACAAACCCCTTTTTTCCTATTCATTTTTCTGAGAAGGCTTTGTTCCCCAAGACAGTTGTCATTTTCTGTTTGATTTGGGTTATTTAATAGTCTTTGTTCTAAAAATGTTTTCATGCTTTCTAGAATGATGTATTTCTTCTGTTAACTTGGGTGTTTAATTATTTTATGAGGGTGGGTGTCGTCCTGATTTTTTCAGTCTTCTCTTCTGTTTCACAGTTTCATGTTTTGGGTTCTTTCTCACACTCTGGTCTGTAAACACTGGCCAATGTTATTGTAGTTTCAAGATAGTTTACATTCTTTGTCTTAGAGATATGGACAGCTGATGGACAGTTGTCTTGACCAATGAGATGGGGAGAGGTGTCAACCTTCTCCCCCAGTCCCTGGCCTTTTGTAGATATGATATATATCGGAGTCAGACTTTCAAATAAAGTAGAGTTTTAGCTCATGCCTTCTGATCAAAGTGTGAGTGTGTGTTTGTGTGTGTGTGACGGATTGGGACAGGTGGGCTTTGTGTGTTTCATATTTATTATACTAGAAAACTGAACCCACATCACACTCCGTGGGATATATTCACAGTCACCAAAGTTTCTTCATTCTTTCATGGAAGAATTTGTGATTCAAAACATTTTCAAAATTCACAAAGAAGTTGAAAAAAAATTTAGAGAGGAACTGATTTACTGAGGAAGAACAAGTAAGAAATATAAGTATGAAAGGTGCATATCTATTTCACCAACTGCGTTCTGCTACAAACATAGTAGGAATAGATGGATTTTTATATTGTATCAGCTCCATAGAATTTGTTTTACCTAGATCAAAGTAATGGAACAACACCTCCCCCATTTCACCCCTCCATTTTAGTATAAATACATGATTCTTGTTCACAATTTAGAGCTAATCTCAACTTTTTCCTTCTATATTAATAACTCTGAAAACTGATAAGTGGGGCAATGTGCATTTTTTTTTTTTGCAAAATAATAAGGGAGAACAGTTTTTGTTATTATTATAGTCTTCGTAAATGTTGCAAAGATAGTGCATCAAATTTAAAAATATATTTATTTTACCTTTTAATCACAAAGTGGAAAAGGGATATAGGTAAGGCCAGAGCACCCAAGGTAAGTTTCTAAATTAATTGAACATTCTAAAATTAATAATATTTCAATAATAATCCATGATTGAGGAATAAATATGCATTCTTCTCTTTTTAGCCCTTTCAGACTTTCATTATTTATTGAAAATACAATGGTTCATTATTATTTATGCATATACGTGCAAATATTAAAAGTATTTGTTTTCAAAATGTTCTGGAACAATAAAAGATGAAGGGAAATTCCTACTCAAATTGCTACCAACAATTTCTTGCTGATTTCCTTTGTCTGAGATTCTCAGTGATAATAAATAATCCCCAAAACATGAATCCCTTCATCTACGATTTACTCAGTTTCAGGTGTACAGACTGTCCTACATTTCTACAAGGACCTCACTCACAGGGAGAAGGTTTAATGTAAGCCAGTGAAAAGAAACTTATTGAGATAAAGAATAAAATATCAGCAAATAATATAAATCTCTTATTCCAGAGAATAAGTTATTTCCTCTTAAAGAATTTCCCAGCATCTCTGAGAAATTGAAAGAATTTTTATTTCTTTTTTGTTTGCTAGCAGTTTAAATACAGGATAGATTTATTCAAGGAACTAAAATTACTTTCATTTACATATTAAGTTTTATATTAAATAACATTCTTAGCACTTGAAATTCTACTAATCTTCTTTGTTTATGATTTCTGTTTCAAATGTATAAGTGCTGTAACAATAGGTTCACAGGAAAAACAAATTCTCACTGAGTTGACTTGATTTTGTTTGTCATTTTTAGAAAGGTTTCAGATTACTGAACTACAGTTCTCTGTTTTTATAGATAATATCCATTTTGACTGTAAAGAAAATGTCAATGGAATTTAATAAAGGTGAATAATACTATATTAATTATTATAAAAAGCATGATGTTCCAAAAATTTTACATGGGTTTTATAGATAGAATAAATCAATTAGTTGTCCTTTTCAAATTTCTTTCTGATGTTCCTGTTACTGCAATTTAAGGAAGCTCTTTTGTCACATTCTTTATAATTTTCCAGGTTTTATTTCCTTCACTGCCTAATCTGTTTCTTTTCTCAGAGGACTATTGCTGCAGCTAAACATTTTGGGATTAAATGAGGTGACATGTTTTGAACAAGAAAGATTGTGTGTCAAGATGATCATTATCTAGCAGGTGAATAGGGTGAATAGTAGATATTTGGGCTGCACAAGCTGTTAGCAGTTATACTGAAGTTAATTTTGGGAATTGTAATGTATTGTCCTTAAAAAGCATTTTTTTTCCTTAAGACTTCGCACCAAGGTTTCAGCAACCTTATTTTTTTTTAATATCGACCTAAATAGATATCTACAAACATTCTGGCTTCAGTGTGTGGAATATTGTTAGCATCCAAAGAAAAGGAGTTTGCTTTTGCAACTCATTTAAAAAATAGTAAAAATTTATGTTTTAACTAAACATAAACATTTTAACAGAAAATATTTGTTTATTTACAATTCTTTTTCTCAGCTAGGAACATGATCTACCAAGCAATTTGTTGTCTTAATGGAGTTTATGGTAATTCAGGTTCCTATGGTATTCCTCAAAACTGAATTTTTTTTTCTTTTTTTTTTTTAGAGTATCACACATCCTACCTCTGACAACTACTGATTTGTGGCTTCTGATTTAATTTGTACTCTGACCAGGAAGTAATACATGGAAGAGTGATGTCTTTAGTGCTTTCTCTATATTCAAAATATTTTTATAAACACTCATAACTGGAACAAATGTAAATGTTCTATTCCCTGGCATAGATTCATTAGGTTGGCTTTAATCTGAAATATTAGATGTATATGTCTTCTTTGTAAATTTTTTAAAATAAAATGACATAGTCAAATGTTCTTTGGGGGTAGAGGTCTGGCAGGACAAGAGCAAGAAAGCCAAGAGAGATTTGGGGGTGTCATGGAGAAATCGCTCCTCTACCACCGGCTCTGGAAAGCTTAGCAAAAAGGTGGTTAATTAATGAAAACAGAAAGAATGTTAAGTGCAGTTTTTCCTAGCACTATTTTAAAAGTGAATGCATCAACAAGATTCAAATTAAAGCTCTCTGCAGGTGGATATAATAGGAATATATTAGCATTACTGGCTGCTTCTGATGACTCTGAACTTTTAGAAACACATTGCTTTATAATGTATTTTAAAAAAGATTTTATTTAGAATATTAGGATAAAAAAATATAATGTCTTCTGAAGAGGTAACCCTAGAGAATTTATAAGGGACTGATTTTATAAAAAGTATGCAATTTGGCAGGTAAGGGGTTTTTTTTGTTGTTTTTTGGGAGGGCGGGGATTGTTGGGTTTTTTTGGTTTGTTTGGTTGGTTTTTTTTTGTTTCTTGGTTTGTTTTAATTCCTAAATACCAAGTTAAATACCTAAATTACTAACAGAGAACTAAATAATTAAACATTCTATTAAACTTGGTAAACTCTGTCTTATTTCCCAAATGAAATGGATACAGCCATACAAGCTTAATGTATCTATAAATTCCTGTACAAAACCATGAGCAAAACTTGGAAAAAAAGGCCTTTACAAGTAATGATCAAATACGTCAAGATTCTTTAATTTCAGTTCCTGTAGCAGAACAGTTTAGTGGAAATCCACACTTGAAATATGAACTAAAACATTTGTAAAACCTCCGGTTTCCACAGGTGTTTCTAATTATCTCTTTTGAGGTAAAACGCTGAAATCCCATGGACTAATGCAGGGTAAAAAAAAAAGAAAAAGAAGTTTCTGAGATATTCAGCTCCCTCATTTTTCCTCCAGACAAAATGATGTGCCAAATCAAAGTATGGCAATATATTAGTGAATATAAAAATTAGAAACCACTGCAAGAAAAGAAACTTTAGGCTTATGTCACAGTATGAGATGAATGAGGATATGTCTTCAGACAGAAGTTAAGTACTTTTTATGTCTGTGGGGGTGGGGGGAGGGCTTCTGCTGGGACAAAGGAAAATTTTTCTTATATCATCCATAGAATCTGTTGTTAATGAAAGTCATTTGTAGAAACACATTAATTTTAGTATATGGATTATTGGGAAAATGAAGGCATTTTTTGCTAAAAAATACAAATATGACTTGTTTGTGATGAGGAAGAAGATACAACAAATGAGAATGGATGAAATAAAAAACAACTTATGAATCAAAACTGAGGACCCTGTAATGTCACTCAGGCAAAGCCCTAAATATCAACATTGATATTTAGGAAAGCAAATTGGAAAATACAATGTTAAACCTAAACCTTCTTAGTAGCATAAGATATCAATTATGATGATATTTTCTGCTGAAAACCTCCTCACAGGCTTATTCTTAAAGTGTTGTGGATGAGTGATCACCTATGTGTTCCAACTTAAATAGATCTCATGGAAGTCTTGGCTCACTCAGGCTGAGTGCAGCACAATGCACTTTAGTGGTTGAATGCCAACCACTTGCCTAATAACCTTGTGTCTGGATAGCTCATTAGAAAGTGATGGTGGAGTTGGATGGGTTGGTTACATAGGTCCTGTGTAGCAGCAGTTGTTGTGGGTCAGGATTACTGCTGCCTTCTGGTCATAACTGAGTAACTATGCCTATGTCATGCAAAATATGCCAAGATGGAAAGAAAGAGGAGGGAAGCTCAGATAACACACCTTTATTGCTCTAAACCAAAGGAAGGCATTCAGTACAAGTCAAATAAATCCCTATAACTCATGTTGAGCAGCCAGAGGTGTCCTAAGGCTTTCTGAAAGGAACTGACTGGGAATATCAAAGAGTTCATATCTTTCCATTAAAATAGTTTTTATTGTGTATGACAGCTACATAGATGAAGGAAACTGACCTTTAGTGTTCCTTTGGGAGTTGAAGAATGTTTTAATTATGCAACAAGTTTGTATCTAAATTTAAGGAGCTCAAACTGACAGCTTCACTAACATTCATAAGCACTTTATCTCTACTAAGTTTTACAGGACACAAGATGAGCCTTTCAGGATTAAAAAAAAAAAAAAAAAAACAAACAAAAAACCAGAACTAAAATATGGATTAAACTAGGCCTCTGTGTTAAGTAGATCTTTCCTTTAGCTTGAAATGATACGAGTGAAGCTGAAATCAAGGTGATAAAGGAACCATGAATCAATTGCTAGGATTTTAAAATATATGTTATTTTAAATACTCTGGCATTATTCCAGATCCCTAAATCAGCTATTGAGAGTATTAAGAAAATTGAAGTTAGAAAAAAAAAAAAAGAATAAAAAAGGATGAAAAGGGAAAAAGAGAAAACGCAAGCTAACCCAAAGTCCCTCACAAAGATATACATGATTGTTTACACAGGTTTCAGCTCTGTGAGCTAGCCACAATGCTGCAATACGCTGTTCAGCAAATTTCCTTATGGAAAAGAAATATATCGACTCTTTTTTTTTTTTTTTTTTCTGTTGTGAAAACTGAAATTTCACAAAGATTACAAAAGAAAACTGATTTTATTTCATATAAGTTTCAGTTTTCATTGAAGTGAATTTAGTTATTCTTGAGGACTAATGTTCTATGATAAACATATCTCATTTAATTTTGCATAATGCCTTTATCTACATCAGATGTAATGGAAGATGATTTCCTTAGTGTGCATTGTTCTAAAACCAACAGATGGAAGACATTATATTTTAGTTAACATCTAAGCTTTAAAAAGATACCTTTATTTCCACAGTAATTATATCATCCCTTCTAGTATTGTCTTCCAGGCAGCTTGACTGCGGAAGAAAAGATTATCTTGTCCTCTACCAGAGCTTATTAGAAAGTTAAAGAAAACATGCAAAGCCTAACAGTTATATTTTTAAGACATAACTTCACGTTGTCTACCTATACATCATTTCATTAAACTAAAGTTATAAACAAAAAAATAAGTGCTTTCCTAAAGAGGAAAATTCCCCATTTCAATTATGTTTCTTTCCATAGTTGTGTATATCTGGATGACTTCTGGTAATATACTTACATATGTCAATAAAGATCCAACATAAAATACCACCTGTTATTTTAGATAAACCTTCTATTTTCATCTTTGAATGGAGCCACATATGGTAAATTAGATTAGCATGAGAACCAACAAATTCTGTGATAAAAAATAAGATCAAAATGGAGTAGTTCACACAGGATTAGTAATGATGAATTTTTTTTGTATTTATTCATGAGAGGAGGGATAACTGGACATTAAAATTCTTTTCTCTTAGAAGATGTCCTTTTTGGGACATGTTTACTTAAGCACCAAGACTGATTTGTCTTTTCATATCAAAAACTATATTATTAGGCAATTTTTAAAAATAAAAAATAATAAAAATAACAAAAACTCCTGTTCACCTCTCTGAAAATTGATTATGTCTAAGAGGNGGAAAGGGAAAGGGAAAGGGAAGATCAAACAAGGCAAGGTTGCAAATGTCTATTTGATCTTTTATCCTTGAAATTTAGAACTTTATATCGTGTTTTTTCCCCTTGCACTGGGTTATTTCTTGGTTAAATATTTCTCTTCTTTTACAATACCATTGAAGTCCCTTACCATTTCTGTGTACTGTACATCTAGAGATCCAAACAGCAATGAAGGTATAGCACAAGTTGATATTGGATTTTCTAATCTTAATTTTAAAAATTATGGATTTTTTAACACAGTTTCTTCAAACACACTCTCAGTGGGAAGCCAGTGGTAATTTTTTTTTCTTTTTTAAACAATAGAGCTTTTCATGTGAGTTTTGTTTGTCATGTGAATTTTGTAGATAATATGGATCAAATAACCAGCGNATTTTAGATAAACCTTCTATTTTCATCTTTGAATGGAGCCACATATGGTAAATTAGATTAGCATGAGAACCAACAAATTCTGTGATAAAAAATAAGATCAAAATGGAGTAGTTCACACAGGATTAGTAATGATGAATTTTTTTTGTATTTATTCATGAGAGGAGGGATAACTGGACATTAAAATTCTTTTCTCTTAGAAGATGTCCTTTTTGGGACATGTTTACTTAAGCACCAAGACTGATTTGTCTTTTCATATCAAAAACTATATTATTAGGCAATTTTTAAAAATAAAAAATAATAAAAATAACAAAAACTCCTGTTCACCTCTCTGAAAATTGATTATGTCTAAGAGGGAAAAAAATAGAAAAAAAATGGAAACCCAGCAACAACAACAAACAAAGAAAGAAAACTAATGTCCAAAACCTCCCAACCAACCAACCAGCCAATCTCAGCACGCAAGATTATATTAAGGGAAGAGAAATTATGGTTCTTTTGATGTCAGGGGCTAGTTTGTGGCCTACAGAGCCTTTCTCTGTTCAAAACTTTCAGACCAATTCTGTCTGTGCGAGAATAGGTTTTTCTTGTTTGTGTTGTTGCTTTTATTTCAAGTTGGGGTTCTTTGTGTATAAACACTTGTGAAGGACCACTCAGTCTCTTGAAGAAAGATCTGCTCCTTCCTTACCTGTTTCCTGGCAACCAGGATCTAAATCCAACTTCTCCATCCCCTGCAAACTTCTGTGACTGCCCTGCAGGGAAATGGCTTTTTATGAGGATAACTTTACAATTTCTCATCCTCAGTTCCAAGAGCTGTCAAGAGTACAGGATTTGACNTTTTTTTTTTTTAATATATTTCTGGTCCCATCGAATAAATATTTTGTAGAAAATTGCATTATTCATCCTTATTGTATGGAATACTGAACTATTTATTTAGTCATTCTGGATCTGACTATGAAAAGTATGAGTTTATTATAGATGTGGTAAGTACATCTAAATGTTATGGCTTTAAGAAAATTGTGAAGGTTTTAATTATTTCTAATGACAACTTGTTTTGTCTGCTTCCTGGTTTAGTAATCAATGGGAAAATGCTGCATATAAAATACATATTTAAAGTTACTAAGAACAACTATAATATCCCTGTAGAAAAACAACAAAAATTGCTAATATTAGTTTTAGCACATAATGAGTATAATCCTGAGTAATAAGTACTATTGCTTCACAATACTTGAAAGTTTCAGCTTTATTCTCCTCCTTATTTCTTATATAATGAAGATTCAATATGTCCTGCCTTCTATTTATATGGTAGGTTCCTCCAATTCAGAACTTAAAAATATAGCCTCCTCACCAGTCAAACTAAAAACACGGCTATAAACAACTGGTTTTAGTTGGGACACAATTAATAACTAAATCAGGAAGCCTAAAGGCTCTTACCTGCCCAGCCTAATAGTCTGGTTCTGCATTCCTAACAGATTTCTCACATTGAAAGTCATATTTCATGCTACACTTAGACCACGCAAGCTTGTAGAACAGTTGCTGAAACCCTTTTGCTTTAATATAAGCATAACTGTTTTGTTCCTCTTACAGCTATATAAATCTACCTTCTGCTTAGCCACCTGTAGAAAATTGCACCCAAAGTTATGCAGAAAGTTTGCACTGAACCTTGAAGACATGTACTCTGATATCCAGTTGGAAATTCAAACTCTTCTAAAGCTGAGAAAGTTTCTAAATAGTCAGTAGCTGAAGCCATTAAAGTGTTTGATCCAGCAAGTAGAGCTACAAAAAAAAAAAAACAAACTGGGGTAAAAAGTGAGGGGAGGAAACAGGGAGCATGTACTGTCTCTGTGACAGAGGAGATACAATGGCAGACTTGCTTAGTCTTTCAAAGCAGGGTAAGAGGACATCAAAGTTCACTGGATTAAAAATTATTAGTTCTATGCCCATTAATTACTCTGAGATGGGTATATTTTTTTATTCTTCTAAGATAATATAATGCATTATATTGCTTTCTTGCTTGCCTAATATTACATACTTCATTCATATATAGGCAAAGTTACTTCTGAAAAACTGCTAGGTTTTGACTTCTGGGCTCCTTTGCTTTGGCTTGTACTCTCATCTTCTTTAGACATTCAAGACTCAGAGTGTGAAGGGCTATGCTTGGGTGATAAAAATTGGTGCTACTGGAAGACAGCCATTTCACCTGGGTGTTTAGGGTTGATTTGTAAGGTCAGTTCAGGTTGTCATGGTGAACAAGTGATATTTGACTTTCAGCTGTCATCCTGAAATAAACAAACTGAATTTTCTGCCATTGTGGTGCCTTCACAGAAAATAATTTGGGTCTTGTGAAGGAAAGTTGAGTGAAAAAACATGGTGTGATGAAATTTGGGACATTTGCTAAATCTTGCTTCAAGGTGATTATAGAATACCCTGAAGTGCTACAGCATCAGCTATGTTGGGGACTTCTGCAGGCTGCTCATCACATTTTGAAAGGTTAGGATGATGTGTGAATCAAGAGGGATCAACATCGGTGTTTTAGAATGTGGGCTGTTCATAACTACCAATAGAAACAACCCAAATTCAATTTAAATAGGGTGTACTGTTCTGTTCTTGACAGCAAAGCTATTTTTGGTCATACTAATTAGGAAACTACTGAACAGGGTGGTTTTGTTCTTTCTCTCTAACTGAACTTTCTTGATCGCTTTTCACCAATTATATATTTTCTCTTAAGTATTTTGTTAGTAAATGTCATGAAATTTTGGCAGAATTGGACTTTTTTTCCTGCCTCTTTCTCTTAGTTCTAAATAAGAAACCTTTTGTTCTAGCAATGGTACAGTATCTTTTGTATATATTATTTCCTTCCATGATAATGAACTGGACATCTGGGACAACTCTTTTATTAGTGTTGGCTTGATACATTGTTCAGACAGAAAGGTTGAAAAATACCCTCTTTGGGTAAGGATAAGATAGCAAAATTAGCAAAATAAAAAATGTCTCCAAAGTGCTAAAACCTTAAACAAGTAGTCAAATGTCACTTAATAACTACTGGTTAAATTGGATCAAGGGCACTCTGGTCTGCACTAGGCTGTTTTCAGCAGTCAGCCAAGGGATGTGAACCTTTCCTCTTACTCAGCATGGGATGCCACAGCTGGAGTGCTGAGTTCAGCTCTGGGTCTACAGTACAAGCAAGGAAGTAAACAAGAAAAAAAAAAGAAAAAAAGAAATAAGCAAGAAAGCAAGGACAAATATCTCAAAATGGAGAGATTACAAATTGTTTTGAAAGTCAAAACTTGAAGGCAATAAACTATGTGACTATGGTACAAGCTTTCTCATAGCAGACGTGTTGATAAATGTAATTCAAAAAAGCATTCCAAAAGCAGCCCTATTATAGAAAAGCCGTCCTTTAGACTTCAATTTACTCTTTTATCCAAGAAAGAAACCAAAACAGAAAAAAACCCTCTAAGTTACTTCACTGCCCAAAATCAAAACAGTGAAAATCCTAAATTGCTCCAGTACCCAAAAAGATGTGATTATTTCTTTTAAAGCTAACATAATTTTGACTAGCAATTCAAAATAGTTAAACTCTAAGTAATAAATATTAAATCACAAAACAGTATAAAATTGAAATATATAAGTTATTCAAATATTTTAGCTGTTAAAATTTGAACCATATTAATTTGACTGAAACTGTTGGCCTTGAGACAGGTTTTCTTTCAAATATCTCCACTCAGTTTTGCAGGGGATTAATATCCCCACTCCAACAAAAAAACACCCAAATTCAAAACCATTCTTAATTCTAAGGTAGTTCAAATCAGTCTAAAAGTACATTTCAGTGTTCTGTTATTTTTATACAGAATAATGAGATAGATTGAAAGATTGCAATTCAGCTATTTTTCATTGGCTGGAAAAGTGTAGAAGCAAAGCCCAGATATATTTTATTTGACATGACTCCATCGGAGCCTTTCCTGAAAATTGTCACAGATGAATTTACAGTGAGCTAGATTCCAGAACAGAACTATACCATGCAGAGATGTATCTTATCCTTCTTTGCTAATGAATATCATTGTATTTTTCTGTCCAGACCTGTTTAAAATGCCAGCGTAGGATCAGGCAAACAGGTCTAAGTTCTTTCCAAGATGTGCTCAAGTCCAATAGGCTACACTTGTAATTCTCTATTTTATACCTATCAAAGTCAGGGATTTAATACTATTTCTAGAAAAGGTAGAATGACTCCACAGATAAACACTTAGAAAATTCTAACCTAAATAATAGAGTCATAGACAGGCTTGGGTTGGAAGAGACCTTTAAAATCATCAAGGTCCAAACCCCTTCCATGGACAAGGACAGTTTCCACTGGACCGGGTTGGTTAAAGCTCCATCCAGCCTGGCCTTGAACAACCCTTGGGGAGAGGAATCCACAACTATTCTGGGCAATCCATTCCAGTGCCTCGCCACTCTCTAACTGAAAGTCTCACATAAAACTTTTGAGCTATGTACATACTATAAATTTTTTACACTTTCATTATTATCAGTACCTAAATCTGTACAACATAAATTCCTTTTCTCTCAGATCTCTGTATTACATAATTTTGTGAGTTCTTGTTCAACTAAAATTTATAACTTCATTTATTTTTTACTCATACAAAAACATTTTGAAAGAACATTAGCAAATGTCAATGTCAACTATAAATCCATTTTGTGGGGGGGTTTTATATTTGCTGTAATTTTTTGAGTGAAAATATAACTTTCTATGTAGTACACTTAATTTAAGCCTACTAGCATTTACCTAATACTCCTCATAGTTCTTTGGAAATACAGAATTAAATGTTGTAAGTGGAAACAGTGAACACTCATCTTGGAAAATGGAAACCAATTTTTTTGCATACATACATTTACAAAGCATAAATTATATCCCAGAGGCAAGAATTGCTACAGAGTTGTCTAAACCACATTAGAGGCCTTAATATTGACATTTGATCTAGACTTCATACCCAGACTTCATATTCTGTACTCATAATGATACAGTTCTCTCTTGAAAAATCAGGTAAAGAAACTCTTAAATTCTCCTATGTCAAAAGTAAAGAAACAATCTTTACTGCAATTTGAAGAGCAGCTAGTCATGAATGGCATAGATTGGTAATAAAGCAGTGTAGGGTTTGAACTGTAATGTTTAAGAAACTTTCTCTTTTAACTTCTGCAAAAGAGAAAGTTAAGATAAAAAAAAAAAAAAGACAATAAAATCCACTTAAATACTATTATTTTCTTCTGAAAAAAAAAGGAGAAAAACTTACATGCTTGTAGAGAATCTAAACAAAACAAAGAGGTCCCCTTTTGATTACATCTGGGGGTTATTTCAGCCAGTCTCCCTGCTCAAGCAAGGCAACTTCGAGCCAACTGCTCAAGACCACACCTGGTGGCTTTTGAATATCTCTGAGAAGGAAAATTTCACAGCCCCTCTGCACAAGCTGTGTCAGTATGTTTGGTCACCCACAGTGAAAAAGTGTTTTCTGATGTTCAGAGGGGCCTCCAGTGTGTCAGTTCGTACCTCTGGTTTTGTATCTGGACACCACTGAAAAGGGTCTGGCTTTGTACTTTTTTCTCACACTTATATAAAGCAATTGTGGTAAATTTATGCTTGTAAGTATGCTTTTGATTTAAAGTTTTGCTTTTCAAAAATAAAAAGAAGAAAAAAATCCCACAAGCACTCTTCTACCGAAGAAATCTGTGCATTCTACTATGCATATGTGAAGACATGCTAAAAAAACCCTGAGTCGTTTTGAATTATTGATTACATATTATTGCTTATTTTAATTGCTTTTAACTATTAGCTAAAATGTTATTGTGTTTATACTAGACTTAGACATATCAGTGATTTATTATTTTCTCTTCACTTATAGGAATGTTAGAAAATATGTTAAAATTGTCTGAAATTACAAGTAACATGAACAAACCATTTCACAAATATTTTTAACATTAAGGGGTTCACTTACTTGATTTCTTAGATAAAATTTCTTTTCTTAAAATGTTGTTTATGTGGACATTTTTTCTATATTAAAAGTTATCTTCAGCATGATTAGACTAGAATAGAACAGAATAAAACAGAACAGTATAGTTTAAGTTGGAAGGAATCTACAGTGGTACTCTAGTGTAATTTCCTGAACACTTCAGGGATGAACAAAAGGTAAGGCATGTTATGAAGGGCATTATCCAAATTCCTCTTAAACACTGAGAAGATTAGGGGATTGTCCATCTCTCTAGGAAGCCTGTTCTAGAGTTTTAAATATTCTATTAGCTAAGAAATTGTTCCCTTTGTCTGGTCTGAGCATCCCCTGGTACAGCTTTGAACCATTACTTGCAAGCATCCTCTCCCTGGATACCAGGGAGAAGAGATCAGCACCTCCCTCTCCACTTCGCAGGAAGCTGTAGATAGCAATAAGGTCACCTCTTAGCCTCCTTCTAACTAAATTAGACAAACATAATTTTTAAAGAATAGTTGGGAAATGTACACCTGTAGTATCAAATTGCTACTAACTACATTTGGTCTTTGCCATTTCAAGACAAGTAAGAACAAGGGATCAAGCACGACCATTAAAAAACCCACACTTGTATTTCAAATGTAATACCGATCCTCCTGAAGCCAACTGTTGGGCTGCTAATAAACAGTTAGACACAGGTCTTTATGACCTGTATAAGGGGCTCTTACATTTTCTCAGTCAAAACTGCAAATGAGATAGGGTTGTGTGGTGAAGGAGAATGTGTTTTACTTGCTGCTCTCTGCAGAAGTTAAAAAGAGTGAAGAGACATGGAGAGCAGTATGATGGATGATATACAGTAGGGATCCCCAGGCTCTTCTATCTTTGCCACCTGGTAGTTCACATACTACAGCTAAGCTGTACTTGGCTTGGTAGGAAGCCAGGGGCTGTCACTGTCACACTGATTTAAAGCACTGCACCTAGGCCTAGCACATTTGTCATCCTTCTGAAGTGTAGCGAACACTTCTTGTGTTGGATACACTCATAGAACAGTTTCAAATATTTTTAAAAGTTTTAGTGCTTAATCTGGTGTGCACACTGGTCCTAAGCAGCTGGTGTCCGAAATATTGAAACAAAGAATAAATAGGAAGTAATAGGAAGTAACAACTGGGTAACTGGTTGTATCTGATGAATGTATGGACAAAAAAAAAATACAGAAAAAGGTATATGCAATAAGATGTTACTCTTAGTGTTTAGTTAAAACCCTTTTAGTTTGTCTCTTTTAAGGAAGGTTTTGTATTTTATATACATTTGTTTGTCTTTGAAAAGAGTTCACTGGGAGAACTACAGTCACATTATGATATTCCCAAAATCAGCAAAGGCGCTTCCCTCTTACATTATACGCAGCTAAGTCAGGTGTTAGAAAAGGGAAACTATTGTACCAATCTTTTAAAAGGGTGGAAAGGAGGACCCTGGGAACTACTGACCTCTCAGCCTCACCTCTGTGCCTGGTAAAATCATGGAGCAGGTCCTCTTAGAAGCTGTGCATGCCTTCACCAGGAGCAAGTCCTGCCTGACCAAACCAACAGCCTTCCATGTTGGAATGTGGAGAAGGGAAGGGATAGCGATGTCATTTATCAAGACTTCTGTAAAGCCTTTCACAGAGTCCTTCACAACATCCTTCTCTAAATTCTAGAGAGAGATTTGGTGGTTTGGCTGGTAGAGAAAGAAAGAAAGAAAGAAAGAAAGAAAGAAAGAAAGAAAGAAAGAAAGAAAGAAAGAAAGAAAGAAAGAAAGAAAGAAAGAAAGAAAGAAAAGAAAGAAAGAAAAGAAAGAAAGAAAAGAAAGAAAGAAAGAAAGAGAAAGAAAGAAAGAAAGAGAAAGAAAGAAAGAAAGAAAGAAAGAAAGAAAGAAAGAGAAAGAAAGAAAGAAAAGAAAATCATCAGACTGTTTATGAAGTGTTTATAAGTTTTGCTATTAATAAGGCAGTCAGAGACAAAAGGGGATACACCATAACCAATTAAAGTGATCTTCATTCTTCCCTGTCCTTCTTCAGGACTTTTGCTCACCATGGAAGCATATTTGTTCACAGATGTATAAAACTAATTTATTTTCAGTGTCTAAACAAAGCCTAGGCTTTAACATGATCACTTAGTAATCTGGAGATGTAACACTGCATTTTGAACTCACAAACAGAATTCTTCTGCTTTTACATCATTTTTATGTTTTCATAAAGCAAAAATGTAAACTGTTTTATAGGTTAAAATCAGCAATGAAAGATTGTGACAATCAAGTTCCTTGCTTTCAAATTCAGCTCAAATTATTTTTTATTTTTCATATGCCTGAATAACCAAACACAAGAAATCTGGCATGATTAAAGATAAATGTCTCTCAAATAGCAGAAACACTGGGACAATTTATTTTATAATTCTGCTAATATATTAGCATGAAACATATAAAGCTAGTAAAACCTTGCTGAAGTCAAATGTGGAACTTAAATGAGTTTTGTAATTGAATTTAATCAAATGTGAAGACGCTATGTGTGGAATTGAAATTGCAAGCAAGAAGGGAGAACAATTTTGTAAAGAAATTACCCTGACTTAAAAGAATAATTAATTACTTTATAATGATATTATGACTAAGCATGAATTTTACAACTTTAAGAAAGCTGCATAAAATGCAATTGGAGAGCATATTGAAAGTCCAGGCAAAAACTGAGAATGCACCAAATTATTAAATCAAGCTCTACCTCACAAGGCAAGTAAAATAAAAGAAGATTTCTTTACAGTTATGAATATCTATAAATATCTATCATCTATATGTAGATCTAAAAAGAACCACAAGGGCACAGTACATGAGAAGACATTATGGATCCTAGACCTAAAAAGTACATGCATAATGATATGAGTAGATATGACACCAAAGAAATTACTAAGAAATAAGTATATTAGCTGATCCTCTTTCAGATGCGGGGATATTTTACAGTTTCTGAAAGCTTCTGCTGGCTATAAAGTGCATAGAAATCACAAGTCAGGACATTGTTTATGCACTGAACCTAAGATAGGCAGAAGTACAGAACTAGGTTTTAACAAAGAAGCCTTTTTGCAATAACACTAAATAACTAATTAGTATATTGTCTAAGTTATACATACATGTAAATATATATGCATAATTCTGACTATATTTGCATATTATATTTGCTTGTTTTGATACAGGAAAGGATGGTTTAAGAAACTGCCAGAAGCTTCCCCAAATCTGATAGAACCAATCCCTGTTGGCTCCAAGGTGGACCCACAGCTGGGCAATACCAATCCCATCAAAAACACTGGTAACATATGGGATAGCATATTTCAGAAGGGAAAAAAGTTACAACACAAAAACACACTTCAGGGAAGTGGGAATATGTGACAGAAACAGCCCTGCAGCCACCAAGATCTGTGAAGGATGGGAAGCAGATGCTCCAGAGACCAGAGCAAAGATTTGCCTGCATCCTTGTGGTGCAGACCAGGATGAAGCAGCTGTGTCCCTCCAGGAGAGATCCACCTGCAGCCCATAGACAGCCCCACACCAGAGCAGGTGGATGCCTGAAGGAGGCTGTGACTCTGTGGAAAATCCACTCTGGAGCAAGTTTCTTGCCAAGATTTGTGACCTTGTGGGGTACCCACACTGGAGCAGTCTGTTCCCATAGGACTGCACCTGTGGAAGGGATCCACGCTGGAGCAGTTCGTCCTTCCCAGCCTGTGGGAAGGACTGACAGGAGAGAGTTTCATGGGTGCCTGTCTCATGTCTCTCTCCCCATCCTGTGTCTGCAGTCTCCTCTTACTACACACCTACACAGTAAATAATAAAAGCTAGTAAGAGTTTTCAGTAGTCTCCTATACTCATTTCCAGGGCAGGATGGAAAAGCCCATTTTATTTAATTATGTACTCAGGAAAAATAAAGAAGGGGAAGAGAATTTAGCTTGCACTGAAAATTTTATTTAAAAAATCCCAAGCTTTTAAGTCTCAAGTCTGAAACGTTAATGATGGTTTTGTTTTGGTTTATCTTGATTTAAATCTTTTTGTGTATATCTACTATACATATATTCATATATTAAATTTGTGTATTTGTACTGAAAGGATTTTAGACAGTTCAGTACAATCTATTATTGAAAATGTATCACTATCAGACACATGCACATAGAAAGTAAGACAGTTGGGAAAGAGTAGCTGAAGGGTATGAAAGGAAGGAGAGATGCCACCCCCTCATTTTCTGTATCAATTATACCTTGGAAGAACAAAACCAGAGACTATAAAACAGCACAGTTTGTCATGGTTTTCTAATGTCATGGTTGCAAGTAAAAAAAAGCTTGAAATTTTCTTGTAATCTTGCTAGTTTATACGGTTTGTAAGCTGTGCTTACAAAGAATACGTACATGTTCTATGTAAAAAGTGAGTGTTTTCTATGTTCTAGAGTGATTTCTACGTAAAATGGTGCACTGTATCAAGTTAGGATCTGCTTAGGGAAAATAAGCATATCATGCAGAACAAATAATGAAGAAGAAGTATTATACTGCTAAAAAAACCCCCCAAAATAACAAATGGAACTCAAGCAAAGAGGGAAATTTACAATACTCAGGCAACTAACACTCATAGCATTCAATAAAGGATGAAATAGCTAGGGTTAAGAAACACTTGGTGAGTAATTATGCTCCTTTTTTACACAAAGTAGAGTTGGGAATAACCAGTCTAAAAATTATCTAATAACACATTATTGTATGAAGTGCAGCTCCCTAATACTATTTGCTGTATTCATAAAGTGCAGTTTTTCAAAACTGAGCTCCTCAGGCCCACTTAAGGTCTTTGGGTGTACATTTATACCATTTGGAATATTGTGTCTTAACAGAAAAAAATGCTTTGATAACTGCAGTTTTCTATTATATACTGGTATTGTACATCAGTCACATATGTAAGAAGTCAGGAAGAATTATGTTTCATTGAGTTTTTTGCCCCTAACTATAAAACTATTGAAAAATGAAGTTAAGGTGGAGTTGCCAATTAACATTTCCCTGCTAGACTGGAAGTGATTGGGAGGAAATGGAGAATGGGTAATAGAAAAAGAGCAGAATTAGTGGTTGCTCAGGAATAGTCTCCTGTATGATATCTTACTAAGGAATTGTTAAATGCAGTAAACCATGAGGGAATCTGAGGAAGAGCAAAACTGAGACGGACTTCTTCCTACACAACATGAGTGTGCTCAACTGTCCTGTNGAGAGGAATGCTAGAAGATAACATAGTTCTCAAAACAAATTGCACTCTAAGAATCTTAAAGGTGTAAAACACATTATACAGAACAGACAATTGGGGATACAGGCATCATAAACTCACTCTAGGACATCAACAAAAACTATCATACTACTAAACATGACGAAGTCTTGAGTTAGCAGAGTTTGATGATGACCTTTGATAAATCAGTTGATGTAAATAGGTGTAGTACTTTAAAATTGTAGGTCTTCTCTCCTAAAATCAGTGGTCAATTTTTTTTTCATTGTCTATCACTGTGGCTCAGAAACTGAAAATGGGAAAAAAGGAATAACATTGTTCAGGATTGAGAGAATAATTTGAGCAAACAATACTGTCTTTAAAGCTGTCAACACAGCACTGAAACTACTATAGTAATAAGTTGCAGAAATTAATGCTCTATGAAGGTATGTATTTGAATTGCTTGCATTATATGTTATAATTTGTCAATAATTAAACTATGGGGAACATAAATAAAATATTTTTACTTTTCTTGAAAAAGGGAAGCATATGCTCATGTTATTGAAGACTATGTACAGTGGGCTGCTTTCATATGTTTTTTCCTAATTTTTTATTTGTTGAAATGTACAAGTTAAAAGTTTTGTAATGTGTGCTGTTAATGTTGACGATGTTTTGTAAGATTTATAATTCTGAAAGTAAATTAGGAGTTTTTTATAACGGAAATTATATGTTAATAATCTTTTCAAATGCGAAATGTAGATAAATAATTTCCAAATACAAAAGGAAATTTAATATCCTTTTGAGGTGAATGTCACAATTCTGACATCAACAAGGCAATCATTTTGTTCAAGGACCTACCACTCCAAGCTAAGTATGAAGACATTTTTTGCAAGCTTTTTATCTTTAAAATCTCAATGATTTTCACCCCTTTTACAGATGAACTTGTCCACTTGTCTGACTTGAAAAGTAAACATATCAAGCCAACATCAACATTAACAGTCAAAATTTAACTCTGAAAATAAGACCCTGTCTACACAGAAACTATGATTATGATATGGATAATTAAGCTACATAAGATCTTTAGGTAGACAGTCTCATTTAGTTTCAAAATAAACTTAATAAGAAAAAAAATCCATAAAAGGTTTAGGTCAGTTGAATTAATAAATTTTCAAAGTTCATTAGAATTAACATTATGATTTGCTGTTATTAGCAAATGCATGGCTGTCACTGTACCTCTGAAAATTCGTCACAGAAGTACCACTAATTTGTATCCAATTTCTTCCACCAATGATTATTAATCCTTAAGTGTGCGAACAATAACTTTTTTATTTTCTACCAAGACACATGTAAAAGCCCTATTACACATGTACATGGTGCTATATGGAATATTCAATCAAAATTTTCTTACACACCCTTATCAGGTCTCTTATGGATGAATGACATACAGAAGCCCAAAATCAAAGTGCCACACAGTGTAGCAGAAGAAAGCAGCAGTGTATTTGCATTTGCACATTTTCATGGCAGAAAACAATTAATTACATTATCTTGAGGAATAAACAGTTCTCATAATAAATTGAATTATATATTGAACTTTAATAAAGAGATTTTTAATCATTATTAACTTTTAATAGTGGCTATAACTCAACTGGAATCATTAGCCTGAATGTTGTTCAAAGACATTGACTTTCCTTGTATCTATATTAGTCTGCCAGGCTGCAAATCATTATCTTGGTAGTATTTAAAGTGATTTTTACATGCACTGTTGATGGGGAACTGGATGGGAACCCATGGGAACTTCGGCTCTCTCATTACCTGCTACCACACATTTTATTTGTACCAGCTCACTTCATGATGCATTTCACAGTAGTTTCAAGATAGTCAAGTTGTCTGGCCATACTAGTCTAGCAGAGTTTTATGTCTGTACTGATCATCTGCATTCTTTATTTTAAATAGTTATAACTTCTTCAAAGATTATAGTTCATGACTTCATCCAGTGTATGCTAATTCTTCCATTCCCTAAAACCTCTTTCTTAAACCTGAAATTTAATACTTGTCTTTATATGACACTGACTTACAGAAATATTTTATTTTTTCATAGAAAGGAGTGCTGCTGTTTTTCTCTTACGGAGGCCTCATCTGGAAGTAAATAACATTTTGTTTTATTGTCAATAATATATGAAACAAAGAACTACAAGCCTTCTGAAGGAGTTTAAGCTGGGAATTGAAAACTGACAAAACCTACAGCAAGACAATGAAAAAAAAAAGTGAATCTCTTAAAAAAAATAGAAGAAATAAGTGGGCTTTCTGAGAAATGGAAATGACATTGAAAAGTAGGAGATTTTGTTTAATTTCTAAACTTATCACAAACTGATGGGATTTGTTTTCTTCCTACAGATTGAAAATAAAATATAAAAGATTGTTTGTTACCTAAAAATGTCACTAAACTATGCTTTCAAATTCTGTCAGGTAGCAATCTTTGCAATTATGTTTTGTTATGTCTGTTTAACAATTTCTTTCCCTTCCAGTCAGATATACAAAATGATCTTTACATCAATGATAATTGGATAGGACATTGCATGCCTTGTAAATATTTTATAAATGAAAAAATACATGTTTTGAAATCTGAATACATAAATTACAAACTGCAGTACTTTCTTAGCTTTCTGCTTTGATTATATTTTTGATGTCACAAATTTTACATTTCTGTTAAATATTTCAGTCCTGAATAATCAGAGTACTACAGAGAATTTACTCAGTAATATTAAAGATAGTCAGAAGGGTGTTATATAAAGATAGTCAGCAGGGTGTTATAAATTATGACTTTACATGTCTTCTTTCTCATCAGTATTATCTTGAATTCTTTTCAGTCATTGGTACTCAGGCACATAGTGCCCTGTAGTCAGTTCTATGATTGGTCATAGTTATTTATACTGAAAACCTATGTTCCTTTTTTGGTAAATGATCCTTGATACAAAGGTCTTTATCCTGTTGATACATTTCTGTGTCTTTTGATATGCTTTCTTACTAAAGTCAAACTGCCTTCCAAGTTTAATATAGTTCCAAATTTAATATATTTTTGCTTTTCTTTGTATATATATATCTATACATACATATAAAGATATATAGCTATATATGTATGTATAAATTTCAGAGGATTTTTCTCTTACAATTCTTTGCAAGTTTCTTACCATATTATCTTTACAGCTTTATAACAAAAACAACTACTTTCACATATAAGTGACACTAAACTACTAAAGCTCATGAACAACTGTTCACTTCTGAACAAAAAAGTCACAAAGAAACAAAGAATTCCCAGCAACAGGTAGCAAAAGTTCTTGAGCATCATAAATTGTTGCAGTTCTGATCTTGTCACGGATTTTGTAATCAATTCACTAAAAAGAAAACAACCCAAATTATTCAATATAAATAATTTCTAAATATACATTCTATGTATATATCAATATATATTAATATAGAATCACAGAATCACTAGTTTGGAAGAGACTTTCAAGATCATTGGTCCAACACATCCCCTAACACCTCAACTAAACTATGGCTATTATTTAATATATATAATTATTATAAATTGATATATATAAATTCTAAATCAACACATAACTATTGCTTGCTTATGCCAAGAATATGGCATCACTGTAATCTTTGCTAACATTAACATGCACAAAAATTTATATCATGAAGGTTCAGAATGGGACATAAGTAATTGATCTTTAATTTCAATTCAAATCAAAGCTTTTGTGTAGTATAGTAAATGATGGAATAAAATATATCCACAGGTTTCTACAGGGTCATTTTTCTCCATTAAAGAAAAATCCAGAAGGTTTTCACTTTGTGGAGCTGAACAATGAACTGGTGATGAAATTATACCTGATGATTTTCTTGGCAAGTCACTAAAGTCACTATCCTCCCACCTGCATCAGAATTAGCGATATGTAAGGATTGATGAGTTGTGCAGACTGACAACTTGAATAATCATGATCTTAAGTGAAATTGCAACTTCCTTTGATTTTCACAAAGAAAGAAAGAAAATTGTTAAGAAAAATTAAGACCACAGATAATTTGTAGATGTCTGGGCATATAGACATGATTCTATAGTTAAAAATATGTTGAACATTTAATTTCAGTACAATTTAAAGCGCTTATGTTTGACTTTAATACCTAATTACTTTTGAATTTTCAAACATTACTAATTCTGGAAGTACTGAATTTTCAGAGAGTCCTTTGGCGATTCTTTCAAGACTTCCTAACCAAGGAGCAGATTTATCTAAGAAAATGCAAATATCTGCACATAAGTGTTAATGTGCACTTACAGGTCTGTCTTGGTTAGAAAAGACAAGAGTCTGCTAAGGAGGGCAAGACCTCCCTTTGGAATGGAGAATTCAAACCACCTCCCTCTGAATTATTAAAACTTTGATATTAAGTCTGCCCTCAGGCAAGGATATGGGGATAGGAATAACAGCTCTTTACTAGTATGTATAACAAGGCAAATCAACAGCAACAACTACAGCATTAATGATAAACAAACTCAGGAACCTCGAGGGGCTTTTGTTTCATAAAGCCCGGGGCAGTCTGGTCTCAGTGCAGGGCTCTGAGAGCACCAAGCTGGAACAGTGGAGAATCCCGGGCTGGTGGGTGGGATGTACCAAAGCTCCAGGGTGGTAGCTGGAAGGGCAGGGATGTCCTTGCAGGGCCGGGCAGTGCAGGGACACAGCGTATCCAAAGCGGTGCCGAAGGAAAGCGGCGACAGTGGAACAGGGCCGGCCCAGCTCCAGCAGGGCAGGAGGAGACGAGCTCAGAGTTCCTGGGCACACGAGGAGATGATGGTAGATTTCCTCAGGACCAGACCCGGTGATGGCAGTGAGAAACTCTTCCTGCAGCAAGAGCAGCCCGATTGTTCTCTCTCTGATGACAAGACCAAGAAGAGAGAAAAGTTGCCCCTTACCCCTGTCCTTTACCTGCCCAAAACCTTGCAGTGTCTCTTTTCTCCCTCTGGGAGAAAAAACTCTCAGAGACCAAAAAAGGGTGTAGCCTGGTGCTACACTTTCCTAGCCGTTTGTATTATTTTGGTCAAGCACCCATAAGTACCCAGTAATTGGTCTCCTAGCGACTTTGTGGGAAAAAATTCTATAGGGGAAAAACAAATCTAACCCCCAGCAAGGTCTTAATTAATCTCATCCAGAAGATGGCTTCTAAAATTCAGCAGATTAATCGTTCTGTAGGAGTGTCTGGCTATGACTATGGTAACAATCTCAGATGTGCATATCTGAGGGCTGAATGTAATTGTTCATACAAAAGCACCTAATAACCTTTGGGATTAATCAGCACATCCCTCCTGAGAGAAGATTTCTGTAGAATCTATGCCAAATCTATCAGCCCTATGTGGCTGTCTCAGAGCATAAAAAAGTCACTGGAATGGCTCTGTGCAATGGATATCTCATTGAAGTTCCATATTAAAATTCCTAATTTAGGTTTCTAATCATAAGACAGGTCTCAGCCTCCGAGTTACAGATTTTATTGGTAGGAAGAATGGATTTTGGAGAGCAAATCAAGTGAACAAATAGAAATGTCTACTTCTGGTTCAAGGTGAACAGAAAAGTTAGCTAAACTTACTCACAGAAAGGTACCTATACATGGAGATCATTTCTTAAACAGCTTTTAGGCTGAATTACATCCTCTGGACTGGAAAAAACTCCCAAACGTAAATATTTTGTGCCATTTTTTCAAACTTTGCTTCCAGCTGGTGTCTTAGAAGAGTATAAGTCTTTGCAGGTCCTGAATCATCACTTTTGGACCTGTAGATATTTTCAGATACATATTGTATGTCAGATGAGACTGGATAGAAAAGATTGGGCATATGAATATGAATGACTTAGATTTTATGATGTTCAGATACTAAACATCTGGGTTTACATAGAATTTAATGGGAAGAGGGGACTATTGTACTGAAATGTGGAGAATCATACATGATTCTTGACCCCATAGGACCTATCTGGAAAGATTTACTGCTTCCCATTTATCAATCATATATTCTCTAAAGAACTGGGAAATTCTGTTACTCCAAATATATGTACAATGTCAGATTATCTGGTATCCAGAAATAACTCTCTATTCTCTGAAGTTTCCAAATATTCTGAGCTAGGCATGTGATGGAGTAACAGGGAAAAAGTTGAAATTTTTTGGCTGTGAAAGAACTTGTTAAAGAAGTTGGAGTTGCGGTTTAGACGTGCCTTAAAAGTAAAGGAATCAGAGTGCACAGGCTCACCTCAGGCCAATTTTAAGACATGCAAAGAAAACAAATATGATGGTCCTGTTTTGTATCATTCTTGATGAAACTGAAACACTGTGCATAGAGAAATAAAAACAATTTTCTGTAGTTCATTGATGAACAACTTTGCTAACAGGGAACCAGGAAGATCCTAGATCTTGACTGACAGTAATGTTACTGTTCATGTACTTCAAGATTGTGTTTATTTTTTCCCCTCAGAGAAATATATTCAAATTCCTGAATCATGATTAAAATACAGGTAATTCTTTAGATCCTTTTAGGATTTAATCCATGTCACTTACTTCTCTTTCAAATTATTTTTCCATAAATGATGCATTTTTTAACTCAAGATGGCTTGAATTCAGGAATAGTGAGCGAAGTATTTTTTTAACAGTTAATAAAAAATTATCCAGCAAATTTGGAAACTAAGTCCAGAATTAAAAAGTTCTTTTTTCCTAGTACTCAGATCGCCCACAATCTTAGCTGATGTTGTCATAATTACATTATTATGCTAAGGGCAGAATGCAACACTACTGACAGTATTTCAAAACCAAAAATATCTCCAGCTACTGTGACTGAGACATAATTGAATATATAATATAAAGGGAAATGAATTATCTAAATGCCCTGAGTAGACAATAGTCTGTTCAGGAAACCTGCACTACCAATAGAAGCAAAGGCAGAGCAGACTTGACTTCTGAGACTGGTTGTTAAACAGATTCCTGCTAATCCAAGAGTTAGTAGTATGATAATTTTTCTCTTCTTATTATTCTGTTTATTTATTTTTTAACAGTGATTTATGGAAACAGAGTAATTTAATCTGCAGATCAAAGTGGTACATAGGGCATAGATTTAGGGGATAATGCACACCCCCTAAATCTAGCCTCCACAAAGCTTTGTATAGCCATGGTTATAGGGGAGGGGATGGTATCATGTACAATTTGCATGACCTATCCTGCAAGTAGTATCAATGTCCACATCTAGCACACAAGGTGGAGATGTAAACAACAGAGATAAGCTTATGTGTTCAGTATGGGCCTTCTTTGCCATGCAGACTCTCTGGTGGAAAAAAAAGGAACTGTATTTTTTGGGCTCGGGATAGCTCTGAGATAATAGAAAAGCCAGTTAGAAGGCATTCCTACTACAACTTCTAATATTTGGTTTAGACAGGCTTCAATTCAGTGATATCTGTCAGAAAAGTCATCTGAAGTTATTCCAGGATCAAACATTTGCAGGTCAGAGAATGAATTTCATGACCATTGACTACCAGAAATAAATGATGTTCTATTGTCAGCTGAATTTAAATGCTAACAGAGTGTTAATGAGAAACACTGAAATATTTTTGAAATAAGCATTCATGAGCTACCTTTTTTGTTTGGTTAGTTGGGTTTTTTTGTGTTTTTTTTTTTTTTTTTTAAAGATAGGAGATGCTTATCCCTAAAATCAGTTTAAGCATATAGGCCAAATACTCTGAAATAGATTTTACACCTTGAGACTAAAGTAGAAATCATCATATAGATGAAGTAGGCTTTATTATTCTAGGTTACTGTTCCTTAATTTCCCTTTAATTAATTGGGCTTGGAGCATCTCTGCATTGTTTTACTATCAATTTCACTACCATTGCTTACAATGATGATTCTGTGTTTACACATGAATACAAATATTCCACTGATTTTTCTGATATGATATCTCTGATAGAGCAAAACTGAGACATAGTGCTCAATGAAATATTTATGTTCATCTGTTTACACTTATGAATTCAGTTTTAATTCCTGGTGTTTATCAATTTAAATTGTTGCCTGTCAAATTAGATTGGGAATATATAGAATTATTTAGCACTTGCTATATATTGTCTGATAAATCAAGCTAAAAGATCTGGACACAGTCATCACTGACTTATGGAGAACTCCAGATTTTATGCCAATATATTTAAATCATATAATTCAAAACGTTGCCTGTGTTTTGTCAATTTCTTCAGAGAAATTTCTGAAAAAACTATATTTCCGTCTTTCATATAATAATCTCCAAATTTCTTTCATGATTTGCTTGTCTGGTTAGAGAATTTTTTCCCAATAACTGTTGTTGATTACAAACTCTGTTTGCTTATTTCCTCAGAATTTCCTTTTCAGTAGTTATTTTATGCAACTGATTTTCCTGGTATGTGTTGAAAAGAATTGGCATTTACATTGTATGTATGTCTATAACCAGTTTCAGATATCTACTGCATTGACTAAAATAAGAGATGGGTTACTATGAGAGAAAAAGCTGTAAAAACACTTGTTCCTTCCTTTAATATTTTTAAAAAGATCGTTCATGTTGATAGTTCATGTTAATGTCAAGCTCAGACTTTGATTATTTTCAGCATTCATTTGATTATTTCATAGCTTGAACTTATTTACCTGTTGATTCAGTCTTTAATATGAACTAATTTTGACTTCAGTACTATTGCATCTTTTATTAATTCAATAAGTAATAGTAAAGCACAGCAGACAAGTGTTTCCCTTGGTGTGTTTTGCTATCAAATCCTTTTTAATAAAATCCATAAGGAAACCTGTACTCTGAGTTCTAGTGAGATTTCAGAGGTAAATAAGACATCCTAAATCTATTTTATTGGACTTGTTGATTTGTATGTCAGTAGTAGATATACAAGAAGATTTCATATTGCAGTAAGCACACACAACACTGTAAACCTGAGGATCCTTTGAGGACTGCTAGGAAGAGGCAGGACCCACCTGGCCAAGAAGGAACAAAGCATTTTTGCCAACAAGCCCACTCACATGGGGTGGACAGCTTTCAAGTAGGAAGAATACATATAGGAGATGACAATCCATACAGTAGAGGGGAAGTATTGGCAAACATAGGGCCACAGGGTAGTGTGGAGAAGAGTAACTTTGTGTTGAAAAAATAAGGCTGAAAGGAGCCTACCTAAGTGTATTTGCATAAATAAGGCAGTAATGAGAGAGGTCAGCATGATGGCAGATGCTCCCATATGTTTTCTGGGAACTCATTACCACTTCATTCCTCTCTGAAATGCCTGTGTCCTCATGCACAACATATAGGGGGCATGGAATTGGGAACTAGATATCTGGGAATTGTTGTAGTGCTATGACCTCACTGGGATTTTAGGGAAGGACATAGAATTTTTACAAAGGACAGGCAGAAAGGCATCAGGGAAACAAGGCCTTTATTTGAGAAAACAGTGAGAATACATGAAACTTTACCAGGAGATGGAATAATAAACCAGGTAAAAGTTTATAGTTCAGCATATATATATATATATATATACACAGACTAATGTGGAATCCATTGTGATGGAACTCTGCTAAAGACCACCTGCTCAGGAAAATATTGATAACTTCTTCCAATAACTGAAAGAAGTCTCACTTTCACAGTACCTGATCCTATGTGGCATTATAGTTTTGGAAACAGTCACGTTCTGCGCATATACACTTTGAGAACCTGTATTCCTTTCTGGTAGGTCCAGCAACAAGTTGGTCTCCTATACATTTATTTGACGTTCAGCTGTAGGAGAAATGATACAGAATAGCCCAGACACATCACTACTATTTTAGCCATTTCACCAGTATGATTATCAAGGCTTCCTTTCCTGAAACATACCATTGTGAGCACTTTGTTGTGCTTACATATGCTTTGATCCTTCCCCTTGTTGAAAATCATAATGTCCACTATTTCCTTTTCCTTTGTGTCAAGTTTCTTCAAATTCTTGCATTATTTTCTATTCACCATTGGGGTAAGAAGGGCAGCCTTCATATCTTGAAGGTGTCCAAATTCTTTGCTGAATTTTTAGGGCTTTTTGTCTTTGCATTAAGTTCTTACCATCCCTCTTTTCCTTACAGTACTTCATCTTTTTGTTTGTATATTCTGTTTTAATAATATTTGAATGTTTTTACATGTGTTCTACAAGGCTGTGAACAAAAGAGTTTACTATATAGAGGTTTTAATTTTGTCAAGATTTATTGTAAAGGTTTAGGTTTGGAGGTTTTTGTAGTTTTTTGGGTTTGGTTCTTTTTTGTTGTTTGGTTTGGATTTTTGTGGGGGTTTTTGTGGTTTTTTATTATTATTATTTGGTGGTTTGGGTGTTTTTTGTTGGTTTTTTTTGTTGTTTTTGTTTTGGTTTGTTTGTTTGTTTGTATGTTTTTTAACAACAGTGATAGACTCTGAAAGCCAGCTTGTCTTAATTGATATAAGACTTTCTGGCTGAATTATAGGCTGCTGGTTTGAAAGTGTGAAATGCATTCCTGTAAAAGGCCACAGTGACCTTTTGTCTTTCATTCAGTAAGTAATCAAAATGCAACATTTTAGTAAGCTGAGCTCAGTTGCTAAGGCACATATTTTTCAACAGGAAAATCTATTTCATAGCATTTCATAAGGCAACATTTAAACCCAGTTAGCCAAATTTCTGCATGTTCTTTTTGCTGTGATTGAACAATAGCAATTTGTTCCTGGCTGGGTCTCCCTAGAGGAAGACAATTATTTGTCTGTGTTGGTATTTCTTGTTCTAGAGTCATCTAATATTTTCTTTACTTCAAGGAATGGGTAGTAGCAATTTATTTGGCTTTATGAGGAATAAATTGTGAGATTCAGGGAATAAATTAATAATGATGTGGCAAACCGTTATTTTAAAATGATAGTGCGTTAAACAATATTTGGAAAATCCAGTACACTAACCTGGCTGTTAATTTTGGAAAATACAGTTTTAAGGTGAACATTTATTTTAATACATTTATGAAAGACTTTATGTCCCTTCCCAATTTCTTGTTCATCCCCAACCTATTCAGTCGAGGAGGCAGAGTGGGAAAACTGCAGATGTTGTTCAGCAATAACAGAAACAGTACTGTTGTTATTGACCCTGTCTGATTAATGCATCCAAAACACAGTACCATACAGGCTGCAATGAAGAAAATTGGCTCCATCTCAGCCATATGTTGTACATTATCCCACTTTAAAATAGGCATGAAGCTGAGACTTGGCTGTAAAAGCATAATAAGCATGAAGTGAAATTTAAAATATCTGAGCTCATCATGAGTGACCTTCTATGTGCTGTTTAGAATGCTGAGTGCATCTCTCAGCCTCTCAGCTAGTTTTGTGAAGATAACGGATATCTTATACTATCTGAAATTTCACCTGATGCATGTTAGGTAATTTGTTCCTGCTGTAGATATCCATTTATTAGGTTGATCATGCTTTTAGAACAGTCCCGAAACACATTAGAAGGGTGAATCACACACCTCACTTCTTAGGCAACCCTCTACAACCTTACTTTATTGATTAATTGTAAGTGCTCTGCAGACCTAGTTACATGTAGGTGAGAGCTCTCGGTTATGAGAATAATATAGATTATAGCTGTATTACTGAAATGACCCTCACTATAACTAGAACTTTAATATTAGCAACTTAATTGTGATTGCTTTTTAAAATTATTTCCTTTTAAAAATGCGTTCTCCTTCAGAAAATCAATGCATACCTTTTATTAAATTCAGGAGTCATTTCAGGGTTTTTTTTTCTGTTTTATAATCTATGTTTCCTTACAGAAATGATTCCTCTTGACTCCAAATTCTTACTTTGTTTAGGAAGAAGAATGCTAAATATTCTTATGTATGTGGTAAAAGGATGCTGTATCATATGGTCAGTTGCTGTGTATGTAAAGTTCAGACAACATAATTTTAATTCTAGTGTTTATTATTGTTATTACTGTGTGTCAAACTGTTAAGAATACAGGATAATAAGAGATTTATTCACTATAGCTAAATAACATTGAGGAAAGAAAAGGATGAAAAGTTGACTGAACCTCTTTTGCTATGATTTCACAATTGATACAAAAATAAGGTTTTTGGTAAGTCAATATTGAGAACACTTTATTTCAGGTTGGAAATTATGTTTTATTCCTTAAGCACTGATTTATATACAATGAAAACACAAAGTAAAAACTGAAATGGCCGTGTGGTGATCCTACTTCCTCAAGACCAGTTTGATTAAGAGTAATGGAGAACTAACTAAAAAATACAGGTAAGAATGAGAGATTTTGAATATTTTATATAATTAGGAATTCATATCAAGATCCCTTGCTTTTAGTCCAACAAAAAATAATGAAGACTACAGAAATAAGATCACAAGATATCTGAGTGAACAGAGTGTCTTTATGCAACATGAACTTCCTTGCTTTCCAGTTCATAGATGATGAACAGTTTACAGATGGAGACATGAGCTGGTTCAGGCTAATCTTTGGATTCTGGACTTCGTGTACTAGATACATATGACTGAGAAATGAATCATTAGGCTACTCTAGGCTACTCTCAATGTTACTCTAGCTGATAAAAATACAAGGATATGGGCTCAGACACAAATGTCACCAGCTGTTACATTCTAGCACCCTCAGTAGGAATTAAGAAAACAATGGCAAATTAGGCAGAAAAAAAAAAAAAAGGCGTAACAGAGAGGCAGTAGAAATTAGTGTAACTAAATTTGCTGGATAGGACATTTTCAAGTCTGATTTACATTTCTAGGAGCATTTCAGGTCTTTAGAAGTAGCATATTACAAGCTGTGATACTAAACAAAGGCTGCTCGTGAGAGTTATTTCTAAAATCCAATTCTTCTCTTGAATGTGATAGGATTCTTCACTAAGAACATCAGTGGAAGCAACAAGACTAGTCCATGAAAGGGTTAGTGCTGGTCTTTTTTCTCTCCTGTGTTTCCCCAGTATCACCTCCAAGATACATTCTCTTGGATCTTATGAGGGGCTCTTGTTCTGTGGAGCAAGAAAAGGAGTTTGGGTTGTGGTACCTACACAGACACATGTTCACTCCCCTGCCTACAGTGGGATGAAGGAGACAATAAGAAGAGTAACAACGAAAAAACTCATGGGTTGAGATAAGAAAAATTTAAGAAGTGAAAGAAAAGAAATAATAATAAAAAAAGAAATTATGTAAATGTAATTTATCACTGCCTCCCACAAGCAGACTGATACCTAACCAGCCTCTGAGCAACAGCTAACTTGGAAGACAAACACTTTCCCTCCTGTTTTTTAATAATGATGTTATATGGCATGGAATACCCTTCTGGAAGAAGGGTAGAGACTGAGAAAGCCTTGATGTTATGAAAGCCCTGTCCCTCCTATTAATAATAATATTTTTAATTATAATAACAAAATATTGGTGTGTTATCATGACAACTTCTGTCACAAATCTAAAACATAATGTCATGCATGTTGTTCCGAGGAAAGTTAACTCCTTCCAAGGCAGACCTAGCACAATCTGAAATCTATTTTTTCTATTCCTGCAGAAACTTGAACCCACATATTTCTTTCATCAGTCATTCTTGCCATCTTTCTGGTGGTTGACTTAGAAGATAATGTCTAATTTACAGGTTTTTTTAGTGTTAAGTATCATGTAGCTGTGAGTTGCATGGCTAGATGAACAGCAAACATGAATGTGATTCCTGACCAAAGATACAGGAAGCTACTTTCTTGATTGCTACATTCTGCTACTTAGCATATGTGCATAAATAGTCCTACATAGAAATGTTTCCTAAAATGTTGTTTACCGACTGCTTAATATAAGTGCAAAAATAACACCAGGAAGAACATAAATTAATAAGGGTTAGAATGCTTTTAGTTCAAATTAGGCTACTAATCAGCACAAAATATGAAATTCATGGAGACAGTATAACTCACTTGGCTATGGAAATGGGAATTCTAGTCTCTGATCTAAAGACTCCTTATTTGTTTTTTGCTACACTGTTTTAAAAAATGAAAAGGTTGTAAAAGGCAAGAACAAGATCAAGGACCTTCTGTGTTTTCAGGAGAATGCCAGAATCTTTTGGCTATAGAGTCACTTTTTCTTTTATTTGATGGCTCTTGATTCATTATTTTGTATAGTTTTTTACTCATAGCTGAGAAACTACAAGAATGTTGAAACAACTCTCCTCACACTAATATAATATTCATAGACAAATTAACAGAGCATGAGCCAGAGGCTAGACAGAACCACAGCACTAGAACTTCTCAGGTGCATATTTTGAAGCAAGTGAATTGAACTTTTAGCTTCTTAATGATTGAACTATTAAATAAACTGTTAAATTGGACTTTGAAAAATTCAGAAATTATTGGAATTAAGCTTTTTGAACACAGCTGACTTAAAACAATCTATATATTCTGTAGATTATCACACCTGGATTCTCACTGATCCTGACTTTAATATACTAGGAAATTTCATTCCACAATTAGCTCTTCTAACTGAAGAGTATGTTTGTAACTATAATCTATACTGGAGCTACATGTATTAAGGTATTGGCATTTCATCTTTTCTTCTGTAGTTGGAATACAAAATTTATTTGTTCAAGAATTCTGTATTTATTCTTTTATCTAAAGCTGGATTTCTGGTTCTCTTAGATATTGCAATGGTTATTCTCCTGAACTTCCAGCTGTCAATCTGGAAGTTTGTATGTCTTCCATGTCATCATTTTTAGGCTCCTGCAGTCACATCAAGTATACTGAATATTTTCATACATCCCTGTGAGGTACTTAATGCAAAAGAATGAAGAACAGAAAGAAAAGATAGGAAGCTTTGCCACGTTCCATTGTAAATTATATGACAAAATTATTTCCTATATGCTGTCACCATTTTCACACCTGCAGTTTTGTTAGCCAGACTCCAGTATGACACTGCCATGATATATTGGGTTTTTTATCTGTTTCTATTTGCCAGAAAACATGTAGGAGGTCCTTAAACTTCAGTATGTGAAATGAGACACTTGTGAACCCTACCCTTATAGGGAGTTCCAGTTACCATCAAAAGAGAATAGCCACTTATGCGTTTCATTCCATTAGGGAAACTAAAAGTTAAATTAGCTAAATGCTGTACTAAAGGCTCTCTATTATCACTATAGCAGCAGAAGTATATCACATTTTAATACTTAGAAAGCATTCAACACGATTGCAGAAACTAAACAACAAATTACTCTCAATCTTTGCATGAATATTCATGGAAGTGAAAACCAGCCAGTTAGGGATGTACAAAATTCAACACTAACTCATTACAACTAATATGAAAATTCTTGAGGTTTTTGGCATGATTTTCTGTTTGCAATTTAAGTGAAGACCAAGAGAATTTATTGTCTAGAAAACATTAGAGACATTCATATGGGATAACAAACAGGTTTTGAAACAATTGTGTTTGCCACTAAAACATTCCACAACCCAGTGCAGTAAAGTTTTCATATCTTCTGTACAAGCTTAATAGATAGAAATATGCCTTTTCATCCGTATTGTTCCATGTTTGCCCATTTAATGAAACATTTTCTTAAATCACACACACACTCCCTTCCCCCTGTAAATACTTAGAGATTTTACTGGGGAACATAATTTCTGAACTTTGNTTAAAATGATAATTATATATTTTATCTGCCATTTGCTCACCACATCCAGAAATTGTTATAAGCCTTTAGGACATGACTTTTTTTTTCTATGTATAATCTATCCCCAAAATTTTAGGGGTTTCAAACTAAACTGGCCAAAACTTAAATGTTTACAAGCAAGTATGCTTTTAATACTCTATTGCCATTTGCAACGCCTTAGAATATCCAAGATATAAACAAAGGTCTAGCAGAGATGGCACAGGGCAGAAAGGATAGTCAAGTCACTTAGCAGCAGGATTGACAAGTGAAAGCTAAGCAGGACATCCAGATTTATTTAAAATAGCATTAGATACCTACTCATATATTACTGAATGTAGCACCTACACTTGAGAAAGGTATTCTAGAATGAGTTCCTATACCCACCCATTGATATCCAATGTGGATTCATAGAGCAAATGAAGTAATCCTGGACCTCTATTAGATATGAGAAATGTAATAGACTCCTCCAAATTTTATAAGCTTAATCTAACTATGTTTTCTATACTTCCTCTGTCGTTTCCCTTAGCAGTTCCCACATACCATGATGAAATGTGCAGATCACTGCTATAACTGCAAAATTCTAAGCAGCTGTTTGTGCAAAAAAAAAAAAAAGTATATATTTAATATTAAGACATAGAGGCTTTGTTTATGCTTTATTAACTTGGAGGCAAGATGGTATTTCACTGATGCAGGATATCATTGGCCATTCAGTCTATGGTCAGGGTAGACCTTGTTGCTGGTGACTGAGTAAACTGAACTGTAACACAGCATCCTATAAAGCTCAGCCTCAAACGCAACTGGTTTGTTTTCTCTCCTTTCAAGGAAAGTTTTGCAGTACATGATAACAGCTACAAACCCTTTGGGTTTTTAAGTACACAAATGTTATCAAAAAGGCAGTGTGAGATGGACTGCAGTCTTAATATTTCCTTGATGCTGCAGATGATATTTTCTCTTTCCAAACAGCCGTCCTTGGCAGGAAACATTAAATGCCTCACCCTACGTATGTTACACAATTGATGTTATTCTGATTAAATATATTTCTAGACTAGATTTATCACCCAGAAGTTAAATACAGGATACATGGAATGGTTATGGAGATAGTTGAAGGATTTATAGTTTTACAATTTATTGAAAAAGGAAACAGGAGGGATGAATAGCTCTCTCCAAATAAGAGGCTGAAAAATGGGGATACACTCAACTGGACACTGACGAACTGAATTTTTTTGGTTCACCTTGTCTATGGATACATGATATGTTTTTGCATTATTGTTCAGAGGATTTCATTTTTTATTTCAAAGCCTATTATTTGTGGGCTGCTTGAAAATGTAGAATGAAACTGTCAATATCATTCTGTATACTCTTTTCCTCTTCCCAGTAAATGCCTACACTCTTGCCAGAAAGTTTTGTGGTGTTTCAGGCTCTCTGCAGTCTCATTATTTATTATGTATTAATAGAAGACATTGTATATATGAGATACTTTATTCAAAGCTAAAAGTGCATAAAGCAATTAAATAAAATTGATAAATATTTAAGTGATATTTGTCAGAGTCTATAACACGTCAGTGTTTCATTATCAAACACTTTTTTAAATTAAATTTATACAGTCATGTATACAACAAAACAGCATTTAGAAATTAATAAGCATATAACATAAATATTTTATTTGAATTTATTAATTTTAGGTAGAAAACAGCTGTTGACAGATGAAATGTCCAGTATTTCGTCAAGAAATTGTCATTTCATCATACATTTAAAATAGTTACTGCAGGTATCTGGTTCATCTACAGACATAAGACCTATACATAATAGTATATAACACTATAAAATATATATAAAATAAGCATACAATATTTGATACACACCCCATATAGCATAATAAACACTAACATAATAATTTAAATTTAATTTCTAAACAATTTCTTGAATATTTTCCCCACATATCAATAATTAATTCTAATGAATACTGTAGAATGAATTGTAAGTAAAGGTTGAATTAGCAATCAAATAAATATAAAAAGATGTAAAAAATATTATGCAATTTTAGTTCTGTTTTTCTGAAAATACTTAGGCAACTTATTATACCAATTAGAGTTCTTTTTTTTAAAAAAAAAAATGAAATATGAACTTCTAAAAAAAAAAATCTCCCTGATTCCAAAATCTTTAGAGTTTTGGCACTTTATGAAATTGTTTACAGCCACAGTGTCACTTGTTATGATGCCTCCATTTAGTAATGAATAAGCAAGGACATTTGCACTAACAAAGGTAAATCAGTCCCTAGTGATCTGACTAAGTATTGAAAATAATATGTAACCAGCTGTTCACACATAAAATTCTAGTGTACTACTTTAAGAAACCTGCCCAGATGCATCAAATCGGACATTCTTGACGTTGCAAGAATGTCTTATTTTTTTTTCCTTTGTTAGGACCATCTCCCTCCCACTTTGCAAACACTAAAATTGATGATATTGCTGTCTACAGCAATAAGTATCTCAGGAAAATACCTGCCCTTTCAAAGTATTCATCGTCTCTGTATTCACACAACTATGAAAATGAAATGTTAGTGAATTCAACAATGCTTCGGAAATTATTTTGACATTTTAGGCCCACTGAGCTGTCATGGTGCTTCTTGACAAATGCTATTATTAAATGCAGGCAAAAATAATTTTAGCCCAAAAATCTTGGAAGATTGGCAGAAGGGCTACAGGTGTCTATCAGAAAGCTTTTCATCAAGAACAGTTTTTGTTTGATGATAACTGGAAAGATCACTTCAGAGAAGTGTTAACCTCTATTTCTCTCTGCAAAACTACATTTAGTCTACCTGCAATTTTTTATATTATTATCTCTCAAGTGTAGTGGCCGTATGAGATGCACCTGCTACAGTATCAGCAAGGCTCAGGAGTAAGCAAACAAAAGAAATGCTTCAAGGGAATATCGGTGTAAAGCTGTTGAAATCAAGCAGGATAAAAGTGCTACGGATTAAATGTACCCCGTGTATCCCAGGGAATTATGGTACATTGCACCTGGAGCAGAATATAGAAGGACTCACAGAGTGAAATTTTTAGCATCACTTTAAAATACTAAATAAAAGCTCTTACTGGTCATTCAGTGAAAATGTAGGTAGTATTCCTCAGGAGCATTTTAGAGTTCTTGTGCTGAAGTTAAGGTTGATAATACTTTGCTCACAATTTCTGAAACCTAACAGTGTACTTGGAAAAACCACTAGCATAGATATGACATGTCCACAAGTTTTTTTCCTGATGCAATGATGTCTGAATCATTCATACGAAATTATTCCTTCCTTTCTGTGAGTCTTCATATTGTGTTATAACAGCTTGAAAAACTGTTCACTTCATGACAAGTTATTGTCTTCACGCTTACCAGGAAGATATGTCTGGTCCAAGAATCTACATAACAGACCTTCCAAACTTAATGAGAATAGGTTCTCTAAAGAAAGAGATATAATTTTCCATAAAACTTATGAAATCCCCAACCCATATGCAATTTTTGTCTGCTTCTCTGCCAGCAGGGCTTCTTTCATCCTCTAATCTCTGAATTGCAAAGCATGGACTCTGTCTGTAGAAGCAGAAGTTAATACAAACTACTACATGATAAAGATAGCATTGCTGAGACTTGGAAAACTTTGATACCACCTGTCTGTGCTATTCACACAAGCCCAGAAACTCTAACTACCTGCGAATGCCAAACATTTCTTGCAAGTATCAAATGATGTAGATAGAAGACAATGGTGTAACTCTCTGGGAAGGAGAATGCTGAAGTGTCTGACACGTTACATACAGGGTGGGTAACAACAATCTTGACTCTGAGGCTAAGTGGCATGAACTAGCTTATGTCTGTAAGCACAACTTCTCTTACCCCAACAGGGATAAAACTTTCTAAGGCAGACTGCTGGTGTCCATACTATGTAATTTTTGGCTCTGGATCATTTTTGGCCTCCATGAGTGCTCTTACACTCCTTAAACATAATTCTTATCTTCAAATCACCTACATTTTAAAGAAGCACGCTTTAAGAAAACACACTTGATGGAGTTTTGCTGGTTTCATAGAATTGTTCAGAATCATGTTAGGATGCCTTCATTGGTAATGACTAACTACTGAGATGTATTATTTTTTCTTCCTCTTTTTTATTCTTTGTTATTTCAATTTTTTTATTGTATGTGTTTCTGGGTTTAGTGTTTTGTGGGGTTTTTTTGTGGTTTTGTTTTGTTTTGTTTTGGTGGGTTTTTTTTGTTTGTGGGGTTTTTTGTTTTTGTTTGTGGTTTTTTTTTTTCTACTATAATAGAGCATAAAGTAGGGCATAAAGCCTATGGGTAAATGTCACATGCCAATATGCATCCATGGATTCAGGACATGAAGGATGCTGAAGGGAGGCAATGCCAGTTACAAAATTTCCGAAACTGTTCAATGTGAAGCCAGTCAAATGCAGTACAGTTTTATTCCTTTCATTATTTTTCAAATCAGACCATAGGTAAACTTTCCCTCCAATTTATATTCTAAGGTTCCTATTTTAAAGCACGTTGAAACCTTCTGTAAGGAATGTGCACTCACACCAGGTCAAGAACCTGACCCTTTGGCTCAGCTGTGGTCAGCACCACAGACTGAGAGGAAATAAGAAATTCATTCCAGCTCTCACCATGTCTCATCACTGGCTGTTGGTCTGGCATCCACAACAGTAGCACAACTTTTTGCACTGCGTTGCAAGTCTTGTAATTTTTTTTTTCCAAGATCCAACTACTGATTACTATTTTCACAGTTTCTTTCTGTTATGATTATGACTTTCATTTAAAAAAATGGAGTCTCCTCTTTGTCATATCTTAATGTATAGCTGATTCATGAATTGAAATTAATACTAAAATAGTGAGATAATGTATAAATAAGATCTTAAAAGACAAGTCTTATCCCATACTGCCAGATTTAAATATTTTCCATATTTTCTACTGCTGGGTAACACACTGACACTTTCTCTTCTACTTTTGGTTTGGCATCTCTTTTATCCTGAAATATTTATTTCTTTTTCTCTCAGAAGAGCCCTGGTGGTCAACAAACTGAAGATAAATGAGCAATGCTCACTTAGGGCAAAGAAATGCAAACCTAGACTGGGCTGCACTGGAAGAAGCACTGTCAGGATTTTGAGGAGGGTGAACCTTCTGCTCCACTCAGCGCTGCTGAAGCCACATCTGGAGTACCTTGTGCAGCTCTGGGCTCTCCTGTATAAAAAAGATATTGGCATGCTTGCTGGAGTGACACAAATGAATGACTACGCAGATGTTAAGGGCTTGAAACATCTGTCATGGGTAGTGACATATTACATATATAATCAAAATTTGCAATGACAGAACTCCATACAGTGAGAAAATTAAACATAAAAATCTTATAAGGCAATTTCATCAGAAACAGACATTTCATCAAGCAAAAGGTGTCTTCTAAAATTATTACTGTAAATGATAAATATGTAATATCTTATGCAACAAGAATCAAAAAGCATAAGCTCATCATTCAGGAATCTGCTTAATATTTTAGTCAGTGAAACGACACAAAACATTTATTTGCAAATCCTTGCTCTGAACTGAGTGCCTTTGTTGTCTATAAACTGACCACTTAACAATGAGAAATATAATTATTTTTTTATTTAAAAGCTGACAGCAATTCTTTACATAGATAAGCATTGGGTATGTAAAGGGCATATTTTTGAGATATAAATATTCATTTTAGTTATTTGTGGTTCATTGTTTTTCATTCATTAATCCCCACTTGGAGCAATCGTGTTCACTATGATTAGCAAGTAGTTAACAGGAAGCCAAAAAGTAGATGATTTGTGAATTGAAATGAATACTAAAGTAGTGAGATAATCAATCTGAAATGAGCAGTTTAATTGAACTGCATCTGCCCTATTTAGTTTAGAGTTGCCAACCTTTTTGAGCAAAACTAATATTTTTTCATCCATCTACATTTGTCACTATGGAATAAAATGAGAAAATACAAGAAATTACCTACCTTTCAGTATTTTAACTTCAGCTAATTGTAAGGAGCTAATGAACTTAGCTTTTGTTTTTATTTGAAGAAGTCTTGAAGACTAATGTTCATATAAACAAGCTGGAAACATTTTGTATTACAGATTGTCATTTCATGTTGACTATAATTTACTTAGCTCTCGAAGTAAAAAGAGACTAACGTATAAAAGTATAAATCACTCCTCACTATTATATTGAGCCCATGGATAATTTTATGTATTCAATTAAAATACCTATAATCTGGAATCACATTATATGAAACAGAAAATATCTTCCTAGTTTATTCACCTAGGTGGATAATTATGTCACACAAATTCTCTTTGCATACAAGTTGTAGTATATCTGAATTGCAACAGTATATAAATGGAAGGTAGTAGTGTTCAGTAATTTTTAAAAGGACGGAAAGAAAATGACAAGATATAATCCCCTGCTGCTCTGAATGTAGCACATAAAAAGTAATACTTCACATGGATTTGTCTGGATTTCTTCAATATTCAATGTAAGAGTTTCACTGACGGAGCCTTATGTTGAGAACAAATGGTTACCTCTGGAGTACAGAGATGAAAGCTTTTTCATCAAATAATCTAAGTAATTTGAAGATGATCATGGAGAGACAGGATCACCTTATAAAATACAACTTGAAAACGATATTGCCTGTGAATAAGAGTGGTTTCTCTGAACAGGCAATTTAAAACTGTCCAAAAGCAGAAGTGAAATTCAAAAACAAATTTAATTCACTACATGAGTGCTAGACTGAGAAGAGGAAGTGTGTGATTTTTGTTTGAAAAAAAAAAAAAAAGAAATCCAGGCATAGCTAAACTACTAGAGAAACAAACTACAGGATCAAGAGTCTAGGAATGCTGTAGTAGGTTGCAAAGTAGTCCTCAGATATTGAAAAGCATATTTTTTTTTTTCCAGTGGGAATGTTTGGTTAGAAATACAGTCTGTCACTTACACCCACAGTGAATCTAACTTCAGGAAGCATGTGCAGGCTTTAAAGGCAATGAAACAATTCTAAGAAAGAAATTGGTTTTCAAGGCTTGTTGACACAAACAGAAACCTTAAAATTGCATATTGTATAGGGATAAGAAGAAATTAAATTCCTTTCTGCAGATGCAAAAGTTGCTTCTCTAAGAAATTCACAAAACTAAATTACATTTTTTTCAAAGTCTGGTAATCTGCCAAGGAGCATAATGACAATAATTTTCTATTCTTTCTTTCTTTCTTTCTTTCTTTCTTTCTTTCTTTCTTTCTTTCTTTCTTTCTTTCTTTCTTTCTTTCTTTCTTTCTTTCTTTCTTTCTTTCTTTCTTTCTTTCTTTCTTTCTTTCTTTCTTTCTTTCTTTCTTTCTTTCTTTCTTTCTTTCTTTCTCATTCAGTATTAACTGTGTGTAACTAGAATATTGCAAATAAGTATTAGAAAGTTGTTAAAAAATCAGTTGACTTTCATCAGGAGTAGTAAAATAGTGTGAATAATCCTAGGGTCACTCGAGAGAAGCTGTGCATCCCTAGGCTGAGTGCAGAGGCATGTGAAGTATGTCCCTGGCACAGGAGATGTGGGCCATCCCTTGCCACAGCTGCTCTCAGCACCCTCCAGCTCATCCTTCAAGCACCCTCCTGGACACACCAGGCCTGAGACCCACTGTGCTTGCATGTGGGTTCATTCTCACACCAGGAGAAAAAGCAAGATCACAGCTTAGAAAGAATCAAGTTGTTCTGCGGCAGAACAAGGAGTTAGAAATGGATGATAGCAAGGTTTGTTCTGTTTTGTTGTTTTTTTTTTTTTACCCTGCAGAGATGAAGAGTTAGTGCCAGATTGCTTGTGGAGATTTCACGTGGCTTCAATTTTGACAAGCTTACACTTCTACAGTGTAACCATCTAGCAAAACAAATGTTGTAGACATTTTGTGCAAAGTAAGTGAAATATAG
>WBMY01010615.1:29863-54546 GCA_013397315.1 Donacobius atricapilla | reverse complement strand
GTGTGTGTGTGTGTGTGTGTGTGTGTGCGTGTGACAAATGGCGTCAAAGGTACACAGTTTTAATTGAGGCAAACACAAAGAGCTTCTTTTCCCTCTTTTGATTATTATAGTTTAGGAAATCTACAGAAAGAGAGTTCTGTAAGCCAAAGGGCCTCAATTTTATTTTTCTAATGAAGGAAAAAGTGTGAGATGCATTATAATCACACAAATCCATATAAGAATAGGTTAAAATTCCCACTGCAGGCGTCTATATTCATAAAGTGTTATATTTTCCTCCAAACTGAAAGAGACATGAACTATTATGTATGTAATGACATCTTCATGTTTGTGATTTTACTATTTCCATTTTGTCTAGTAAAAACTGTCCACAAAGTTTTGAAGAAGGTTCTTTAGTCTGCCATATGATGCAGAAAATTTATAATAATAGTAAAATATCCTTTCTTTTTACTAACCATTAAGTACATGAAGACCTAAATCAACATGGGTGAGTGGAAAATCTTCATCCAAGCAAGGTGTTAAGGAGAAATATGCGGCAAAGAATGAGGTTGGTGTTTATGTCCCTAAGTCCCTGTATAAGTCTCCATTATTACCCTTAATATTTACTCCAGAATTGATCCAAATTCTGATCATAAAGGATAAATCAGTCTAATTTCCCATCTGGTCAGGATGAATAATTTTGTGCCTTTGCTACCACTATATTTTTGCCTCATTAATGCTGAACTTTTTGAGTCTTACTCAAACAGCCTCTGATGTGCTGAATTTCAGTAGTTGAGTGTCTGTTATAAAGCCAGAAGCAGCTTTTTGATATGCTGCCCAGTGTTAACCCACAGGGGGATGCTGTAGACTGTGCAATGGATCATGCACCAGCTGGGAATTGTTGGGACCATATGCCAGATGGAATTTTATTCAAAATGCCTATTGCTACGAGATAAGCCTGTTGCATATTTCTCTGTAGCTTAGCCAGCCACTGGGATTCATGGTCTTCTATGACCTTGTAATATCAAAAAATGCACTGTTATGACAAATTATGATTATAGACTTTGATTTTACAATAAAAATATTTCTAAATCTTTTCTCATCGAGGAAAGCCCTTCATTATTCAAGAGATTTATTGGCCAGAGAAATAAGAAGAAAAGAGGAATCATTCAGAAATGGCAACTGAGAAACTGCTAACAATGACACATTTTGAAAAAAAAAGTACTGCCTAGGTATATTTTCTGCACAACCTTTTCTGATAAAAAAATCTGTTGACATTTGCTGATGACTCAAGTTCTTGATTTTTTTGAGGACTTAGTACATATTCTTCCAGGAGTCATCAGTCATGCAGCTGTCTTGAATATGATTTTTTTTTTTTTTTTCACTTTTCTGGACAATGGTCTTTTTTTTGCTAATTTTCTTCATGGAGTACCCAAGGTTCTAAAAGTTAAGAAGACAGAAAATGTTTATTTATGCATAAGTGAGAGGGAATAATTTTGTCAGAAGTGATAGCATTTCAGATGTTTGAGAAGCAGTGCTTTTAGAAAGAAGTAATAAGAAATATGCATACCAATTTTAGTCTACGAGCAGCAGCAGCTGCTGCAAATGTACTGATCTATAACTGACAGTCTTCCAGTTTTTACCCAATGATGGGGTTTATTAGCCTTGATAATGAAAGAATATGTCAGCTGAAAAATTTCTTCAGCTGGTATTTCATTGTTTATTATAAGAAAAAAAATATATGGAAGAGGTCCACCACTTCAAGAAAATCATATTGAAGTCAGTTTCATTCAGCACTTCAATGCAAAAACCATTCATAAACAGAGAAAACTGATAAAACTTCAGGATATAAGACAATATTGTCACTAATGATTAATGCAGATGTTACTCAGTTCAGGTGAATTGAGGGTTGAAGCTGTGAAGAGTGGCTCACACTGAAACAGGTTTTCTGTCAGGATCTGTGACCCCATGAGGGACCTGTGGTGGAGCAATCTGTTCTTGAAGGACTGCACCCCATAAGAGGGAACCAAAATATTTGTGAAGAACTGCATCCCATGGGAAGGATCCATGTCAGCAAAATTTATGGAGGATGGGACTCCCTGCTTGAAGAGGGGAAGAGACTGAGAAGATTGCTTAGACAAAGTATGATAAACTGAATGCAATACCCATACCTTATCCCTCCTCTGTCACTTGAGGGGAGAAGGTAGAGAATTTGGGAGGGAAGCTGAACATGGGAAGAAGGGAGGGATGGGGGAAGGTGTTCTAAGATTTGCTTTCATTATCTACTCTACTGTTAAGTGGCAATGAATTAAAGTAATTTCTCCAAGTCAATTTTTATTGTGATGATAAATTTTAAGTAATGTCCCTGTCCTTATCTTGATTTGTAAGCCTTTTGTCATATTTTCTGCCCCTATTCTCTTGAGGGAAGAGGATTGATAAAGCAGTCTAGTGGACATCTGATGCCTTGCCAAGGTCAACTTGCCACATTAGGAAACTGTAATTATTTCCTTTCCTGCACATATTATTGTTATTATTAAAACAGCATCTGGTTTAAGTTTTGCGTGGCCAATATTTTGATAGATATCTGATTCATAACCATAAATTCAGGATCTGACCAGTGTGGGAACAATATTTACTACAGTGTTTGGAAGTGTCTGATTTCAAGGCAATGCAGTTTTTCTTGATTCAGAAATAAGGATTTTTTTTTTTTGATGTGTAGAAGGCATATGTTTTTATCTGTCCAGTCACAACAGATGACTTTTTATTAATTACCATTGCTCAGAAAATCACAAACAGCTTAAGGAAAAATAATAAAAAAAAAAGATAGTTGAAAGTCCCAGGCATAAGCAAGTTAAAAGAAAAGATTTTTCAATCATAAGTGAGGGCATACTGACTGACCTGAATTTCTATTAGAGATTTTATCATGTACTACATGTTCCAGTCAATCCTCTGCCATTTAATTGCAGACCACAAATTAAAATGATGAGCTTTTCCTGTGGAGACCAGGAAATGAACCTGTAAAAAAAGCATAATAATTTCCTAATGGTACCCAACAAGCTGTTACTGAGTTAGTCAGTGTAGTTTTATTTCATGCAGTAATTCCTAATGGATACAGTTTATGGACTATCTCTTCATAAGTGAAGGAAATGAAAGCAAGAGATAGGAAAGATACAATCCCAACACAATTTTGGCATGAACAGGAGGACTACAATAGTTTTGTTTGTTAGATCACTTCTCCTCCAGAAGGATGGAGTCTATTATCTCATGGAGCTTGAAATAATGCTAAAAAGCTGCATTAAATGGTTGAGATTTCTGGCTACAGCCAAATCATCATAGGTAAGGGTGAGCCCTGAAGATGCCTTATCCTGACTTGCAGTAAGACCTATATATGTTTGAACAGAAACTGGAGCAAGACTTTTTGGCAACAAGCTTGTCTTCTTCTGTGTATATCATTCTTATTTCAGCATCTCTCAGTCATGATCACCACAGATCGACTGGGTGTCTTTCTGCAAGCTGCAGGCTCTTTGAAGTCTATTGAGTATATGATCTTCTCAGTTTTAATATTGTTCTAATTATAACAAAAAGGGCTAGTTAAAAAATATTTTCTAATTTCAAAATCAGAGCAGTAATATATTTTAATTTACCAGTCTTGAAACAGGTATTTTGGGAAACTAAAAGAAGTTAATATAAGAATAAATAAGATCTATTCTGGTTTTTGTTCAGTTCTAATGCAAATACTGGTCTATGTGTAATTATATGAAAGTAAAAACACAACTCCAGTTATTCATGCATATACTTCCATTCACCCATTCATTCTATTGCCTGTTACAAAGGTTTCAGTTAGTGACTTGTTTTCATGTATTCTGATTGCTTTGTGATAGTAATGTGACATGCATAACTATTTATTAAACCAAAGTGGACTGATCTCAGTTTTGCATATTACAATTCTCCTGGTATTTCAAGAATATGTTTGTTTGTTTGTTTGTTTTTCTCCCGACCATGTGGTCTACATTTATAGTACAATAAGCGATGAATACAAGATTTCCAAAACTTTAACTTTTACAGAATTTGCCATACGCTGGCTTGAGATTACACTATACAAGCCTATTTATTTGAAACACATGAATATTCAAAAATTTATTTAATTCCAATTGTTTTTATTTTTTTTAACTCACACCTAATATTGAAATTAGCTATTGATAGCTACGGAATTCAAATTACAGATAGATATATTCAGTATATTGAAAAATCAGAAATCAGACATGAAATGTAACACCCCTTCCCAAGAAAAACCTGCATATTCTATGCTACACTGGATCTATATGAGTTCTTGTTACTTTCCTTTTTTTTTTTTTTTTTTTTAATTTTGTATGTATCTCCTGTTATTTTGCTGGTGTTGTTTTTAAGAAATGAATGCATCACTGGAATCCTTTTTCATAGTTGTAGTTAAAACAGCTTTCACAGGTGAGGCTTACATCTGCAGCTCTAAAACAGTAGGGATAGTTTAGGATCATCAAGCAAACACATCTTCTGCAAATCATGCCTTGCCCACAGTCACAAAAAACACTTCCTGTATTATAGTTGCATGTTGCTGAAATGATATTTTTAATTCTGCCCTAGTAACCTCTATGATATTAGTTATTGTTTTGAAATACAGTAAATATCACAAGCATATATAACTCCAGATTTAGGTATGCTTTTTGACAAAATTTGCTCAAAAGAGTTGCCTTCAAAATTGTCTAAATTGAACCATCTCTGACATTCTAGTGTAATGAAGCCTACATGGCTTTAGGAGTGTTATAACTTGTTGTTTCAAAATTAATCAATTAAATATAATTTAGTCCTTTTAAAAGAAGGCATTCTAGAAGTTTGGTAAAAATCTTAAAACTGATTAAGTTTAATCACATAAAATTTTATAATAATTACTTTCATTTGTGATTGAAAACAAAGGTTGAGGGCATATTTGCACGTTATGGCTTATACATAGAAGATATAAAGGAGGAGTTTCCCTTGGTCAAGGAGGACTGAGTTAGAGAACATCTACGCAAACTTGACATTCATGTCAAGTCCATAGTTTTGTCACATCAATTCCAAATTGATTCGGAATCAAAATACTCCAATTTGTGTAGATTTTAGTAGGCTTTATATAAGACACATTAATTCCAAATGTCTTTCTTATTTCTCAGTTGGGAAGAAATCACATAAACATTCATTTATTATGTCCATCTTCCTCAAAGCCTTTCACAGTTGTCACTAGTACTATCAAAAAGACCAGAAACTTTGACAAAACATTTTAAGAACCTCTGGAAACCAATCTAAGCATGTTTCATGATATTGGTATATTGGTATTACACTGGTACTGGAGGGGTTATGGAAAGAAAGGGTCATGCTTCCTTTTTTTTGTGTTCCCAAGTGATTGACTATGAAGATAAAAAGATCACATTCCTTATCTACTCTGCTTCTGCATGATCAGCTGCCTCCTGAAGGAGGAAGCAGTAGGGGAAAAAAAAATCTCTTCCACTCAGTAGTAAGATAAGTCTATTGCTTGGAAGTCTATGTATTGTGATGTCCTTACTACCATGAATTTAACGTACATCCATTATTTACAGCATTTTAAAAAGTACTATTTTTCTATTGCATATTATAATCTTTTAAAAAATCAGCTCTTGATTGACTTCGGTAATCAGTACTTCTGCACTCATCAGTGGTGAGAAAGGAAATGAAGTTGCACAAAACTGTAGTATTTGGACCTTGTAAGTAATACAATTTGTGCAGATTGTTATTGGAGTGTAAATGAATGGGTGATTAAGTTGTTATGCTTTTTTTTTTTGCTTGTTCAGGATATGTTCATCTTAATATGACTGGATTGCTGAGAGTGAATTAAGCTCACTGAAGACCAGAGCTCTGTACTTATCTTTTACTTGAATAATGTAGTAATTCTAAATTGTCTGGCAAAGCGGGATCACGAAAACCCTGAAAACACTCTGTTCATGTTTAACACAATTTATGAAGAAGATCTGTGGATAGCAATGGCCACAAATGACTTCTCAACAGAGATAAGTATTCCAAGACAATTTGCTTAGAAGATTGATAATACCAGGCCTAAGCCTAGACTATTTTAGGAAAATCAGAAGAAAACCAGAAAAATAGAAAATTAGCTGCTCTGTATCTGGTGGAGTCACAAATTAAGTATATCAAGTTCAATTTGTACCAAGATGTCTCAGATTCAAAAAATAATCATAAGCTTCTGGTTTTGGTGAGTTTGGTTTTGTTACTTTATCCTTTTCTAATATCTCTTAATCCCTTTAATTCCTTCTTTTGTTTCTTACATTTCTGACTGATTTATACCGAGTTCGAATAAGTGGAAACTTTCTTTCCATGGCTTAAATCATAGCCAAGCTTGCTACCTTCATTTGCAGACTTCAGTACAAGATGATACATGGTCATCTAGTTTATGGCATCACAGATCATTGCATGTCAGAAAGTTGGTACCTTGACACTCATGTGTCAATTGCTTGAGAAAGCAATTACAGAGGCCTGACAAGTTAAGAGCTTCAATAAGGAACAGAAGACAAGGCAGGTTTTTTCTAATCCCATGTGCAATTTCAACTGTGCAACAGCATAGTACCATCTGTTAAAGAATCAGAAACCAACATCACAAACTTACAGCAAAATTTCCAAAAAGCCTGATATGAGCTCTATTCCTTAGGGTGAATCTGCACACAGCAATGTTTGCATACATCTGGTACGGACAGAACCACAGGCATCCACATGATGAATGCTCCACCACACACACAACAGATGTTGACAAGTGGGCCTACTATGTGCACATATGCTGCTCAGGGGCTGAGTCCCATGAGCCAACTGCCGATGATAAACTGGAATATCTTCTTGAAACATGCCCAGGCAATTAAAACTCAGCTAAGTCATTGACCTGAGTGCATTATTTTACAAGATACTTCACTCTGCTCTAAGATTAACTCAAAAGTGTTGCAGGTAGCCGTGGTAATAAAGATACCATATGACATATCTTAATCTGTCCCTTCCTAATATTGAATTGGGAACTGCAGCTGGAGACCTGTAACTGTGATTGTGTGGAATGAATGCATTATATAGAGACGTCTATATGAGTAGATATCCCTCTGCAGATTTTAATGACTACTGTTGAGTTTTAAGGGAGGTAAAGGACACATCAGGAACAAAGGTTATATGCATACCAACCTGTGAGGGTACATTTTTAGTAAGTTCTCAAGGTTGTTTCCCTAACTATAAAATCTTGAAGAACTTCACAAACACACATAAACAAATATTTTACCTTTTCCACTGTGTCTGTGAGTACATCTTCTTTTTCCAAATCTGTTTCTTCTTATGATTCACAATGCAGATACTGAAGAAGCTGGTAAGACGTCCGATCACTGTATGCTCATAGCCACTTTGTCAAAATCCTCTGCAGCCAAACATTCATTCATGGAGTTACCCACATTGAGTCAACAAGTTAATGCCAAATTCCTAGCTTAATGAAAAGGTAGTCAGTGGAAAGGAAGTCAAGAAAACTGTCATGGCTTCACTCACTTGATTAAGCATAAATTTATGGTGCCACTTGATAAGTCCTATAGCCATTCTTCACTTCCCTGTCCTAAAGAATTTCATGTTTACCGGGCATTTAGTCACTCACTCAAGTATCTTACTTGGAGCATTTCAAAGAAGACTAAACATTTGTGCAGGTCAGCCTTCTGTCTCATGTCCAGTCTCACCATTTTCCTTTTTCAGGCAATAAACACCTCATACACCACACATGCCTGCGCTTCTAAAGAAAACTGATTATTTCCTCCAACCAGAAGTAGCCAAACAGGGTATTATTTAGACAGCTCAGCAATGGAATTATTTGATCTGCCAAGTACATTCCAATTTGGTTGGTAATTTCTATATATTTCAAAAGATATCAGCCATTCTCACTATGTTCAGCTTCTGTAAATCTGCACCTACCCAGTAATACTGATTTTCTGGTTCCTGTTTTATTTAGTCATTCTGTAGCTTTCTTCAGTATTGCTCCTTTGAAGGTGAAAGTAACTATTCAATCCACTGTTCCTAAGCTCACAGTTTTTCACAGTTCCAAACCAAATGATCTTCATAAAAGACACAAATCGGGTGTCATCTAGATGGTGCATTATTTTCCCAGGCCTCTTAATAGATGGGCTTTAGATGCAAGGAAATTTTCAACAATAAGGGTTTAGATATTCATCTGACTGTGTAGAAAGGACAGATTATCCATGAAAGACTGGCTAAGGGTTCAAAAGCTCTAAGTGTCTTTATATATACATACACATACACATACATACATATATATACATACATATTTAGGTATATATGCCTGCATGTATACCTATTACGTATGTATGTATGTATGTATATGTAAGTGCATATGTATGTGAGCATGCATGCATCCATAAAATTAATTATTGTGTGAAATTTTTCAGTAATTTTTCACCACAGACTTTTGTGAGCTGCAAAGAAAAAAAAAAAAAAAATCACAAGATCAGTTGTTGGGCTGATGTTTGGAATGCTCTGTCCTAAAGTTAATTTTTTATATTTCAATGTGGAAATTACAGCCTTTTTTTTTTTTTTCAATATTTTCTTCATTATATAATGAGCTTGAAAGGGAGGTAGCAGTGAGAGCACTGTTGCTGCAAAATTTTTAAATAAAATCCTGCTACAAACGTAAAAAATTAGATATATTTCCTACTTTTAAGATAATATTTTTGTGTAATTTTATTTACTGATTAGTTTAAAGAGTTTGCAATTTTTCCACTAATCATAGACCAAAAGATTAACTCATATTTATGCTAATGATCTTTTCTTTTTACTGTCTTTGCTTTCTATCTGTAGGATGTCCCTGAAGGGCTTTCATATTCCTTGAATTGATATTTTACCAGCACTCACTTTCTTCTTCAGTTTGAAGTATGTCTTTTTATCTAAATTAATCCCTTCTCTACCTCTTGCTTCTCCAACAGCAGCTCTTGACTAGTACTGACATTGGCCATCTGGCCATTTGTAAATCCAGTGAAGAACCAAAGGCAAAATCACGTATTTCTCCTTAACACTTCAATATGTTAAGCACAGACATTATTTCTTAACTTACCTTATCACTAAAATGAATAAATTTAATATTGCAGCTAGTGCATCATTTGTTTGCAACATTTAGAATTCTTTATAATCCTTGTAAGGATTTAACATGTAGGTGAAATACAAGAATTAAAATTCCAGATGTCTTATGTCTACATCAACAGGCACTATTCATATTGCCTAATCCTAAGTAACAATGTCTATTTATTAGTGACTAGTACAACAAAATACTTTAACAGTACTTTTCCATACCACTCCAATAAAAACAAGCAAACAAACAACTATTGCAAAACTAAGCAGAAAAACAAGTAAAAACCAGAAGTGACTAAATCATCTTATTAATCTCACACACAGTTTTAAAAGATTTTGTTATTACATGACCTACATCATTATGGCCTAGAGTCAGCAGTACATTAAAACAAATTGATCATTTGCATCATATATATCAAAATTCAAAAATATATTAGTTCTCATGTTGATTTTAAGTTCCTAACTCACTTGTAGTTCTCATTGTGCAACGAGTGAAGTTTTCTAGAGGCATTCTTTAACATTATTCACATCCCTAATACACACACTGTCTCTGCTAAATACCTACATGAAATGCAAATAAGAGCAGCTAAGAAATACAAGCAGATATCTGTATTTCTCTTCATTCACATGTGTGTGCATACATGATTAGATATTCACATATAATGGAGGCATAGTATTTACTGCACATTTCTGTACATCCATAATATATGTTTATGTCGGCACATGTGTATATGTGCATACACAGGATAAAAAAATTGCCAGATCACAGAGATTTGAGGTTTCAGGGCACCTCCAGAGGTCATCTGGTCCACTCTCCTGCTCGAGCAGGGTCACCAAGAGCCAGTTGCCCAGGACCAGATTTACAATATATTCAAGAAGGGAGACTCCACAACCTCCCTGGGCAGCCTGGTGACAGTGCTCGATTAACCACAGACTAAAAAACTGTTTTACTGTAGCATCCTTCTAACCTTTAGAAGGAGCCTCCTGTGTTTTAGTTTCTAACCATTCCCTATGGTTCTGCTACTGGGCACTACTGCAAATAGCTTGACTCCTTCACAACATGGCGTCCCAGCCCTTTATGTAAGCTACTTCACAGCTGGGTGGCCCTCAGCATCTACTGATGCATGGATTATTCTTACCCAGGTGCAGAACTTGTCAGCTCCCTTTGCTGAACTTAATGGTGTTTCTGTGAGCCCATTTCTCTAGTCTGTCAAGGTTCCTCTACATGGCAGCATAGATGGCAGCCAGTTCTCCTTATTTTATGTCATCTGCAAAGATGCTGAGGCTACATTCTGCCCCATCATCCAGGTCATTAAAAAAAAGTGTTTAAGAGGATTTAACCCAGTATTGACTCATGAAATATACCATTATTCTTTAGCCTCCAAATGGATTTTTTGCCACTGGTCACTGCCCTCTTGGAGTAGCCAGATACTGTAGTTCCCTCACGCTCCTTGTTAAGTCAGAATAGGTAAGGAAAATAAATTAAGAAGTCTGTTTGAACATAGCCTTCTCAGATTTGTAGGAATGCAAGAAAGGTACTTTTTCACTATAAATCAGTCTCTCAACCATGTAGGGATAGGGACACAGGAGTAGAAAAACAAAGATGTAAGACTAAAAATGGAGGAAAAGCATAGGTGTACAGCTCACAGTGTGTAAAAATATTTTCTTAAAATTATCCTGAAAGAAGGAAATAATATAACAGCTGTAGCAAAATCATTAGAAAAGGTGATCAAAAAGAGGGGAAAGGGGTTATGTTCTCTAAAATGAAGTAATTTCATCCCTTCTCTGTGACTAGGTCCTCTGGACAGTTTTTGTGATAAAATTCTGTTTTCAGACAATAATACTGTGCCAAGAATTCTGCTTTGTCACCTGAAAAAAAAAAATTAGAAAATCACCAGAATATTCTCCTGTCCCTTCCACCAACAGAAGAAATGAAAGATTAAGGTTCAACACGTTATACCTTTATGGAAATCCAACTCCCAAACTCCCACAAATATGTCTTTCCACCATGGGCAGTCTGACATATTTGGGTATTGGATATGTAATAGAGAAGTAAGATCTTTTTTTTGTGAATAGTCTTCCTTCTCTGTGCATAGATACACATCACACATAAAAATTGTGAAAGGTATTGCAACCTGTTTCCCAAGTACCACTGTCTTGAGTTATGTAACCAAAAAAAAAAAGTGTATTCTATTTCATCTGTTGAAAGCAGCCGGGGAGATGTTTTTCTTTTCTTTATCTCTTGTAACTCTGGGGGTAGGGGGGCAGTTGCCTTCTGATAATAGGCCAGCTTTTAAAACCTGGTGAGGCATTGTTTCTTATCTCTTTCACCACCTGTCCACTCTTGGGGGGGAGGGGGATATCCTCTGATNGTGGAGGAGTGCATGCGTGTTATCCTCTGATAAAGGGTCATTAAGGCTCAGCAATGACATGACACAGTGCATCATCCCATGATGAGATGTTCCACCTGGTGGCAGGGGAGACAACCATTCCTACCTAGATAAAAACTGAGATGTAGGAACACCAGGCAGCCTGTTTTTCCACTGGAATCCCAGAGGAAGACCAGGCTCATCTCACCACTGCTGGACCCTTCTACAGGATCATCTCTACAGAACCCTATCTGTTACTCCAGGAGGACTTATTTGGGCTACTCCCAACACCCTGACCTGGGTGTCAGGTCATATTCTGACTCTATCAGTGTTTCTAGGACTTTGTTTGTACTACTACATTTGTATATTTTTAAAATATTTCTAGTAGAGAACTGCTATTCCTATTCCCAAATCTTTGTCTGAAAGTCCTTAATTGCAAAATCATAATAATTTGGAGGGAAGGGGGTTTACATTCTCCATTCCAAGGGAAGCTCTAGCTTGCCCTGGCAGATAACTGTCTTTTGAAACCAAGACAACCACAGTGCTTCCTCCTCTCTCAATCAAAATGTTGACACCCTGGCTGACATATAAGAAGCTGAATTTGGGGTGATGACATACCTAGAGGATGTGTTCATATGTAGTCAGATGATGAGGGCAAACAGTCATCTGCTAGGTGATCCCTTCTTTTGGTCATGATAGAAAATAAGTTTAGCATTATAATGAAGTGATGTGTGTCATAAAAACCAATAAACAAAAACTTAGCAAAATTGCAATTTTCCTTTGGTACAAGAAATCTTTGCCAGAATAAACGGCCAAAGAACATAAAAGTGTTAATCTGCAATGAAAACACTAAATTGTAAAACATTTATATGGATTTTTCCCAAGAACTGGCTAACTAACAAGGTGAAGAGTCAAAGGGCTGGTGTTTCTCAAGGCTATCAGTAAGTGACAAGCTGATGTAGCACTGAATCTATAAATTAAAATAAAATGAGAAGCAAAAAAGGTATATTATTTTAAGAATCTTGTAACCTAGTTCAGAGGTTCTAAGGGCAGAGAGGTAGGAGGAGATTGTTGGTTAGATAGAACAAGTCTTCAGAATTGTAGGCAAGGTAAACAGAAACAAAACTTTGAGAGAGCTCTTCCAACACTTAAAATTAACTGATGTGTCCATACAACCTCTACTTCTGATGATATAATGGAGACTGGACTCCAAACTACTGCTGCAACTGTAATTAGGGACAAATGACTTTTATGTGAACAGCTATGTGTGGTTTTGCCTGTGTGTATTTATACTGATAAACTAAATGGAAAATCTTCTGAAAATTTTGCTGATGGATTATGTCTCACTAGATGACAGCATAATACTTAAATTTTTCAACAAATAACATGATCATGTGAAGGAGATGACACACACAGGTGTGTCACCTTTGCATAAACAGTTGGGCAATGGTGTTCAGCCTATCACAAACTTGTGACACAAAAAAAAAATTCCATGGGAAGTCACATCTAGTACTTGCTGTCTAATACAGAATCTCATTTTAGGGTAGAATGAATGAATGAGGCTCTGAAGGCACCTATATGTCTTTAGTGATTAGGTAATGAAACATCTTTACATAATCTAGGTACTTAATTTTCAGACAGTTAAGTCATATGAATCTTACCCTAGGTGTTCAAGGGAATTTTACATTACTACAGTGATATGCCTTCAGAAGAGAGTACTGCTATATGCTCTCAAGAGAAATGAAAATCAAAGTAAGATTTTGAGGAATTTTAGATGCCTGATTTCAGTTTAAATCCCACAGTGTACCTAAAAAATCTCTTTGGATCTTGAGTTACTCCTTTTCTGTAATGGAAGAAATGTGGATTTTTACAGCCTTCTGTCTCCTGTGCTTTGTTAAATGTTGTACTGGGCAGTGGGTTAATGCTTATACAGGATAGTACAGCACTTTGCATTGTGCCTGTTTTCTTACTGTGAGGTTATGGTGAAGAAGTGTCCTTCCTGCTCTCATATTAAATAATTTTCAATTGATACATTAATTTATAACTATTGGGATAATTTACAATTAATTTACTTTAATATTAAACTTTGGTGTCAAAGCATCAAGTACTTTGATTTCAGTCTTTTTCCAGCACAGTCTAAGAAATGGTCACTTTGACTGTAACTGCTTACTATTTTCTACACATTCTCCAGTGTAGATATATCTGAAAGGGGATGTAGTAAGATTTATTTAGCTAATTACTTCACAACATTTTGCTTGAGCAGCACCAACATAAATTGCAGATGGATTTGAATTTGTCACTCAGCTTTCCTGAATAGTTAGTGGAAAGAATTTTTTTGTTATCTATAACTATGAACTATAAAAAATATACATATTTTATATCCATTTAATAATTAGGCATTATTTTTTGTGTTATTTGCACACTTAATATATCTATTACCATAAAAGGTAACATTACTGTTCAGTTCAGCCTACAGTGGCAATCTCAGAACATGAACTCACTGGACAATATGGATACAAGGTATGAATCTCAGGCATATGTTTTGCTCTAGAGAGCATAGTGGAGAAGATGCCTCTAATGCTGCCATTTAGCCATCTGCATTCTGTCCTTGGTGCTGCAGCTACTGCCAAGCACATTTTCATGTATATTAGGAATGGCTATGGCTTTGCATTTTTTAACTACAAGTTATTTTCTCCTTTTTTATACAATACTTTAACTGTTCCTGTCTGGTTTCCTGTAGCAGCTGCCCCAGCATCTTCTCTGAATGCCAAGCCTGATTCAAAATAGAGCCAAAGTAGTGATTTCTTCTTGTTCTTTCTCTCTTTTTTTAAACTTTTTTTAAATTTAATTTTTAGCTGTTCCAAAGACATTTAACTTCCATTTACATAATTTTGAGCAAGGGAACATGATGTTCTAGTTTGTCAACTTCCCACACACGAAAAAATAAGGAAGTATTTGTCTTACAGATTGATTGTTTTTCTTCATACTAGATGGAAGGAAAGTGTAATACACCCACAATCATATGCACATACGCTGTCACCTTGGAGATGCAGTATTGTAAGGTGGTGAGAAATCATACTGAAATCCACATAATACACTTGGCCAGAGTCACTGTGACATTTTAAGCGCATGAATTTGATATGATTTTTACTGTTAATTACATGGGCATTATGCATTCTTATTTCATCTCTTTCTACGGAAATGGGTGGAGGGAACCATACAGCTCTCTTACATCATATGTGAGATTCAGACCAAAAATAAAGAAACAGTGGGAAACTTGCCCCCTTTTTTCTTACTGTTGTTCCTATAAGGTTTTGTCCTTGCATGGAGACACAAGTGCTCCACTGTGCCACCTATGTGTTCCCCTTTGTTTTCCCTTCAATTATCAAAAGGGATAACTTTATTGGGAGAATAATGACAAAGTCACAACAACTAAGTTCAGAAATAGAAGGCATACAGGAAGGGAAGAAGCAGACCTGAACAAGGTAAAGAGGCAGCAAAAGCAGCATGAGAAAAACATGCTACTAGTAACTAGCTAGAAGTAGCTTATCTGAACCACCTCTGCATGACACAGTCATATACTTGGGAAAAATTTTCATCTCCACTAAGATTTCTTGCAAAGAAATTTCTCCTCTATAAAAATCTATAAAAATAAAGTCCTTCAACTTCCTAGCCTAAGGTCAAACTCCTCAAACAGCCCATTATTAAACTTCCTTACTTGGCAACACAATGTAGCCACATGGCAGCAACACTTTTAATAATAGTCCCTTATCCTGTGTTAAATCCCCAGCACTTCCCAGATGACTATTTGGGAGAATACTTGTTGGGATAAGATAAATATATTCTACAGAACTTTTCCAGCAGTATAATCAGACAAATATTAGCTTTCCAAAGCCTTGAAACTGCCTGTCTGTTTTCAGTTTATTACGACCTGCAGAGATTTTCCTTTATTTTCTCCATTGCATGGGTGTAGCATTCAAATCAGATCTATTGTACTCCTAGGGATAACTAATTTTGCCTCAGAGCTTACTGTTTGTCTATGCCATTACAGTGCTATGCCAAGGGGCTATGTTGGTTTTCTTTTTTCTGAAATAATTTATATTATAGAACCAAGATAAGCAAAATCAGTGATATCCTTACAGAATAATGACAGAGCACACATTATTTGGTCTGAACTAGTTATTTAAGTCAAAAATCCCCAGAACTAGGAGTGCCCTCCTCTGAGCTTTGCAGATATATTACCTCTGCAGGACCAAGGGAATCCAAGTAATTTTGTACTACTATGTGTAGCATGGGCATTCTTTCAGACTTTTACAGCCCAAAATTTGCAGTCAAACTAATCTATGGAAGGTAAGCAAGGAAGAAATATAAATAAAGTTACACACATGTTCTGGCTTCCCAGATTGATATACTATTCTGTGTTAANTTGGTTGTCTTTCACAGACTAGTACATTAGTCCCTTGCAAATTCAAAGAATATAGACTGAAAACTGGCAAACTGGATAGTAATACAAAGGTATGAGACTGCCTGAGATCTCTTTCCTAACTCTCTCTATAGTGCTGGAATTCATTTACAATATGGCTGGCAAGCTAGACATGCAATCGTGTAGAGAAGCCAGTGAAAAAAAGAAAATCACATTTCTCCAAAATTTTATTGTACAAAAATTCTTTTCATTTCTTCTAAAAGAATTATTTTACATGGAAAGCTTTCAGAAATATTCAGAACATTGTTGGTGTTTTGTTTGTTTTTAAGAAGGTTTTTTAAAATTTATTTATCCAAAGATTTTTTAGAAATACAGGGCAAAGAACTGTAAGAAGACTCTGACTATTGAGTTCACCCATCTAACCTTGAAAGAAAAACACATTCTTTAATTGAACGTCTATATAACTATTTAGGATAAAACCCACAACAAACAAATAAAAAAACCCACTGTACATAATATAGAAAATTAGGCTAAGCCTTCTCTATTTTATTTGATTTAAAAACTTGTCCTGGACATTTTATATATAGTAAGAGGGGGAACTTGGAACTAATTAGTTCAGATACTACAATTAACTTAATTATCTTCTATGATTATAAGGTAGTCATACCAGCTTTATTAAATTTGACATTAGAAAATGCAATTTTCAAGGTTTTAAAATATTTTCCATCTAGAAAATGTTATTAAGGACATGTTTTGAAAGAAGGGTAATTTGTTACAACTTGTTATATTTAAACTAGAGGATCAGTAAACTCAGAGGAGATTCTTTATTCTATCTGTGCAGTTTGTTACACCTGACAGGTGAAAGTTCAGAAGTAGAGTTGCTCTCTTTCTGTTTTTAAGACAGTAGGTCAAGATTGAAGAGTAGGAGGAGAGGAGTGGAAAACAAGTAACACCAGAAATCTCCCAGTCCAAAGCTGGAGCAAACCTGTTTATTCTTTTTCTCTCTGTACAGACATGGCATTCAGGAGTTTGCCAAGTAATTTCAAAGCTGTGATTTTTGTAACAGGTTTATTTTTCAGAACATGGTCTGATTTATTATTTTTTTGCTATATTATTACTGAAGATATGTTTTGCTTTTGTGTAATTTAGAATTAAGGAGATCTAGGATCTATATGATTTTGTGTGCTGGTAAACGGCTTGTTTAAAAATTTGATCAAGCATGTGTGGAAGCTCCATAAAATCTCCAAGGGGATAATTTGCCATCATGAAATATTTCAACCTATAATATATGTTGTAGTATTATTTTTTTCACCCTTCCTTCTCAACATCCTCTGTGCTTCAAATTTTGCACATAGAATTTTTGGAGTTTAGGGCACGTGGAAAACACCAAACATACCAAATAAACAAATGAAACCAAAACAAAAACAACAAAACCAAAACCAAAAAGCCCACAAAACCAAAACCAAACAGAAAAAAACAAAACAAAACAAAAACCAACAGAAAACAACAAAACAAACAGCAACAAAAACTCCACAAAAAACCAAACCAACCAAACCAACAAATGAAAAACAACCCCCCAGAAACAAACAAACAAACAAAACAACACAAAAAGGAAAACTCACCCCAAATCAAAAACTAAACACTTTGGACTCTGTTAAAAATACAAAGCTTTATAGATTTCAAAAACCTTGTGTGAATTCTCCAGGCCTTTATCGCTTCTGCAGTATTATAGGTATTCATGTATTATGTCTGTAAATGCAGCATCTCTGAAGGGTTTCAGCACAGGTGCAGCACAAGAAGAACAGGTTGCCATTTATCCTGACAGTAACCACGAGGAAAAGACCATAAAGTGGGTACACTTCTACTTTAAGTGTACCAAAATAGGCTGCTGAGTTGTCAAAATTGTCAAGTATAACTTCAGGGTGCCCAGGAGGATATTATTTTATTTTTCTGCTGAAGGACTAGAAGCTATTGAATTTCCAGTAATGATCTTTTCATTAGGGCTTGTTTTTTTAATATAAGCAGAATTCTTTTTCCACTAAAAAGAGCATTACTAGGATTCAGCAATGTAACCATTTTGTTTATAAAAACTCTTCCAGCTTTCCATTTGAGCAGATCACAAATCAACATTGAAGTCATTCTTGTGTAAACTACAGGTCTACTCAAAGTTTTCACTTCCTGTTGACAGTAATAACTTGGTTCTATTTGAGAGTAAACAACCTTCTTCTTATTAGCTGTGGACTGTGCAAAAAAATTTCTATTCCTTTCCAAGTTGTTCCACTCCATAATATTCTGTTTGTGGATGAGGGCCTGCACTGTTTTGATTTTCAGTAATGTTGAAGAAAATGGAGAAATAACCTCTTCACCTCTCAAATCCCAGTGCTTGGGAAAAGCTGCTTAGTTTCACGGTTTAGAAATTTAAAGCCTATAAAACATATACTCAGGGATGGGAACTTACATGCACATGAATTCATTGTCTTGAACCCTGCTACATATCCATTTTTTCTTTCAGTAGCTGGCTAACTAAAAAACAGTCAGCATACTCTTTGGTGTTACATACTAAGGCATCTGTAACCAAAATTTTACATCCATAAGCAGCACAATAAAGACCATAAGATGTGTCACCTTTAAACCCTCATTCTCATTCCATTTTCTCTTTCATACCTTTTTTTTTTTCATCCTATCATGTTTTTGGTACTTAGTCCAGAGCTAAACTGTAGTTAAGAACATATGCCCCACTTTGTAATATATTCCAGGTCACAGGAAATATGAGGTTTTTTTCTGTTTCTGTTTTTCCCTGTTAGCAGCTTTTCAGTACCTAAAGGGACCTACACAAAAGCTGGAGAAGGACTTTTAAAAAGGGCATGTAGTTATAGAACAAGGGGGAATGTATTTAAACAGAAATAAAGTAGATTTAAACTAGGTCTAATGAAGAAAATTTTCATTCTGAGTGTGATGAGACACTGGAAAAGGTTGCCTAGAGAAGTTGTGCTTTATAACTGGAAGTGTTCAAGACCAGATTGAATGATGCTTTGAGCAGGCTGGTCTAGGAAAGTCTCTACCTATGATAAGGGGGTTAAAACTACATGATTTTAATGTCCCTTTCAACAAAACCAATTAATGATTCAGTGTTTCTAAATATCTAACCAATTTTAAGTTTCTTCTTAATTATATAATTGTTTTCAGAATTGCATTAGTTATTTTCCTGTACAAGCTCATAAGATATTGTCTTCTTGTCCTGGCTTTCCATTATAGTTGACAACAATGCCTGTATTATGTTGCACAGCACAAACCCGAGAGAGAAGTTTCCCCAATAATTTTGTATGGTCACTCTGGAAGTTTAGAGCTGAGGGTCTGGGGCCTCTAGGCAAGACACCCACACGTGGTGTCCTTTTTGCTTGGTGCAGTGTTCAGTAGTCGTTTCACTGCTGGCCTCATCCCTCGATCCACAGACATGTTAAGTTTTGTGTATGTTCCTCTTCCCTCTTCAGTAGTATAATGCCTATCCCCGCGATGGGTTAGGAGTTATTGAAATCCTCTGAAGTAGTGAGCCCAAGATGTCTTTTAAGTTGTTTGTTCTTTCCATTCACATTGAGACTCAGTTAAATCTTTCAGATGAAATTATATTTTTAGATATATTTTATTAAAAGGTAACAATTGCTTATATTGATTTATATTATTAATTTGTATTAAATGCATAGAAATCATTATTAAAATTTTGTGGGTTTATATATATGCAATTATACACATTGTGCATCTTTTTAGGTATATGCTTACATACATTTCAAGGCTTATATATCTAATATATATGTGACTATATATAATTAAACAAATATATATCCTGCATCTAATTTTATACATGTATATGTATATATAGATACATATTTATGAGAACTTTCAGAGCCTTCTGAAGTAACCATAAAATCACAGAACATTTATAAATCACAGGTGACAAAATGACATCACACTGGTGCACCATGGGAGTGACTTGTACTTCTGGGGCATTCTAGAACATGTAGCTTCAATTACCATCCCATCACTGGGATTCAGGGATCACATGTGGCAAGGTGAGGCAGGTAAGCCTCTCATGTGATGGCGAAAGGAGCAGGACCTCTAGGCCCAGAAAGTCAGGTGGCTGTAAAGGGGATAATGGGCTTTACACTTGTCATGGAAACATGATTCATAAATATTACTGTTTATCTTGCATGATAGTTTCTCTTTAAGAACTGCTTTTGGGTAAACAGATGTTAAAATGTATTATATTGGCCCTGCAACTGGTGTGCAACTATAAGTGACTTTGTTACACACTGTGATTCTTTTCTTTAGATATTGATTTGTGTACTATTTCAGAAAAAATATGAGAACTAACAATGAATGGAAATGGACAGCTTTACAATTAAAAGGATATTCAAAAGTTAACTTAAAGAATTTTTTAATCATCATTTTCTCTATCAAACATTTCTGATGGTTTCTCACAATTCTCTTTCTATCATTTCCCTTAGCTAGAAGATTTTTTTCCTAACCAGTGGTTTGTCCTGCTGGGATTGAAATATAAGTCTAAATCCTAAAGCCGTTAATTTTTCAAAGAAAAATTAATAAATACATATAAAGTAAGGAGGTTTATGTGTTTAGATGTATTTCCTAAGTTAACTAGCCATTACACATATTAGGAAATCACATCCAAAATCTACTACACTGAAGACTTTTATAACTTCTATAGTTACTTTCTGCTGTAATGAGAGATTTAGAAACAGTAATGAATTAGTCCAATGAACAAGCTTTCAGCTCCCTAGGCTGATAATGATAATGATAATACTCAGTGAATGACGGTGTCTGACAATGTTTTAGGTTTTAACTTTAAGTGAAACCAACCACCTATCCTGTAATTTGGATGTTTGTGTGAGATGCATAAACCCTTTTTAGCATTCATGTTCAATTATAAACTTCTGGATTCAAACTGGAAAATGGCTGAGAAACCAACCATAGGTAGCCAATAGGCCCTACACAGAGGCACAGTCTTACCTTCCAGTGTTTTAATAGAAGAATCTGATAAGTATTTTCAGGTTGGCATATAGTTATGGAACACATTTTTTCCTCTTATGAGCTGAAGTAATAGGTGCCATTTCTGGTTTCCAGATAGTTCCAATTCTGCCTCTTCTCCCACTTCCCTGCATACATTCTTCTCTGTTTTCCAGCTCAGCAAAGATTTTATCTAGTAATTTATTATTTGCACCAAAAAGAAATTATTTCTTCTTCTGCACATTTGAGATAGTTTGAGAGTTAATCAAGCTGAAGATTCAGCTTTGCATGGATCTATAATGAAAAATAAAAATGAAAGAAATACTTCTACATGGTCTGCACAGATGCTCAGCAATTTCCCATTAATCAGATTCTTTCTGTTGGCACTTTTTTGTATCAAGATCATACTTTGTTAACTTGTATGACCTCTTAATTCTGACCAGATTGTTTCATAGTAAATAGACCTGAAATAGCAGATTTTAGCACAGAATTCAGAACAAAAGAAGCAGGTACCGTCATTCAGAAACCTGAAAGAAAATTTAGGGTCCAGAGAGCAGACTTAATACTATATGAAATAGCTATTTATGCCATACAGACAATGACAATCCTGAACTAGTAAGAGGAATGTTTTGGTTGTCCAAAAGACAATTTGATGATGCCAGATGAACTCTGACAACACTTCCTGTTGCCAGATGCCTGTCATTTATGCTGCAACAGCCAGCAAGTGAAATTCACTCTCTTAATTCAGTTCCAAGCGATGAATTGTTAATTGCAAACTCTACATCCCATATTGCCTGTGGAAGAAAATATACTGCAAATGTGTGGGAAAAGATATGGATGACAATTTTTGAGGCTGGTTAAGGAAGTATTCTGATGAGTTGGAGAGCTGAGAGGAAATGTTTTAAAGAACGTTATCACTGTGACACAAAATCCATGCATTATAGTTTAAAACCAGCAGCTGTGCCTGCAGTAAAACCTCATATTGCTCGCATCTAAAGAGGGTGTACTGCTGTTTTGAAATATCTGCAATTGCTGATCTGCCTCAACAGAAAGGTAAAAACAGCAAGATGCAGTACTTACCTGCAGATGCCAGGAGCTGATAATCCTTTAAAATAGGTGATCATACTTGTATAACAGAGTTTTACAGCTCAAAGTTGTAAAGTAAAGGTAACTAACTAGTAAAAATACAGAGACTGATGGAATCACCTGCCTATAATTACGCAACCTCTGAAGCCATTTGAGCTCCATTGGCTCATCTTGCTTGTCTTCTTACTTTCAGAAGAAATGATTTCACACATCTTTTGTGTTCCAACTGCCAGCCCCATATGGATAGTTCAGACACCCATCTTAACTTGCCATTATGTAACTGTGTTTAGACAACTAAATTTTACTCACTACAGCTTACAGGGAAAAAAAAAAAAAAGAAAATAATTTTCAGGCACTGAAGGTTTTTACATCTGAACAACTTCAGGAACTCAGTTAAAGATCACAGCTGATATAACACATAAATAAGGGGTTATTTTCAATAAATGCAACCTTAATTAGATTTTATATAGTAGATGGGTAACAGGAAAAAAGATATAGCAACTGAGGCTGAGAAAGGAGTAAGGTATACTTTTGATTAAATTTTAATGCAAGTAGATTCATTGGTTTGTTGTATGTCTAATAGCTGTTGTAACTGTGTAGTCTACTCTGGATATAGTTCACTTTATTTTAGTGAAAAATTTATTGTTTCAAAGTAGTTAGAGAACAGGAATTAAATTATTTTCTTGTGGTAGGTTCTATAAAATGAACCCCAGCAATATAAAATTAATCATTACCTCTCTGTGTTTTTAGAATATTCAAATAAAACCAGAGTAAGTTACAGTAAAATATCTTGTAAGATGGACATCTGCCATAACATGGACTTGGTTTTCCAATACTGAAAATAACCAAATCATCTACTATACAGCAAGATATGGAGAGTTTGATCCTGAATTTTTTAGTCTGCATCCCATAACTTTATTCTGAACAGTAAAATTTTATTGTAAACATAATAATGTGTCATATATAATTTATGGAGGGCTGATGGGATTTTCACCCCACCAACCCCCTGATTAGGGGTTTTCTGCTTTCAGAGTCCTGTACCAGGGTTTAAAAGATGAAATGGAACCTGTGGTTAGGTCTTCAAAGGTGTTTATTCTATTTCTTATCTCAAGGTCTTACAGCAGTTTCAGCACATTGAAGGAAAGCAGCTACAGGAACACAGACAGAGAGTCCAAGGTAGTTTTTAAAGATTTTTAATCCAATTAACTCTTAAAGTGTACTATATTTACAGTTTTGTGCCAATAACTATTACCTATTCTAGACACGCAATTTCTACATCAAATCCATTCTACCAATGTCTCTGTGCCACCATCACAGCAGAAGGTGGAGAAGAAGAAGAAGATGAGACACCGCCCAAAATTCTTCATCGTGCTCTGATCTACTTCCATACTAAAAACCCAAAACGACTCATTTTCACCCTGTGACAAACTAAATTACTATCTATTTTAAATCTTTGTTGTTTTCAATTCATCTATGAGCGTTGGAAGTTTTTCCTATGGACTAAGGTCAAAGACAGTGCTTTCCTGGGGTCACAGCCAGGGTCTTGGATCCCCCAGCGTAGTTTGAGCGGTGTTCCACATGCCCTGGACTCCAACAGAGGGCCATTCAAATATCAATCATAAAATCATAGATTGGTTTAGGATGGGATGGACCTTCCAGAACTATCTAGTTCCATCCCTCCACCATCGCCAGGAACATTTTTCGCTACATCAGGTTGCNTCCCCTCCCCTCCCCTCTTTTTAATCCATCTCTCTACCCCTTCACTCTGCTGTGTTATCCAAGGCACATGCTGTGTGCTTATACTAGGNAGGTTGCTCAAAGCCCCATTCAACATGACTTTGAATATTACCAATGATGAAGCACCCACACCTTCTCTGGCCAAACTCTTCCTGGCTCTGACTACCCTCATCACAAGTGAAGTGGGAAACCTCACAAAATTGCCTACAACAGGCATTACTAATACTCTGCACTTTCTCCTGGTGCTGCAGTTTAGCTCTGGCTCAGCTGGCTCTGATTTGTTCTTTTTAGAGTGCCCTCTGTTCCTTATCAGCTATGAGGACAGTGAGGTACAAGTCTTCAGGAACAGCAGAAGCCATCTTCTTGGTGCCAGCTTCCAGGCTCTGCCATCATGGGATTTTCTACTTCACATCCTAGAGAGGCCCAGAAGATAAGTTGATAATGTTGTATCTCAGACACTAATAGCTGGAGAGACACGGAGCCAGCCAAGGAATGCTGGTATTAACAGTTCTTTGAGAAAGAATAGAATATGGCTGGAGAAGGGCAGGAGACTATGGAGAGAGTGCAAGACTTTCCTGGAACAAATGTCCTTGTTCTAGTTCCTGGAAATAAGCACAACACAGTGTAGCACAAGTGCAAGAAGGAGGCTGAAAACAGGGCATGGATGTGGGGGAGATTAAGACCACCAAAGACCCCTAAAGCCCTTCAACCCATTTCCAGAAACGTCTAGAAAAACATACTGTGTCTGATAACTAGTTCGCATAGAAAGTGAGAAACTTTTCTCCGAGAAGGTATCCCCACCAAGCCCAGTGCATTTGTTATGTGTGCATGCACCCCAGGACTCTGGACACCCCAGCTGGATTTACGGATTTACACTACAGCCAGGACTCTGGATTCCTTCCTCCCCCCTCCCCTCCCCC
>WBMY01010615.1:0-28634 GCA_013397315.1 Donacobius atricapilla | reverse complement strand
CTCCCCTCCCCTCCCCTCCCCTCTTTTTAATCCATCTCTCTACCCCTTCACTCTGCTGTGTTATCCAAGGCACATGCTGTGTGCTTATACTAGGAGGTCAGGGACTAACAAACCAATTTCCATGCCAAGTGTGTAATTAACTATAAAATTTTGTAAGCTTTTGCAGACCCTCTGACTTTTGTAGTACATTTCAACCATGAGCAGCTATGAACTTCGGGTGCTCTTTTCACTTAAGGTTGGGATGTTATACACCCTGGCAGGCACAGGCTCTGCCTGTCTCTCTTCTACAGTGGGAAGTTTGAGCTCTTGAAGCTGCAGTTGCTTGGAAAAGAGCCATTCAGCTGCTTTCCTTTCATCTCTGATGCTGCTCAGTCTGCTGACCTCTTCCTGCAGCTCTTTCATTTGGTGGCAAAGCTTCTTGACAACTGCACAGCTGCTACAAGCTGTAAAACCATCTGGCCTCACCTCAGTGAGCTGTCCCAGGCACTCCCTGCAGTTTGAGATTTGTAGATCTGAACCCTCTTTCTGAGGATTTGTCTGGGTCAAGCCTTGGATGTCACAGGGACAATAGTTCTAACAGCAGCTGGGAACCATGCCCTGTCACCTGTGACATGTCACCACTGTCGCTGGGGACATAGGTATGCTGTTCAGCACAGAGCAGCTGGCTTTGGGTTTGTGCCTTTCTGCACAAACTGCTGCATTTGTGAGCTGCCTCAACTGCATACACACTGACGTGCATAGCACCGCTTCGGTGCTCAGCTCACAGTGAGGTACCCCTAATGTAATTATTTTAAAATTAAAGACTTGAGTCCAGCCTGTTACTCAAAGTGACTGACTTAAGGGCCATCTTAACTTCTGGAGTAGTCTGTAGATACTGTTAAGAGATTCCAAAGTATAGAACCAGGTCAAACTGCATCTTGTAGGCAACTAATGTCATGCTAGGCACCACATTTTGCAGAATGTTCCTTCCTTCCTTCCACGATGTCCTGATAGTCTCCTCAGCATAGTTCTCTCATGCAAAATTTGTTGTTTGATCTCTTTTTATATGACTTGTACAATAAAGTAAAGAAATAGATAATGGCCACCTGCAGTTACTGATCTCATTCACAGAATGAGAGCTGCAACTTTAATTTCACACTTACCTGAAAGAAAGGATGCTATTTTGCTCAAGGCAAAGGAGTTTTAGTTTTACTTTGTTATCAAGTGAATATTTAGCAAAAGTTGCATATACTCTTCTGCTACTAGAGAACCTAATTTCAGCAAACATCATATGCAGGTTAAACAACAAGAACAATAAAAAACAGATACTGAATAAATCTGCTCATTTCTCTAGGAAATAAATTGGATTCTTGGATCTGTATTGATAAAATTTCATCTGAATTTGCGTAGATTAAAACCAGCTAACATATTCTGCCACACATAATAATGTTTTATAGTCTTGTTGGATAATATATGCTCCTTTGAGTGACACAGATTTCATTTTCCTGTGGTTTACCAAAAGATGTGAACTGGCATATTTTGCTGGGCAAAAAAATCTTATGAATAGCATATAAAAAATTATTTGTATATGAAAAAATCTTCAGGGAGAATTAGTGAAGAAGCAGGCAAAAAGTTAAATGGAATTCACAAAATTGTGTTGTCTTCAACTTGGAATAACTTCTGGTTTGTTGGGAGGTTTTTTTGTTTTGTTTTGTTTTGGTTTTTGTTGTTGTTGTTATTGTTGTTGTTTTCTGTGTATGTACAGGTGCTAAGTGAACTTTGAGCACGTAAATGGAATTCTCTAACAATTCAAAATTTCTACAGTGATTGATGCTAACAGCAAATCAACTTTCTGATTCCCTTTTTCAGGCTTTTTGTGTTAAGAATTTCACACCTTTACTATTTCAAATTGTAGGTTCCAAAGTAGGAACTTTATATTTTTTACCTAATTGACAGATAAGACAGGTAAGCTGATTTTAAAACAATAAATTCCCTGCCTGCAACTTGTGATACAATCACGAAGATTTCTGTGAGATTAGTTTTGAGATAATTTTTCTACCTTCTATTGAAGCTGCTTTCTTTTTGAAGATAATTACTCTGAAGAGTCTGTGGCATTGAAGTCTCTATTTCTTGTGTCACAAGAGCACAAATTTTGTCCATGCTGCTAGTATTCCACAAACTGCTGAGATTGGATTTTTGGTGTTTCTTTTCTCTTGCTCTCAATTTGCATCCTACTTCCATATTAGTGGAAAACAATTCAAAGGACGAAAAGGAAAGGACTTTAGTCTCCCAAGTGGATAACTAGTGGTCTAGACACATCATCTTTTCCTGCTTTCTAAGGTTGGAATGAGGAACTGCATTATAAATTAGGCTGTTATGAAGAGCATGGGGCAGTCAAATGACCCAGAAATAATGTTGAAAAAACATAGTGGATGGAAAGGTTAGCCTTAGTGATTCAAATGGTCCACATTTCTTTAAAGAAGAAAATACTCCCCATTCTTATCTTGTATTTGTGTTCAGACCATCGTAACCAGAGAAAAAAGGCAAGCAAAAAAAGGATTAATACTACCTCCTAGTGGCTGGAATAGTCTGCTGGCAATCTGTTTATCTAACGTAAACCAATGTTCATTAAACTGAGAAATTCTGTGCAAGGACTGAAATGCAGGGTTCTTTTCCCTTGTACAATGTTCAGCATTTTTTTTCATTTCCTGAAACCTGAAGGATAAGTTCTGGAGGTTTTGAGCTTCTTAAGCTTTTTACTTTTTTCTATAGAGTCCTCTCAGCCCAGTAAATTATCTTGTCAATGTGCCACAGAATTAAACCCAGAAGGACATTCATTTAATGAAATAAGTGAGAGGAGGAGGTAGGCTCTAATGTTGTATTGTAGACCAAAATATTACATGGTATATATTGAGTGTAATAAGATTTCACCCACTAAGAAGATAAAGAACAATGGAGAAATTTCTTTTCAAACTACCTTTTTATAAAACCAGTAGACCTGGGATTTGGGAGGTTTTGTTTTCCTGTTTGATTCATCTTTTTTAGACTTATTTTCAATTTTAGTAAATCTTTAATTTTGGGACTAAAAGCACTTGAATATTTTCTAACATTTTCATTCATAGTTATATTTTTTAGTCAGATTGTACCAAAATATTGAGATAAACTCAGAGTTTCAGTACACAAGAGGGTACAACACAGACCACTTGTCTAGGCCATAATGCATCAGCTTCTTTAGAAGCAGGCTGTGGGAAATGGCATTGAAAGCCTTGGATAAATCCAGGTAGACCATGTCCACCACTTGATGCACATCATCTGAGCAGGTTGCTTTGCCATAGAAAGGAATCAGGTTGCCAAGAATGATTTGCTCTTGGTGAATCCAAGACGGCATTCCCCAGTCACGTATTTCATTCAACTTATGTAAGGAGTATTTGTTCCATAACTTTTGCAAGAACAATTGTAAGACTGATGGGACGATAATTTCCTGTATCCTGCTTTAAGGATGGGGATGACAGTTGTACCACTTTTGTAGCTGTATGACTTAAGGCATCTCAGCACGATGCCTTTTCTGACATCTGAGGCTGAGCAAGGGAATCTGTTAATTGATGACAACAGCCAGGGGAAAGAGAAAACAGTGAAGCAGCTGGATGTGGCAGTTGTGACTGCTGTTCTTCTGCTTTAATGTTCTAAAGTGGAAGGGAGACAGAATATTTTGGCAATTGCAAAGAGGACCTGCTCCCTGGGCTACTGAGCAATATATGCTTGATTCATTATAGTTATGACTGAATTTCCTTGACATAAAATTGGATAGCAGTAGTATGAATCAGGTCAGGATGGACTTCTTTTTTAGGTGTTGATTGGTTGGTTTTGTTTATCTGTTTGTTTGTTCCAACAAGGGTTTAACTGAATTTTTCACCCTTGGTATGAAAGGCAATGAAAAGAAATAGAATCAGTGTCAGAGAAGAAACATAGATCATAGATATTTAAATAGATCCTGGTTAACTGAGGCAGAAACAAATTAACATACCCATAAGAGTAATTTCAAGCTTTAGCTTTCTTAAATTACTCATTAAAAGTGTAAGTATTAGAAGAGAGACCATAATACTCACCCTTTTCTCTAAATCAAATAAATTTTGACTCTTGAGAATTTCTGTACTGTGATATACTGTGAATACTATAATATTCGATATTCCTTAATTTTAGTCTGCCGAGCCTGTGTTATATGTAAGAAGTGATAGAGCAGAGTATAAAACAAAATTCCACAAGCAATAAAAAAATAACAAACCTATATGCACAGTGTCCCAAATAATAACTGAAAATGAGAGAAATTAATGAATACCTCTATTTGCTATTTATTTCTCATAGGTACTTTGGTTTAGAGAAAAATTAAGACCAGAGAAACCTTTGAAGATTATTCCAACTTCTGCTAAAAAGCTGTCTTGAACCTCAAGGCTGGAGATTCTTCAACTCTACAAGACAACTCTCTTCACTGTTTGGAAACGCTTGTTGTAATTTTTTTCCCCTATTATGTGTTGGAAATTTTCAGTGTTCACCCTGTGTCTGTTGACATTCATCCTATCTACTGTGCATCTGTCTCACCAGGAAAAGTTAAGAGAAAAAAAGACATTGATTTCCTCTTCTATGTTCTTTGTCACTGTCCCTTTGCCACAACAGTTAGACACAAAGAAGGTCTTTAATACTGCTCACTCATTTTAGTAGGCAAAAAGAACTAATATAATTCTTCTAATTGAAAATAACAACAACAATTAAAAAACCCCAAAACCATCAAAGAGACCCCAAACTAGAGCTGGAAGCTCTACTGCACAAAGAAAATCAACATAGAAAAGCACTTCACATTTTTTTGGCAAGCATGTACAAAGCTGGAGTCTAGGGAAATAAAAATCTGAAAGAGGAAATATATAATCCTTTTTCACAAGATTCTTTCTCACATTAGTTGTCATTCATGTGAAAAATGTACCTGAAAAAGGTGGTAACTAGAACACATAAAGGAAGTCATGGTTTTAGCTAGAGGTCATCAGTTCTAGTGCTGCTGGAATGTAAGAGTGAATTTTTACAAGACATTAGAAAAAAATATTAACTCTGAAGTTGTGAAGTGCAGTTTCAGGGTTTATTTGTGATATTCTCATTGAACAAAATGACAAGGGGTTCAATGTTCATGTTCTTAAGCACGGTACAAGAATGTTTTAGTAAAACTGGCAATTTGGCCTTAATTTCCTTTCTGCACAGATTGACTCATCCATGCTGTTTACTCCTGGTAAGATGATATTGTTTGTACTTAACTAAAGCCATACAAGAGATTCAGCTGAGGCAGACTCAGACAAAACCATGGAATTAATTAACCATTAAACAATATGCATATTCAAGAGTCCAGTGCTTCATCTCATTTCCAGGATCTCTTATTTTGCTATATAGGCTTTGTTTCATAAGACCATTTATTTGAATAATTGCTTATGATTACATTTTTAATTAGATGCATAGGCCACCCCTATCATTCAGCCTGAACACTCCAAAATGTTTAAGTGCTCAGAAATCCTAGAAAACAAGAGCCCAATGTCTAGGGCTGTTACTTACCCATCAGTAAAGTGAGGCGTTGATATCAGTGAAGCCAGATTAAACTAAAAGAGTTTTTCTTTTCCTGCAGAAGAAAATTGTAAGATCTGATGGGACAAGATTTAGTTGAGATGTTATTTACAATCAAGTAGAAAGACCTTCAGGATCAAGCTGTATCTGTCACCTTATTATGGTCTAATTACTGTAGAAAGAGAAGAAAGATCTTATGCTGTTTTTTATAACTTTGGTGAAGCACTGGAAAAATACATGAAGGTATGATTTCCCTGAATGTAAATACCTAAATGATGGTATTATTTCTTTTATCTACCTTTCAAATAAACATAAGTTTGCAATGGTCTTTCAGTTGCTGTTAAAGTCATTTCCTTGCGCAACACAGTAGATGAGCACAAACTGTTTAAGGAATACTCAGTCATCAAAACTTGTCTGCTTGAACTTGAAAACCAAAATGTATTACTGATGGAAGAGTAAAAGAAAGATTTCATCTACTCTTTGAGAATTTCAGAACTGTTACATGATACTGAATTATCTCTTAGATTGGATACACTTATTTGTTAAAGCTCATTAACCCAAATGTCCTATATGTTAAGAAAAGTAATGAGACAACTTAAATTTATTGCTGGTCTGTTAACTGGTCTCTTTCATTATTTTTCATTATTTTTTCCCTGTAACCAATCCATATATTTTTCTTGACCATAATTTCTTCCTTTATGAGTTATTTGACAAAATTACTTTCAAATTAATTAAATAATAAAATGTACAAGTCTTTTTTTATTGAAAGTCTGTAGTTCAATTATTCATATTTAATCAGTTGCTAATACACTTATACAAAATTGTCATTGAAAAAATGCAAAGAAATAGGTCTCTTGATATCAAGAGATAACTAGAAAGAAAACAATCTTAACAATTTAAATCATTATGTCCAGAATTTTAACTCTGTATCTCTTTATCCCCTTTTAAGCTCTGTGTACAGGATCTAATCTTTCCAATTTCATTAACTAAGATGCACTTATTTTTATGCTCCCAGTAGAAGAGCTAAACAAAGAAAATATTTCATTTGAATTGAATGGTTGCCACATGGTCAGACAATTTACAACATTGTTACACAATGCCTTAGTTCATCACTACTTCTAAAATGGCAACGGTGAAATTTACTATTTCCCCAGCACTGCTCATCTGTTTAACCAGGCAGTGAAATGACAGAATGTCACAGAAGTATAGGGACATTCAAACTATGACTTAGGATGTTATGGCGAATCTTGACATGTGGCACCTCTGAAAAATAGCAATATGAGGAATAACATGCTGCTGCAGATAATGAGGTAGGAGTAGTGCATACACAAAAGGCTAGCTCTGACCCGGAGTTCCATTAAAAAGACAACAGCTTTAAATACAGTAGGAAGCTGAATGTAACCAAATAAACCAGTAGCTTAGCAGAATTGCTGAACAAGATAGAAATTACCAGGACAAACAAATCATAAACACCAAATAATGTTAGAAAGTCTGTTAAACCACAGCCATTAGAAAAGGCAAAAGAGAAGTGGGCTGTTTATTGGTAAAGGAATGAGCATGGTAAAGGAGAACTTGAAAACAACAAAGGGAAACACAAGGTGAAGTAAAACAGTGTTTGGGTCTGTTCAGGATAGCTATGGAACAGCTTTCTGCCTGACCGTGTCAGACTGAAACTAGAGAACAAATTTATTTTGAGTTATTTTCTCCAACAAAACTTATACCTGGTTGCTCTGTGTAGTCAGGGAAGTGCCAGGTTGAATGTGTTTCCTAACTGTGCTCGGGGTCATCTACAGGAGGTCATGTAAACATCCTTAGTGCAAAGAACAGCAGCCTTAAATTATTTGAATTTCAAGAATGATAGAATCTATCACAGATCATTCTAATGATCACCTTTAAATTTGAGAAACAAAATAAAGTGATGTATTGCCGAAAAATTATGAAACAAACAGCTAAAAATTCCTGCAGATAAAGGATCCGCAGAAATTAGTTCATTCTACCTGCTGAGAGTTCTCTTTGCTAAATATCTCTGCACTTCACACTAGAAAGATACAAACTCATGTAGTTAGGCATTTGTAAAGTACCCCAAGCATTACAGCAGATACACTCAAATGTCCCTTATCCTTACTTTGATCTTCAAGCTTGACCTCAGGTCTGCATTATTATTTCATACTTCTGTGATGATGTGGACCCCTGATTGTATCTGATTATTCTTCCATTAGCCAAATGAGTAAGAATCCAAAATCTCCTGAAACTATGCAGCCAAATCCTACGGAGAATCCAGTAGCTAATGAGTACAAAAAATGTTTTGCAACTTAGTCTAAGACAAATTAAAAGTACTTGCAAAATAGAAAACTGTGGTGTCAAGAGATTATTCACTAACTTCGAAGCAGTAGAACTATATTATTTTAAAATTCTTCTCTTATTACTGAATTTGATTCACTTTTTTTGTTTGTTTTAGACCTAAAGATGCATTGGCAGTTTGAAGGCTTACCTATTTTTGCAGCTGAATGATAGAAATTGCTTCTCCCTGTAAATAATCTCACTTGAATAATTACTAGCAGATACATTCTGTTTGCAAATTTCTCCTGTATGGATAATTTGTAACTTCTCTAAGCAGTATCCACAGTCTTCATTATTCTTGTCACTGTATGTTTTGCTTAATGTCTAATTACAGTTCATAACTGACATGGAAAACAATGTAATCTACATAATGTTCAGCTGTGTATCTTCCAGACTGCTTAATAACAGCTCTGTCCCAGCAAGACTAATGGAGAAGAATCACTGGAGTATATGACTGTGACAGTCCCTCCTTCTAGTGTTAGGCAGATCACTTATCTGAAAAAATAAGTAATGTTTATAAAACTAGGTTATTAACCACTTCCTCAAAGGATGCCCATTGCCTAGATGCCATAGACATCAATAAAAGTCAGTTTTCTTGAATGTGATTTTGCATATTTTACTCAGTGATTCAAGCTCATGAATCCTGGAGCTCATAAAGAGAATTCTACTCATGTATGGAACAAAGTCATGGATGATTGATCCAATGACATTTTTGAAATTGCATTTACCACCATTAGGTTACTGAAGGTGTACATGGTATTTCTGCTGGGGTGATTTTTTGAAGGAAGGTCCTTTGACAGCAAGAAGAATATTTATTCATAGCAGAGTTACCTTACTACCACAGGCTGTGGGAGATGGTTACCTTAAGTACATAAGATAAGATTTTTCTGAAACATTTAAGCCATTGCTCGTAGAATATAAGTGTACTTGCCGCTGCTGCCTTAGAATGGTCCTGGATCACAAACATCAACAGCATTTAATGTGAATTCAGCATGAATTGAGCAAGTGAACTTGTGTTTTAGCCAAGGTGAAATACATAAATTAAAGAATCTTATTGCTCATAAAATCTCTCAAAATATTGCTGTTTTCCCTATTCTTTATATGCATTATGGAGACAGAGAAGTGGGTAAAAGCTCAAGAAATATAAGTTTTGCTAGGATTTTTCTTCACCCTAGTGATAGGATATAGACTCTGTTTTGACTTTTTCTTTAGTAACTAGAATCTTACAGAGCTTTACTTGCCTCTGTCATAAGTATTATGGATACAACATTATGTATCTAGCCTTGTAAAAAAATCAGGCACATGAAAGCTTGGATCATAACGCTTCTTCTAACAACTCAGCCTTTAAGTATTCATCTGGGTGCTTTTCATCATCTGCTTAAAACTTCTCATTTTTCGGCTATATAGTTTTACATTGCTGAGTGGCACTCAAAAATCTTTTTATTCCATTTTAATTGCATTGGTTAGTGTAAGTAGTAAAAAAAAATTAAAAAACCTCTTTCATTTTAAAGAAGAGTATGCTGGCCAAATATTTCCTTGCAAGTCAATGTTTGAGAAATATTTATTTGAAAACACTACTTAATTAAAAAAAAAAGTTTATTTTATCTTTTCAGACAACAATAAACAGATTCAGTTACTGTGAATTTAATAAGAAAGATTTTTTTTTTTCCCCTAGAGAAGACAAAATTACTCTTCTTTTACGTGTTGCTATTATGTTCTAGTATTTTTCTAGTCACAAACACTCCTGTCTATAAATGAGGATATTTTGAGAAATTAAACTACTGGAGAATGTATGGATTAACTTGAAACAAAAGCATGTTTTATAGTTTTGTGGTATGCTGAAATTATTTGACTTAATATACAGTATATTAATTTATACTTTGTGTTTTATCACTGAAAAGCTCAAATACATTTGCTAATTTATGATTAATACAACCTTTTCTAATTCTGATGTTTACCCTAAGAGCAATATCCCTATTAATAAGTAAAATAGGCCAGGGCATACACTTTGACTCTGAAATCAGTTGGATCATCTCAACATAAGTATCTACTATAAGCATACAACATATGCAAAACAGTCCTTCGTACCAACTGCATGTTAGTTCCCACTCACCCTTTCCCAGATCGCATCCTGCAGTGCTTCTCAAGTGCATCACACCTGCCATGCTCTCATTTCACCTACTTCACTCACAGCTGGTCCACAGGTAAAAAGACATGCACAACACATCATACACCAAGTCAAGATCAGAACATGGTTTAAGTCAGCACCCTCCCACTGATACCTCACACCAAAACCTGCTGTCGCCACTGCAGTTCTTGGTTATTTCTGTCCATCAGGCTGCTAGCACAACCTTGTCTTATGTACTTTCTTCCTTACTAGCTAATCACCTTGGTGTCCTCCATTCTCTACGCTAACAAAACTATTATTTACACAAGTAGAGCTCTTCAGTTTTATTATAGAATAAACTGTATGTTGACAAAAATTGACGAGGCAGATCAGTAAAAGGAACTCACACAAACAAGCAAACAAACAACAACCAAGCATTGAACTGGCCTGGGAACTGTAGAAGGACCTAATAAGCATTTTCAAAATGACTGATTTATAAAGTGTTTCAGACCATCATCAGGATGAAGTTTTGGTTTTGACAGTGTGGTGCTAGGAGGGAGGTTCTGGAGCTCAAGTAAGAGAGATGGGACTGCTTCCTCTTCCTTGTTCTGCTGGATGTGAGGTGGCTTCTATTCCTCTTCCCCAGATCCAGTCTGTGGTAAGCCTGGTTCCCTCAGTCTGCAATCACTGTGTGTTCTCTTTACAAACATGACCAATCACCAGCAGGACAGAGACGACAGGCAGGAGAGCTGAGACTTTATCAGCACAGTGCGCACACACACACACAGTGCTTACAAACACATCGGCAATATAACGAGCCGTTTTAACCACCTGTTCTGTCTCTAATCTTGCATAGCAGATCAGATCCACATGTACCCACACACACACACAGATACAGACAAACATAACAAGCCTGTCTCAGGTGGTTCACTTATGGCTTCCCCAGCAGCAGGCCTTCTCATGCTGTTTGCTCTTAAATTCAACTTTAAGCTTCCTACTGAGAACATACACAGGAAATTAGTTAAGAAGGTAGTTCAAGGAAGAGATAGAATAGGCTGTGGTGATCAGACTTGTCTGGGCGTATGTACTTGCAAGACTCTTTCTTAAATGCTACTGGCCGATTTCACCCTCCCTTCTCTTCAATTCACCATTATTCTTATGAGATCTATCTTGATCCCTCTTTAGAGCCTTCCTCTGAACATCATACAATAATATCTGTTCCTCTTTGTCTCACCTCAAAAGTTTCATGTAATCTCTAAAACCCCTTCAAATGTCTCATAAAGAGGGTTGGGTATATGTGTTTTTTTTGAACAAGACCCATGATAATTTTATCAGTTGCAAAGTATCAAGGTTACACTTGAGATATTCCTTCAGTGGCCCTTCAGCCAGCAGCCTGAGATCTAGGTTTCTTTTTATTGTCGCTGTTTTGTTCTCATGTTCATGAGGGTTTGTATGTTTGGTTTATTATTTTTTCTTAACCTTAAGGAAATAGCCAAATAAATCAAGTGTTCCTACATTCCACATATCCTTAAATTGTTGTATTTGTACAAAAGTAAGATCTTTTGTGGTAGCTTTGGACCTCATATCTCCCACAATTTCATAGAGTGGTTTTTGGAGACTGATAAATAGCTCAAGAAAAATCGTGCAGGACATAAAATCTGACAGAGTATAAATGACAAGGATCAGGTGCCTAGACACATGATTGGAAGTATTTGTTATACAAGTATATAGGTATCCAAAGACTCAAGAATGACCATTCAGTCCTGAAAGGGTAAAATTCTTTTAATTGTGACTATCTTGTCCTCTCCAAACTGAAGAATGATAGTGTCATGGTTAGAAAAGACAAGAGTCTGCTAGGGAGGGCAAGACCTCCCTTTGCAATGGAGAATTCAAACCCCCTCCCTCCGAATTATTAAAACTTTGATATTAAGTCGGCTCTCAGGCAAAGATATGGGGATAGGAATAACAGGTCTTTACTAGTATGTATAACAAGGCAAACAAACAACAGCAACTACACATTAATAATAAACAAAACCAGGAACCTCGAGGGGCTTTTGTTTCATAAAGCCCGGGGCAGTCTGGTCTCAGTGCAGGGCTCTGAGAGCACCAAGCTGGAACAGTGGAGAATCCCGGGCTGGTGGGTGGGATGTACCAAAGCTCCAGGGTGGTAGCTGGAAGGGCAGGGATGTCCTGGCAGGGCCGGGCAGTGCGGGGACACAGCGTATCCAAAGCGGTGCTGAAGGAAAGCGGCGGCGGTGGGACAGGGCTGGCCCAGCTCCCAGCAGGGCAGGAGGAGGCAAACTCAGAGTTCCTGGGCACACGAGGAGATGATGGTAGATTTCCTCAGGAACGGACCCGGTGATGGCAGTGAACTCTTCCTGCAGCAAGAGCAGCCTGATTGTTCTCTCGCCGATGCCGAGACCAAGAAGAGAGCAAAGCTGTCCCCACCCCTGCCCTTTACCTGACCAAAACCTCGCGGTATCTCTTTTTTCCCTCAGAGAGAAAAAACTCTTGGCGACCAAAAAGGGGTGTAGCCCTGGTGCTACACTTTCCTAGCCACTTGTATTGTCTTGGTCAAGCACCCATAAGCACCCAGTAATTAGTCTCCTAGCAACTTTGTGGGAAAAAATTCTATAAGGAAAAGAAAATCAAATCTAACCCCCAACAGATAGACTGTAAGAGTATTTAGAAGCCAAGAATGTCTGCTTATAATATCTATTAACACAGAGATTTCCTCCAAAATATTTAATTTTCAAACCTCATTTTTGAATATAAGTATGCTTGTAAAATAGTCTTGGTATTCCCAGTCTTGAGAGAGTTTATATTAATTATCTTTCTTAATTTTAGCCATCCTTATCCACATTTGAGCTGGTCACACCAGCAGAAAAAATTAGGATGAATCACAGATAGAGGAGTCTATAATGTAGTTACGAATATCCAGATAAATCATATGTGTTCGATTTCTGTGACATAAGTCAGTTACTGATTTATATCTAATAAATGGTCTACATCACGATCTCTATCTCACTTCCATTTTATATGTTGTCCTCTAAGAACATAGTTCTCTTTATGTTGGAAGTTATTGTTCTCAGATACTTTCCTTGTATTTTGTTTATTTTGAAGTCTACATCTGTCCCCTGGTAGTATTATTATGTGACACAAATCAAGTAAAATATTAAGAAAGACAAAGAAGCAAAAAAACAAAGTATAACTTTGCATTCCCTGAATATTCCCAACTAGCCTAATCTTTTGTGATCAGCATCTATGACAAACATATTCTCTATTTTATTATACAGAAAATCAATATGGCAATTTTAACAGTGCTCAACACAAGAGAAATCCTTACTCCAGACTTGCTGGGCTACTTGTGTCTTTCCAAACTGACAACAAATAATTCAGTATTTCTTTTTTGTATCTGTTTCTGTTTTTAGTTTTGCTCCTCCACAGTAATTTCTTAACTTGTTCCTTAGTGCTTATGAGAATGTCAAGTGAGGTAATCTCAAAATTCTCTATTAGTCATCTAAAATCTGAATAAATTCATCAGTCAATGGGGTGCTTTAGAAATAAAATGATTGTGTCTTACAAACTCATGTCTTTGCTTCAATATTTTTCTGTGACAATCCCATATTTGTTTTTAAATACAGGTTTTGTACCATGTTGTATTTAGAGATCAGTTAATCGTATTGCATGAACTCGGGAGCTTCTCAGTATAATAAAAATTATTTGCCTTTCATTATTGTTCTGTTCATTATGCAGCACGAATTGTTTGGTAGGTGTTTTATGAATCCAAGTCTGAAGAAAAAATGAAAGTGAAAGCAGCTTGAAAATGCTATACAATTTTCAAATTATAATGTCCACATTTTTATTAGCATTTTAATACCTTAGTATTCTTTACAAGCAGTTAGTGTTTCATGAAGTGAGATATCTTGAAGGCACTTCATAATTGCTGAAAAAAATTATATCTAGTGCTCTTTATCTGATTTTTTTTCTGACCCCTCTTTTCAAGGATATTGAAAGGAAAATACATGAATAGATAAACTGAGTTTGCAAAACATGTTTCAAGACAAAAGACTGACAGTTTTATGCAACATGTAGAGGAGAAATGGCCTGGGAAAATGCCTTAAGATTTTGTCCTCACCTCAGGAAAAGTTTCCTGACGAGTTAAAGGTAAAGCAAACCATTTTCAACCTTTTTAGATCTCCTATTGCCAACAAAATACACTGGTTTATGTTTGTATCAGGCTGGCTGAATGACAGAAATATTGCATAATACTGTTAATGGTACACAGTTAATGGAGGGTAATGGAGCAGAAAATATGTTCATTACTGAAAAGGTGGAGAAGAGATGCTTTTATATTGTTAGCCTAGAAAATCCCAAATGACTTAAAGTTATTTGTCTGTAGACTGCAGGAAATGTGATTAGGATGTTGGCCTGACACAATGACTCACTTAAAAGTGCCCTTTCCCATTTCACTTCTCTTAAAGTTAATGGCCTAAAGAATCACTAGAATCACTAGATTTTGCCTTTCCCTCTGTGAAGATACCTACCATTCCGCTATAGCGCAAGACTCAGAACTTCAGCTTATAATGAAAACTTGTATAAAAATATTTTTACTGTTGTTTTAGGCTTTTATTTTGTGGCATATTTAACATTGGTGTTTATCACAATTATGATCAAATTTAAAAAGCTAATATTGAAAATTAAATTTTCTTCAATACCAAGAAAATGTGCAATATTTCATGTATTTGTTTCTAGTATATAACTTTTTTGGTCTATTATAACATTTTCCATCTGTATCATTCATAATAAAAAGAAATTTACTTCCTAAATCTAGCAAGCATTAAAGATTGGCTTCCTTTATGTATGTATAAAAGTAGTAAAACCTTTATTTGGTGAACTGTTAAAACTAAGGAGAACAAACCCCTCATCCTTATGAAAGTGTAATCAAGCATGAGATATAATCTTTTTATATAATATATGATAAAAAAAAAAAAAACACAATAACAATTTGCAAGTTTCTTAAGTCTAATTTCTGCTTCCATTGACTTAAATTTGAATTGGAACAGGCTCTATAAGCTTTTTGACTGTAGGCCATTTTATGTAAATAATACTAAATTTCAGAGGCAGTACTTTTTAATACAAATCTTTCTTAGTTGTTTTGTATTAGTCTTTTTAAAATTATTGGGGCAAGAAGCTTGTAAATGCCTTCAACCAATATCTATTAGCTAAAGTGTCAGGCAAGTGAAACTGCCAGGAAATGGTGAGTTAATTATGCTACTCCTGATAACATTCTTGTGCTCATAGTAATTATTTTGTGTTTCATATTCAACATATATTCATAGATAAGATTAAAAATAAAGACTAGACCTCCAGGGTTTTTTTCATAGCCTACTTATAAAAAAAAAAGTGTAATATTACTATATTACATTATTGGCATTATTGATCTTTAAGTTATTCTTGCAAGTGTATAAATAACACATGTGGAGGTATAAAAATAACATTATTAATGCTGACTTTAATTTTTTTTCCCAAATTTTGGTTATGGCTACATCACATCCTCTCTTGTACCTAGCTCTGAGTTTCAAGCCTTTATGCCCTAGATCCAGCCTTATGTCAGAGACATAGTTTTCTGTATCTCTCTCTAGGTGGTTGATAGGTCTGTCGAGTGCTTCCAAATTGTCTACTTTTGATGGACATAAACACAGTCTTTAATGAGCAAACATGTTAGGCCTCTATATTGCCTTCATAAAATAATTAAAGTAAATTCAGCTGTCAGTACAAAATAGCTTATACATTGCAAATGATAAACATACTTCGACAGAGACTAACCTCCCTGTGTGCAAAAATATTTTCATTACTGAAAACATTTCATGTTTTCATGTTTAGGTATTGTTAAAATCAGAAATCTTAAAATACTGTATTTTGAGGGTTTTCTATTTTGATATCAATGCTATCTTTTCTTAAAGGATTTCATCCACTTTGTTTTATGCTGTGTAATGTTAATAATTTCCCATATTTTAGATGACACAGAAATAAGGACTGAAATACAAAATGGGCCTTTGCTTAAGCTCTGGGAATTTAAAATGTTAAAACCATATTTTGAGACTTTTCTAGAAATAAAATTGATATTTTCAAAACAATAAATCCAAGAGAGATTAAAAAAAAGTTTAGGAAAAAAAAGCAAAGGAATAATCTATAATAATCCCAGTCAAGCAACACTTGATTTTCTAGTTTCTAACCAACTGGACAAGAAATGAAATGTTCTGAGGTTATTGTTGTAGTGCAGTGGAGTCCAGATTTATGTTTGCAGATTTTGTCTGCTTTCAGTCAATGCTAACTAAATTTCTAATTTTTCCTATCATTCTTGTTATATCTAGTTTGAAATATTATGCCTGACATTGAGAAAGGAAAACCTCATTTTCTGCAGCAACTGGTATAAACTTAAAATACAAGTAAAATGGTTTGCCTTTGACCTTTATAGTACTGTATTCTCAAAGAGTTAAGAAAAGCTCCCAAGGATCCAAGATTCCTCTACAAATTCCGTAATGTCAGAATGCATAATATTGATGATTCATACTTTTCAAAATCTATGTCTTTTAATTATTTTATAATTTTTTCCTCTAAAATCTCATAACTTTCACTTCTTTTCATTTAAAAGACAGAAGCAAAACATAAAACAATGTACAAGAAATATTTTAATTCTTTTATAATTTTGAGGCCTATTGAGCATTTCCTGTAGTTCATAGTGATTTTCTTCTATAAATCCTTATTCCTCAGCATCAGAATGAAGTCAAAGTCTTCCCAAAATTAATTCACAAAATACATTTGAAACCCTTCAAGAAGTTGTAAATTTATCCATAAGTTTTTCCAAGATGAATTGAATTAGAAATTCTCTCTGGTAGAGACACTCTTGTTTTTGCAGGTGTAAGATAGATAATATGTCTAGAGTTGTTTCCTATTTGTCTACATATTTTGGTTCAGCAAATAGAAAAAAATATAATAACTGAAAAATTAGAACTATGAATAGGTACCTCAGTTTTCATTAAAAAATCTCTGAATTGCAGAAAAAACTAGGTGAAAATCTCTCTACTACAGAAAAAAATCTTTGGGAACTTACTTTCTTCACAGTAGAGAAAGACTTAACCTTAATCAACTTTGAGCTAAGAGGAATTGAGTCTAACTGGATACAAGGAAGACCATTCTCAGAACTTTAAGGCTAAATATGTGGTTTAAGATGTGTATTAAGAACTTCATTTTCCTAAGCCCTCCAAATGTGCTTGTGTGTGATGAGAAAGAGACATCCATGTATCTGACTGCTGCATTTATCATAATAGCAACAGTCAGGGTTCAGTTTCTATTATTCAATAAATGGCAATCTGTCTCATTTTTTGCATGCCTGTGTCCTAGAGTGACTTTATGATGCCTGTATCCCCAATCGTCTGTTCTGTATATTGCTTTGTACCTTTAAGAAGATTCTTAGAGTGCAATTTGTTTTGAAAACTATGTTATCTCTCTCACATTCCTCTCCGGGTCTTGGCGGTGCCGCCGCGGTGCTGTCTGGCTTTGCTTTGTTTTTTTTCCTTTTTTTTTAGTTAGTTAGTTTAGCTAGTTAGGGCAGAGAATTGGGTTTTTTTTTTTGGTTTTTTCCCTTTTTTTTTCCTCGGGACTGTTTGAAACTGCTCCGGACTGAAAAGCAGAGAAGAGCTGAAGGATTCCCTTCCCCCGCCCCTCCCCCTCTGGGGCCTGGGACGACCGCGTTCTTCTCCAGCGCCGGAGGGACTGATAAAACTGAGAGAGACGAACTGATTCTATGGCAAGGACTTTTCTCAATTTGCCACTTCACTTCAACTAAAGGTTTTATTGTTTATTGTTTCATATTGTTTCCTTTTGTTAAATAAATAGTTTTTTCCACTTTTCTTTTTTTCGGACCAGTTGTGGGGGGAGGGGTTGTTTGGGTCCTGTTCGGAGGTTCCCTCCCAGAATTTGCCCTAAACCAGGACAGCCTGTCAAATAATTTGCATGAATTTCCAGCCTTGATGGAACTTATCACTTGAGTGTCCAAGTTGGTTTTCGTCATTCATACTAGACTATTCAGTGAATTCCAAGTTGCTCACTGTCAATCATACTTGATCTGTAGTCAACAAAAGGCAGTTTTATATGTAATATGCCAAGTTTTTGCCTTTTTTTTCAGTTTTTTTTTTTTCTTCTGCATGCAGGGAAGTACAAACAATGTATTTGGCAACAATATTTCATATTATAAGCGGTAACTAGCATCTCATATTACTCATTAAAATTTATAGTGTCTTGTACTTGCAAAATCCCAATAGTTTTTTCATCATCACAGGAGAACAAGTAACAGAAAATTTCAGTCCTAAGCAGTCACAGCTCAACATGGGCAGCTATACCTCCTGGAATGCTTTGTTGCACATTATATCTTCATTGCAGTAAGAATGTTGACTGAAAACTCCTAAAAGTTCTGTGAGTAATACATAAAGCAAAGCAAGCACCATGCTTTGAAGAACACACAATTCACAAATCACTTCATAACAGGTGTCTTAACACACCTTGAAAAATAAGAAAAACTGTAAAAGTTTTATGTTTTTTTCTTGGACATGTAAAAAAATATTTGTTTCATACCCTGTCTCTACATTTAGTAAATTGGTGCTTCAGGCCTGTCTTGATCATAAGTTTTTATAGACTTTATTTTAGTTAAATTTGCAAATAAAATTCATCCAAACAAATTCCTTTTGGGATTTTACAGTATTATGAAAAATAGTATCTATTTATTTAAATAAAATAATAGATTACACTGTGGCCTATATTTTTAAGCATCAGCTTCCATTCACTTCAAAAGACAGATATTTTAACATCAGTTTTACAGAGGAAACGAGTTGCTTCAAACAGGAAAAAGCCCTGCCATTGACAGCTGTTTAGTGGATCATATGAAATGAGGAGAGTCTGGTGACCCCTCCAGGCATGTACATGAAAACTTGCACAACTTTGATAACTGGCAAATAGAAATAAGGATAAAGACATTTTTGGAAACAGTAGGAGGTTTTAACCTGACCTAGTATTTTAATTGAAACTCTGTAAATAATGAGACTATCTGCTTCATATTTTCTGTCCAATTATTAAAATTTTTATTAAAAAAAAAATCCCCAAACAAATCAGAAAATGTAAATAAAAGGCAAAATATGAAGCTATCTTGTTTACACAGTACATTTGAATTATACATAAAGAACAGAAATATGTAAAAAAATCAAAAAGAACCAACCCAAACAACCCCCTCACAAACACAAAACCAAACCAAACCAAAGCCTAATATAACAGAGAAGAAGGAAGGGGGGAATACAAGACCAAATTTTAAAGACAACGTTCACAGATTTTGTTTAGAGGGATAAGAATACTGGCATGGTATATGCTCACAAGATGCTCAGATATGAGGATTTAAGATCGTTTAATGACTCAAGAAATAGAATCCATATTTTGCAGTTAGTTCTAGCTGAAGAAAACCTTCCACTTTAAGTCTTCAAAGGTAGTACTAATAGACTGTCTGTTAACATTGAAGGCTAAAAGTTGAGTCGAGGGGGTTTGGACATACTGTAATTTTGAGATAACATGAGCTCAGCACACTGTAGCAGAGAGAATTACAATAATCTTCCAGCTAATAAGATAGGAAAGACATAAATAAACTGGGGGGAAAAAAAGGGTGAAATAAAGTAGTAACAAGTATAGTAGCCCTTATAAGCTCCGGAGTAGCAAGATCCAAGATCACAGGCACCTATTGTAGAGAATCAGAATCTGTTTCATATGCTCTTTTGTTTCATTATCCAGTGAAAAATTTGGCACAACACCTAACTGAATTTTTTAAAGTATTTTATTTAATATAAGCAAAATCTTCTTTGACACTAATGTACAAAACTAGTATTCTATATGTATATTGCCCCAGGGAAAATCTAGGCTTTGTCTTATGTTGATTTTACAGTATTTAATTATAGATTTATATTTGCTTGGTTCAGAAATAACTCACTGAATTACAATAAAAATGAATCAAATTTGTTTAACAGGAGAAACCTGGACACCAATTAACCTTTTCAGATCACATCTCATCTTTCCAAAAACCTAAAAGGTGCCAAACTGCTTCTCTTCTCTTTTCCAATCTAAAATGGCTTATGTGTTATTTTCTGGTATTGTAAGGGGTTTTATTTTTACATAATTTTGAATCTCTGATGCTAGGATAACCAATGTCTCATACATTTGAAAAGATGCAGGTTTTACAAGTAACATAGAAAAATATGTTGAGTTCAACATTATTTACGTATTACAAAATTTGCAATTTTGGTATTTTTTTTTTAATTACTTCTTGCACTTACTTTTCCTGGGGCAAACATAACTGAGGAGCGTGAAGCATGTTGGGATTTCCTCTCCATTTGATGTAACTGCTATTTGTTTGATGGTGTGTGCCGCAATTAATAAGATGAAATAGAAAATGGAATCTAAAAGGCCCTTGCTGACCAGAACAAGGTGAAAGACCTATTTAATTTTTTCTTTCTTTGTTTTCTAAGAAAATCTTTCTTCTCTTTATGAAGCATTTGCTGTCTACAGAGCTGAACTTTTGTTAGAATCTCTCTCTTGCCACAAAACTGTAAGTAGCTACAAAACAGAAAATAATCCCATCTCCATCTCTCTTGTCAGTCTTGGAGGCTTAAAGAGACAGAAAAAGTGATTATTACTATAAGTGGAAGTAGTAGACAAAAGATACACTAAAAAGATGTTCTTGCCCATCAAAGAAGAGATCTTTCTGACTCTCCAAAGTGCAAAAAGTCAAATGGGAACATCACAGCAGGTCCCTTTGCCCTGAATATATCCTGTTTCCTGCCGAGTAGGAATAAAAACAATTATGTCTCTGGTCCCGAGGTTATGTCATGATTTGTGAATATGGTTAAGAAAGCCATTCCTGTGGATGTAGATGAAGGCTTTCTGGAAAAAAAAAAACCCTTTTGAATAAATGTCTCCAAAGTTCCCAAACCATTCCAGAGGACCATGGGTTAACACAGTTTGGGTTTTAGTTAAAGAGGAGTATGGAATATTGCCCTACCAGGACTTTAGAATTGTTTTAGAAGGGTGTGAAAAACGCTAATCACTTGGGAAAAAAATTAGAAGCTTAATAAAAATAATTATAGAAACAATAATAAAGATAAAACAATAGAAATTTTGGATAATCAGAGTTAGGATAATAAAAAGACAATAAAAACAAAAAAAAAATTTACAGACTTCTGGGTGTCCTAAGTTCTAATCAGCTAGGCACACACTTGAAGACAAAGGACGGCCCTTAAAAGTAATAGTCTGTTGCACACTCATATGTGATGCATGAGTTCCTTGCCAGCTTGCGTTTTTATATGGTTTTTGTCAACTTCTTCTTGGCTCCACCAAGTCTAGAAGAAGGTGCCATGGTGTTTGTTTGTGCTCAATAAGGAAGCAGTTGCTCTTGCTGTTATCTCTGTGCAAGGGATCATTCATGCTTTATGCTGGTTAGAAAAAAAGTATCACATAGCTTCTATTTTAACATTCTACTATAGCCTAAATTACATTGATTAATACCACATTACTAAAAAATATGAATACAACATTACTTTCAAACATAACACACATAGTATTCATTTTAATATTTGCGAAAAGCCAATCATATCATATGCATTTTTCACTAAGGGGCAGGGACATATCAGAGGCCGATTCTTAGCTCTTGGCATGTGGTTTCACTATTGAGAAAGCTGAACGCGACTTTCGGTAATCCCCATATAAACCGTAAGTGTGTCTGCGCCGGCCCTTTTCCTTCTGGCCCCAGCAGCCGGTGACGATGGCCCCAGCAGCAGGTGACGATGGCCCCAGCAGCCGGTGACGATGGCCACAGCAGCCGGTGACGATGGCCCCAGCAGCCGGTGACGATGCCCCCAGCAGCCGCTCCGCGGCGCGGCCAGGCCGGCGGGGCTCCCGCCGCCCCCTCGGTGAAGTGAGGGGCGGCCCGCAGCCGGGCGGGGCTCCATCACCAGCTCCCAGCGGGGAAGGGGAGGCTGACGCTTAACAGCTGCTAGTTTAAAATCCGGCCGAGCCGGGACCCTTGGTAACAGCTATGGGCCCGGCTGGGCCGAGCCCGCCCCGGTTATCACCGAGGGGTAGGCAAGGTTCCTCCCCAGCACCCTCTCCTCTGGTGACTGCCGGGCAAAGAAGAGGAGGGAGAAAGCCTGCCTCTAAAATTCCACAGCCCAAGAGGCTGCTGCCTGGCAGAGACCAGTGACCATCGCAGGTGTGGGCAGATTTTAACCCTTTCCTAGCAAAATAAAGCTTCTAAAGCTTAACCCTTCCCTGAGAGAGAAAAGAAAGAGACAAAGTAAACTTAGAAAACACACAGCATGAAGTCAGTAGAGCAAAAGTGAAAAGACGGATTGATTGGAAGAAAGGCTTGAGGAAGTTGCCATTCCATTTTAAATTAAGCTTCTTATTACATTATCCCTTTAAATCATAAAAAAATTATAAACTTCTTATTACGTTATCCCTTTAAGTCATAAAAAAGATATGCATTTAGAGAAATGATTGTTTAGATTTGTGTGTAGATTCTAAGTTAAAGTGTTTGTAAATAGCTGAGTGATATTAATCTTATGAGATGCTTGAACAGAGATAGAGATAAGAAGCCCTCTACACCAATAAAGAAGCAAGAAGGTATCTCTGTTCCTCAAGGTAAAAAAATTCTTTATCTTTAAAATTAGTCATCTTTAAAAAGTAACACCCCGGTATGCAGAAGTCTAAACCCATAACCCATACGCAGCTTAGGGGTCACAAAAACAAGTTTCCCCCAAGGGCTGTTTTTGTAACAGTTAAAACCCACACAAGAACTGTTCTAATTTGTCAGTAAAGAAAATTCCATAGTAAACTAAAAGAGACTCTTCTCCATAAAGAACTGATGCAAGATTATTTTTAAAACAGTAAAACTAACTGAAATACAAGTTTTTGTCTCTCTATGTTGTCTGTGAAAAAGTAAACACTTGTGAGGGGAGAAAAGAGTGTTTTAAAGGTTTCATCTTTATTTCTTTTTCTTTTTCTCCTGTTAGTGTGTTAATAAACCTCTCTTTATACCTCTTAAGTGTAAGCCTGCTTTGCTTTTCTCCTAATCATATCTCACAATTAAAAAAAAAAAAAAAGAATAAATGATTCTAGTAAACACTAAAACCACTACCCTAAATTTAGTAAACAGAATTGAATGTGAAACCACTACAAAGGAGCTTCGGGTTTTTTAATGAAAGTATCTATAAAGATGTTGAAATGTCTTATGGATGAAGTTCGTAGCCCAGGATCAATCATACTTCACATGGTCAAGGATGACCATGTGAAGTATGATTGTGACCATGTGACCATACTTCACAAGGTCATATCCTCATATGTTGAGAAATAGAAGTAACCAACTGATAAATTTTGAAGTAATGAAGAAGTCCATCATTATCTAAGGAGCTTGATAAATTGTCCTCCAGAGGTGTCCATTTCTCTCTGTTGATTGAAAAGAAATCTAAGCTAATTCTGATTTAGAAGTCTTTCATTGATATAGGTAGTAAGAGAGCTCAGTCCCACCTCTCACCTTGATCCTTTTGTGTTTCATACATGTACATTTTGTTAGACACTCAAATTAAAAAAAAAAATGTCAGGGGAAATTAAAGACATTTAAAGTGATTTTTCAATAACTAACTTATAGCTTATTCAAAATATCTTGCCTCGGAACTTAAATGACTTTTTTCAGCATCTATTTCTAACCATATATTAAGAGGCTTCATCCAGACATGTGCTCAGAGGAGATGCAGAATTCCTCTGCCTTTGCCCCTAATCTGCCAGAAACTTATGCACACCATGATGACACCCCATTAGTGTGTCTTTGTTAATGTACACTAAGGTACTTTGTTTCTTAGCCCTACATGTTTGGGATTTTTTCCTTTTGGATGACAGCTTCAGAACAAAGGTTGTGAACTGACAGTCCTGAAAACCTGAGATGTAATTCTGAGGTCTTTTGAATTTATTATGGGTCTGTATGTGTCATTTGCAATTTGAAAACTGTTTAGAAGTATATGCACTTGAGCCAAGTACTGAAGATACTGCTGAAATGAAGAGGAGAGTGCTGAGTTGAAGAAAAAATGTAACACCCAAATTTTGTTTTCTTTTAAAAAATGTCATGTTTGAGGTATAGCGTATCATTATGCTAATTAAAGTCCAGTCTATTCCTGGTAAATTGCTAAAATTTTAATAGCATATGCAGAAGAGAAATATCAAAGAAAAGTAGAATTTAAACTGTTAATGTTAGCATAGGATTAAAATGATTCTGGATTCAAGGGAGCATGTACAATAAATTCAGAGCTAGGTCAGTTAGGTCTGGGAGGGAACAAAATGTTACGTTTCTAGCTTCTATTGAATCATGTGAAATTGTACCTGCATAATCATATGATAGAATTGGGTGATTATTAAGGGGGGAGAACATTTGTTTTAATCAAATAAGGGTATACCAGAGTTCTCATGGTTGCATGCTTTAAAGCAGTGGGGGCTTAATAATTAATAAGTAGCTGTATAATGGAAAGGTATAAAACTCGTCCTTTTCTGATGTTATATTGGAGTCAGATTTGGGTGTGAATCCCCCCGATTCTCAGAGCGCTCTTAATAAAAGCACCAACACATAGTCTTCCTGTGATTATGTGTTTCATCCTACACTAACATTAAAAGAGCACAAACTCAAATACAAACTTAAGAAAAACAAAAAAAGAAAAAGAAAAATAATAGAAAATAAGGTAAAAAGGTTTCCACCATTAAATCCTATGTTAAAGATAAGCTGAATGGATTTTTCATTCTGAATGTAATCACAAAATAAGGCTTGAAAAGCAAATTTTCTGTTAGATGAAATTATATGTATCCTATGAAATTATAGTTTGCAAAGAACTCTGTACAATCACACCAAAGATCATTAAACTACTCATTCATGTTTGTCAGATTTAGGAAAATATCTGTATTAGGAGAGTAGGTTTTTTTATTTACTTTTTCAGAATGCCTCAGTGGATATAGATGCTGAAATAAAAAGTAGCAATAAAGTCTTTGTTATTAATAAACCAGTTACCAGAATTCAGTGTGATTAAGAAACACAAATATCAAATAACTCATGCTGGTTTTGATTAATAGAGGATACTGAAAAAAAAGCTTCAATTTTTTCTGTGTGGTTTTTGTTTTCATTTTGCTTTCTTAAAACTATCTGAATAAATGTAGCATTTCAAGTGCAGTAATATACTTGAAGACAGGTGTCATGAATCACTAAACTACCTTGCATCCTAGCACTAGCATCAGTGAAGTTTTAATCAGTATTCCACAGGACTTCCCTAATATCAATAATTTTGAGTTATTCTCACTCAGAGTAATTTAGGTGTAGTTTTAGGGGAAAACCCACACGTGTATGAATTCTGGTAGTTTTGTGGAATGTGGTGGGAAAATCTGCTGGATTTCGGTGAGCAGCTTTAGCAATGACATGGAAGTGCGCAATTAATATTTAAAAAGAAGAGGAGGGAACTGAAGGAAAGGAGGGTTATAACATAATAAGTTAACACAGCTAAATTGTTAACATTATTTACAGTTCATAGATGATCAGGTTTAGTGTCGTACAAAGTGTTTGGAAATACATGAAGAAATTATTGGAGCTGTATTTATGGTATTTGATCCTTCACCTAAATCTCCAGATTCTGGAGTTTCCTTTACAATATTAGAAAGGTTAGCTGATTAGCCAGCATTCTACTCTTAAACTGCAATGTGAAGTATGAAATTCTTCAGACTACTAAATCAGAATATAAATGAAAAGTCCCAAGGACAACAGGTCCACTTCTTTTATTACAGTATCGCTGTACTCTAATTTTGGTGAAGAAAGATGAGAATGGAAGGTTCGGGTTCTAAGTGATAAGTCATGGCGTATGGAATTGGATGCTGAAGATTCTGTGTGTATATGTCTGTGTGTTTCTCTTTCCCAATAATTTTGCTTCCCTGCTGCAAATTATTGCTAATGAAGAGGAGAGAGAAGATTTTTTTCTTTCATGAATGGATTGAGACAACAAAAAGGTACTTAAGTTTCTATCATACAAAAGCCAAGAATCATCACTCTCTCCAAGCTGAAAGTCTGTGATAAATAAAGTGTCCAGATTAACTTTTTCGCGTTTCATATTGTTAGGAGTAAGTGCTACAGAAGGCCAAAGAAATACTGAAAGGGAAAAAAAGGAGATAATGGTAAGAGGACAAATAGAAAAACAAGGGGAAAGGGAAGAACTTACTGGACATCAGTGGGTGTCTTCGCACACTGGTTATAAAACAATTCACAATCTTTCTCCTTTGGACAGGTTATTTTAATTCCACATAGGTTAATTGAATTTTATCTAAAATTTCTATTTAAAACAATTTGTGGGATGTGGAACGAGAGGTTTTTATTTGTGCATCTGTTTATGCTTATGTATCTATTAAAAAGGAGTCTAATGAATTAAAGTCAGAGGTGGATGCTAGACATTATTTGACATTCAATATTAGAGGTAAAGGAAATTGAGTAAAATATAGAAGTGGAGTTGATTTTTATTTAAACTTACCATAATATCATAACTGAGTTTCCAGCACTATACAATATTTCTGGTTTATTCTTTAGACAGCAGAGTTCAGTGGACTGCAGCAACTTTTACCATGTCAAGAGCAGATAGTTCAATCCTTATCAAACACTATGAGAAAACTAGACAGGAAAGACTTTGTAGTATATTTTAGATCACCATTTTTCTCATGCACCATAAAAATCTGGATTCTCAAAAATTTTTTTCCGTAACTGTCAAATTCCTACCAGTATGATTTAACTTGCCGAGGTCGTGAATTATATGGTATATAATGAAATTCAAATATTCAGTGGCAATTACATCAAACCTCAATATTTAAATTGTCAGAATATGTTTGATTTCAGACTTGAAGATGGTCCATACTGTTCACTTTAAAATAACTGCTCCATTGAGTAACACAGTGTAATGACTATCAGTATTTTCTTGCCATTTTACAGAGAAATAGAGAGTAAAACACTCCCATTTCATAGTGAAAGGGGGAAGACAGAGCAAGAAAGGTTGTGGAAAAATACTGCAAAAAAATACATGAAGGCCAGGAACCAACATTGAGAAAGTACTGGTAAGGAACGAAATTAATGGAAAGATCTGAATTGTCTCAATATCAGGAATCAAAGTAGGGCAGAGGAAAAACAAAGGCCAGAATCTTTTGGAAGAAGGAAAAGTTATAAAAGCAAAGACAAGGAGAGCAACATGTATTTAGGTGGGATCTAGGCCAGAGATGAGAGAACTTAAATAGTATTAACTGATAGCACAAGACTCCAGAGTTGCTTCTGTAAATCAGACCACCAGACTAGTTCCAAGTTGATTCTAGAATACATGTGGTATGCATGAGTTCTATTTTTAATTTTTTTCCCCCCTATAGGTGATATTTTGCTTGCAGCAGGGAGGGAGCAAAAGTGGAGTTACCACTCCTCAAGGTAGCTTTAAATAGGATAACTCAGGAGACATTTCTGTCTGCTCCTACAGATCCCTGCCTCAGGCAATAAAAGCTTTGACATGCTCCCTCTTCTTAAGAGAGAGATTGTCCTACATATAATAACCTTGTTTAATATGCTTATTTAATGTATTTCAATTTTTATGTTATAATGATATGGTCATTAATCAAGAAACTGTTAACATATCTGTTGTGGAGGAATGGCTGCGGGAGAAAGGCCACAATATGAGCATATATTCTAAATTGTAAGGTTGTGAATGGCCACTGTAAGTAACTTAGAGGGACAGAATATCCTTGAGCACAGGTGTTATACAAAGGGAGGACGTGAAACAAGGGGCATAAGCAGAGATAAAACGGGAACATTCACCACAAGAAAGTAGCAGGAGGAGACCACAAGAATATGAAAAGGGGAGTAGTTGACATTGAGTAATTATCCAATAGTGAGCTTGCTTTTTGCACTATGTATGAGCTTAATTAACAACAGTATAAATTGTATCGCAATACTAAATAAAGCTGAGACTTGTGCATCAATCGTATCGATTGACACTTTTCTCCTGCTAGCTACAACAAATGGTGACCCCGATGTGATCCGGAGACGGCGACCATGGTCGAGCGGCGGACGGGGATCGGGTCCTCCGCAGCAAGGACGGCAATAGCTAAAGGAGCCATGCCCTGGACAGGTTCAAAAGAAGGTCCAGCCGCTACATGCTGCCGAAACCTTGAGGGGCTGCAACAGCGCTGACGACTTAAAATGGAGAGGCAAGCAGCATATGATTTATTTACCTGCTTTTTAGAAAAGCGTCAGGTTAAGGGAATAGATTTACGGAAGGAACTCCCGGGGTTGTTAGCCTTCGGGTACGCACAGGGTGTTTTTCAAAACCCCCGTACGGTTCATGAGTTGAGTGAGTGGCGAAAGTTCGGGGATAAATTGTGGGATCTCACTTTGGAGGATAATAAAACAGCTCAGAAGTGGGGAAAGCAGTGGCGTGTTGTTCATGATGCTCTTTTGCAATATCACACT
>WBMY01010611.1:1389944-1401539 GCA_013397315.1 Donacobius atricapilla | reverse complement strand
TTTTTTTTTTTTTTTCAGAATTGTTTCCAAGAATTTCTCCTGAAATCAGACTATTTTCATTTGAAGAAATATTAAGACCTTGGCTGACCTGAACACTTCTCCTACTTTCAGAATGAATCTCAGAATCTCAGGTTCAATATTAAGAAAATTTTCAATCTTAGATCTGATAATGGGTTGGAAATTTTTTTTTTCAACAATATCTGTTGTCTTTTTGTTTTTTTCAGCAGCAAGTTTCAGGCTAGCCTCAAGACTAGGAAGTGTAGGCTGTTATGCTCTCCTGCTTTTATAATTAGAGATCATTTGTCCAGACTTCTATTTACCCAAGAACACTATCTGCATCGTTAGTTTTTCCTTACTCATGCTAATAATTGTTATTTCCAAGCTACCTCACATCTGCCATTGTGTTACAGTGTACGTTTTAAAACAATAAAACAAAACAAAGTGCTCCTGCACTTTTATTTCTCAGGCCCATGACATCAGCACAGTGTTAGCCTTATCCTCCCTTGGTGCTGCAGGCTACATTGTTTATTGTCACACTCAAGACAGAGAACAAATACTATTCTCTAAGCTGCTTGCCTGTCCCACTGCAGGTATCTGGGATCACATCCACTCAGATATGTAATTTACATCTACATGATAGCTCTTCATTTCAGACAGTCCCAGAATAGTGAGTATTTGCTACTTAACACTTAGGTAAATAACTTTTTGGGAGTGTTTTTAATACTTTTAGGGGGATTGTCTGGGGTGCCAAAGATATAGGCAAGGCCAGAAGGACTGAATTGAATCTCTGGTTATCTATTTCACAATTTAGACTATCTGGTCCTTCTCTTCTGGTTACCAATTACAGTAACCACCTAAAGAACAGCTGCATATCATGCATCCCATTTTCAACCATGGTTATCAGGAATACCTAAGGAAGAATAAGATCAACACAAACATTAATTTTACTTCCTTAAAATGCTCTCCCAACCTCCCACTCTCTATTAACAGTTAAAGGAGTTCAGAAGCTGGACATGATTTCTGTGAATGCATGAGTTTGTTTGATCTTGTGTGCCTTTTAGAAAATATTGTGATAACCTTCATTTACTGCATTGTGATTTGCCTCTTTAAATTTTGTTGAGGTATCTAGGGCTTGCTGTACATTGTAATCTCCTCAGTTAGATGATTATTGAGATTATTCTCAAGAAAAGAAAATATATACAGCTGTTGGACCTACAGTGGTTTGAGCACATCAGGGAGCCACAGACATGTTTCAATAGCAGTGCCAAAGCCTTCTGTGTCTGTGTGCAAAACCAGTTCAGAAAGAAACATTTTGCTGTTGCTTACAACTTTAGGGTCACAAGTTAGACTTGTCTTCTTATGATATGAAGCCTAAAAATAACTCTTTATGTTAATGGCACACAAAAATTAATTTTATAAATGAATGGCTTCTGAAAATTCGAAGCAAATGCTGGAAATCCCAAATGATTGCTTCATGTAAAAGATGGAATTCTTATCTTTATGAGATCAGAACTACTTAATGATCTTATGATGTGTTTTTAAGAAATTATTTAGCAGCAATGATAAAAATTTAAGGCCTGAAAAATCAAATTCAAAGGCCAATGGCTCATAATCTATAGCCTTACTCAGGCACTCAAATAATTGTACGCCCTAGTCATAAGAAGGTTGACTGGATAACTTCAAGTGATTCTCAATAAAACAAAAAATGCAAAGCTACAGTATTTTTAAGAGCTTATATACCTTTAAATAATGAAAAATCATCTCTTGCACTTATTTATAAGGTAAGGTCACAGAGTCTATGCCACAGATTTATCTTCATGTAAAAACCCCAAATATTTCCAATCCAATTTATTGTTCAGAAGAGGGAAAATAGATGAATTAGCAAACCTACTTTCATACTGACAGAAGAAGGGAGCAATTTTAAGGCCAAGCCTAATAGAATCTCTTTAAATACCTTTTTCCATTGGTTGTAAAAGGATCTTGAGGTGACTAGCTCAGTCCACTGTCTGCATTTGGTTACATGAGATCAAAACAATGCACATGGTAAATTTTCTACCTCTGCACGAGAAACTTTTGTAGATGTTGTGTGGCACTGCACTTAGGAGCAAATAATTTTGGGGAAAAGAAGCAACTAATTTTCCTTCTTTTCTGTTTTAAACTATAATTAATAAACAAAAAATAGAGTTCCCTAAAGAATTATATAAAACAATACAGATAAATATAAAAAGGGTATTTGGGATACATAATGGTTTGAGATCTTTAAATTATAATCTTATCAGTATTGCCAGTTTTAACATAAATAAGCTAAGTATCTTGAATACAAAAAATGTAAATAATCTGGAAAGATATATACGCCTAATAAATAAGCTTTTTCTGTCCAAAAAGAGGATTACATAGTTTAAATCTCTCTTTATATGATTAGTGTTCAAAGATTCAATTATTATTATACGCAATGTTTTCTGTCTTTTATAATAGAACTGAAAGGAAAAAGACTTTTGCAACAAAAAAAATCTTGTTTCTGCATATGTGAAACATTGTTTGGCAAATTTTTTCAGTTAGTTATTTGATATTACAGAAATTTTTTTACATAAAAACCTGTTATTCTTTACAAGGTGGAATAGGCATGAGTAACCTGTTAATGTTGGCCATAAACCTCTTGGCGTGTTCCAATGGCATACATAGAAAATCATCTTGTATTCCTAATATTTTCAAAGCAGCTGATGAATCCTATGAAGGATGATTTAACTCCAATAAAAGACATAAGAATGATATATCAAAACATGTACAGAAATCTGGAAATTCTTAGGACTACCTAGAAAGCTTATATAATTTTTCCTGAAATTCTAGCTTCTTTGAATTTCATGAGAGTTTTTTAATTGCTTGGTATAACAATATCACATTATATTTCACATAANTCCTCTCCTCTCCTACCCTCCCCTCCTCTTGCCTCTCCTCAGGAAGACATTAGAGATTATAAAACAGGAAACACTGAGGAAAAAAATTCCAGTAGAAGTGAAATCAACAGCTAGTTCTTGTCTAAATTTTTTTTAAAATAAATTTAATGAAAGCTATATTAAAGAAGATAGGTACTTTCCAAGAAAAGAGATCTATATTTTAACTTTCATGATATGGGTGATGTCATCAGGATTATTTCATATTCACTCATCATTTTATGGAAAGGTGTTTTTAAAGTGGCCTACAATAATCACTTTTCAGTTTATATTTTTGCACTTGATTTACCTGGAGAGGAGGTCACCAGTAAATTTGTGGAGCTGACCAAGCTTTCAAAGGCTTTATATATTCCTCTAGATTAAAGGAGATTGTGGCCAAATCCCTGGCCTGTTAATGCTCTAGAAGAAAAATCCAAAGCATATAATCAGATAATAAATATATATGTATTAAAAAACACCCTTAGACCAAATGTAGCCCATTTTTTCCTCACTTCCTGTATCATTATAATGTTGTATAATACTTTGTATTGTCTTCATATATATATATGTATATATATATATCATAGTAAAGGACCTTAAATATTGAATATTGATTGAAATCACTATTCGATCTCATAAAATAAAATAAATTACATGGATCAACTTCAAATAGTTACATATGTCTATAAAACAGGAAAAAAAAGACTNCCTTCTTTTCTGTTTTAAACTATAATTAATAAACAAAAAATAGAGTTCCCTAAAGAATTATATAAAACAATACAGATAAATATAAAAAGGGTATTTGGGATACATAATGGTTTGAGATCTTTAAATTATAATCTTATCAGTATTGCCAGTTTTAACATAAATAAGCTAAGTATCTTGAATACAAAAAAATGTAAATAATCTGGAAAGATATATACGCCTAATAAATAAGCTTTTTCTGTCCAAAAAGAGGATTACATAGTTTAAATCTCTCTTTATATGATTAGTGTTCAAAGATTCAATTATTATTATACGCAATGTTTTCTGTCTTTTATAATAGAACTGAAAGGAAAAAGACTTTTGCAACAAAAAAAATCTTGTTTCTGCATATGTGAAACATTGTTTGGCAAATTTTTTCAGTTAGTTATTTGATATTACAGAAATTTTTTTACATAAAAACCTGTTATTCTTTACAAGGTGGAATAGGCATGAGTAACCTATTAATGTTGGCCATAAACCTCTTGGCGTGTTCCAATGGCATACATAGAAAATCATCTTGTATTCCTAATATTTTCAAAGCAGCTGATGAATCCTATGAAGGATGATTTAACTCCAATAAAAGACATAAGAATGATATATCAAAACATGTACAGAAATCTGGAAATTCTTAGGACTACCTAGAAAGCTTATATAATTTTTCCTGAAATTCTAGCTTCTTTGAATTTCATGAGAGTTTTTTAATTGCTTGGTATAACAATATCACATTATATTTCACATAAATTTACAGTGGATGTTCCTTTCCCTAGTTGAGCCCTAAAAAAATTTCAAGTGTGAGAAGATTCTTTTAGTTTTATTTGCATTCCTTGCAAACTAAATGACAGGCTCTGACTTTGAAGGCATGTCCAAGTTTTATAAATTCTACTAATGAAAAAAAAAATCAAACAATAATATTCCAATTGGAGTCCATTTTATTTCAATCTTTCAGGCTAATATTGCTATGAGAAAGATAAGCAAAAATCTGAGGGTCATTTAACAGTTATGACTGATGTCACAGAACCATAACTTTTTTATCAGAAAGATCACCATGGCTTTGATTTATGATTTGCCTATAGATGGTCTCAATGAGAATAATGAATTAAACTGCAGTTTGAAGTTAAAGAACTTTGAATCTTTTCAGCAGAGTTACTAAAACCAGAAATATTTCTGTACTGAAGGCCAAATATGTTAGNTCCAAAGCATATAATCAGATAATAAATATATATGTATTAAAAAACACCCTTAGACCAAATGTAGCCCATTTTTTCCTCACTTCCTGTATCATTATAATGTTGTATAATACTTTGTATTGTCTTCATATATATATATGTATATATATATATCATAGTAAAGGACCTTAAATATTGAATATTGATTGAAATCACTATTCAATCTCATAAAATAAAATAAATTACATGGATCAACTTCAAATAGTTACATATGTCTATAAAACAGGAAAAAAAAGACTTTTTTTGTAGATTATAAATTATTAAGGTTTAGTAAAAGATATGAGGAATACAAGAACTGTGAAGCACCAGAATAATTTGGATATAAACTATATCAGTGTGACAATTTGACTGTAATTTTTCTTGTCTAAAAGAAAAAGCTATTTTAAAAATCAGTTTATGGACTCTTAAGGCTAGAAGTAACAAAGCATATAATGTCATCAGACCTTCCAAGTAAAAAAAGGTAATAGATTTTTATATGTGATCTTTCCATCAAGTCTGTACTTTTCATTTACCTAAACTACCACATAGGAATGCTTCAGGCATCTGAGCTTGATACAGAAATAATGAATGGCAATGGAACAAATTTATCTCTAGTTTAACTGAGATTTTCAATAGTCAGGTCTAGCATTCTATTTGGAATACGTCTAATTCCAGCTCCCAGCCACATGACCTCATTCTATGCACATAAATGAGATTTAATACTGCTACTTTCTGAAAATTCATCATGCAAACAATTAGTGAGAAAATTCATGTGACTTTTTCTTTGATAAATTATCTAGAAAGACAGTGATTTTCATTTAAGCTAAGTTTTGACAGAACATGTATCAAAGATTCTTCTATGATCCAGGGAAGGAAGTTAATATGGTAAAAAGATTCTTTGTCCCATCCTAAAATCAGTGTCAGGGGAAGTGACATTTTCACTAAATAGTCTCTAGACCAGATGCTTAACTTTTAAAAGAGTAAAGATTAGTGAGTCAATTAAAAACTAACTGGTGGAGAACCTGAGATATTTCAGAAACATCTGCACTGTTATACATATTTGAATATCATATTTGAACTCCTACAAAATAAGCCTTTATTATTGATCAGTATCTTTAGAGTGCTGACATCAAAACTGAAGATCCTTGTAATGAGCTCATTATCATGCTGTACTTATAAGAACACCACCTGTTTTTTTCTCTATGTATTAGTTATGCATCAAAAGATCAGTTTACAGTCTTACCCACTGTGTCATATTTGGATTTTATTTTCCCGTAATAGATAGTGATATTTCCAGGACATACTCTGCATTCAAAAAAGGGTTCTTTAAGTGGCTTAATTTTAGGTGTTCCCTAGTCAAAGAGGGGGGAAAAATGCTGGCTTACAAATTAATCTCTTCCTGCAACAGGGAGAGAAGACATCTCTAAAATAAAGCCACAAACAGCAGTTACTCAGCTCTAAGCTTGTGATATTTGAAACAGCTTCAGCCTAGGATGATCACCTTGCCAAGTACTTGCTAGGACTGCTCTGAGTGACTGGAAAGAAGTGTTGTCAGCAAGAAACAAAACTGCAAAATCTATGATTAAGGCTTCTGTTTCAAGGAAGGAGTTTCAGTGGCTAAGGTACCAGTTTAGAAACTTACACTGGACTTCCAAATATCACAAACTTACAGAAAGAGCTCTGTACCTTCATCCAGAAGTCTTTTGGCCTCTCTATTCTGATGATACTCATTGGCTCTTTCTACCATATTTACTTTTCATTAGACTTTCCAAATGAAAGGGGAAAAAAGGCGACTAATTTTTCAGTGATGCCCTTTCTTTACTCCCAGGATATGAACTTCAACATTTAACTTAACAGAATTTTGTTTCTAGATTTCATTGGCATATTCTATTTAAAATGAAAGGATTCAGAAATTTTAAACACAGAAATTTAAAACTACACGATTAAAGTAAATGAAGACCAGATATGAACTCTAAAACCACAAAAGACAGCGGGATTATAAAAATATTTTCTCAACTTGGATATCCAGTATCAGTCACACATGTAAACAAACCAAAGCAATTTGGTAAAACTGAAGACGTAAATATAAATATCAGAGTAAATGGTGGAATATTTTTCCAAAACCTCAAAATAGGATTTTTGTAATTCAGCTGGGATTCAGACACAAATTCCTAATCCAGTATGCAAAATACCTCTGGATGAATGGCTCTGTACAAATGGACTTTAGTATCAGCCAGTGCAATGATCTAACGGTTTAACATCCAACATNGTTATATTGAAATATATAGAGACAGACTTCACTTGCTGCCGCAAGTATATCAAAGCTTTGATTGATGAATGCGCATACTTACATTGATGAATTTCTTCCTTACCCATTCCTTTTGCTTCTCTAACATCTTTGCAAGCATGATGTTTGTGTATCCATGTTCTAAAGGGAATGAACACCATAAAGAGGAGACATTCTTCGTCAGGAGAACAAGTGTGAGGATTTCAACAGATGACTGTGGGGTGAAAAGTATAGTTTAACATTCTGGATGCTCTCTACAAGAGATAAGTGTGTAAGTGTGCTGCTTTATAATGACATTCCCTGGAAGAAGTAGGATTTATACAAGCAGTCACTGGCTGCTTCTCCATAGAATGTCTTCTCTTTGCTGTGATGTTTAATAGGAATGGTGATCTGTAAAGCTCATCTACAGAGAAAAGAAACCATCATATATCAAGGTGCCATCAAAAGACAAGATCATTTAGAATGCTGTAGTATGCGGTTGCAAACTGTGAATCTTATTAAAAAAATGCCTTAGGACAAAATTTCAAGTTTATCAAATGCAAACTTAACAATTTTAAAGGAATTAGAAGCCCATGTGCTCGGATCTTGCCAAGTAGATCTAAACAAAATTAAATTTACAGTTAGACACTTGTAGTTCAGCATTAAGAAACATTCATTCAGATGGCTACCAGTGATGCCCAACAATTCTGACACTTGGCTACACTGAAAATTCAATCCAGGAAATACTAAAAAAATCTACTAGGAACTTTTGCATGCATATTTTCACACACATGGGAAAATCTGATTGATGCTCCCTTACAACTAAGGCCTAAAGTAGTCTATAGGCATGAATGCTAATGTCCTCTACACTATCACATCTTTCTTTTATAATTCATTCCCTTCCTTTTTAGTTTCTTCGATAATTTCCTCTTTTTCCTCAAATGCAAAAAAAAAATTGCATATTTGCTCACATATTCTGCACTTTTATGTCAAGTGCATAGATGTAGTTCTTCTCTTACTTTTTTCCTTTCACTGTAAAAAGAAAACAAAAAATCATTATAAAAATGTTTCATTTTCCCTATGCAAAATATTTAGCCTCTTTCCACAATGAAATTCTGTCAAAAAGTTTTGTTGAAACTGACACATTTTTTTAGAAGCTAAAATCTCATCTAAATTGCTTCTTCTTCTCACAGAAAGCCGATCAGTAAAATAAAATCTGAAAACTTCAAAACCAAAAGGAAAAAAGCCTCCACCGAAATCCACCATATTGTGCAGCAGCTACCAAATTTGCTTTCTCTTGAACATGCTTTCTGTCTGAGGTCATAATTTTTTTCAGTCTGCCTTACACTTGCCCAACCGCAGCAGGGTGGACAACGGGACTATTCTGCCCCAGCGTAAGAATTTTGCATTCTTTATACACAAAACCAGGCAATGTGCATAGACACAAAATCTCCTTATATTTTGCCTATCAGCAGTGATGTGTGGAAGCACTGAATCACCAGACCTTCTTGCATAGTCAATAGCAAATGTTATTACATTTTTCTTAGGGTTTTTTTTAAATATATATTTTGAATTCTTCCAGTGGCTCTGCCTTCTCTATTTATGGAACAGGTTGGGCTTCTATGAGCTGATATGTCTTAGAAAATCAAATCACAAACACTTCTGGTGTAGAGATAGTTGATAATCTCTGCCATTTCTGTGTTAGATCTCTGTGCAGAATTGTTTTGGCTTAGGCCACTTCATCCTTCCCCAAATTATTCACAGGATGGTTTGCACAGAAAAGGATGCGACTATTCCACCTCTCTATCTAGTTGTCTGTTTTGGAAGCAAATAGAAATTTCAAAAGTTTGGCATGTCAACCAAAGTAAGTCAATTTAGTGTTGAAGAACCATCTCTGTCACTGTTTCGTAGATTATAAACCTCTGAATCATCCTCCTGGGACACCTAGACACTTAGTCTTTGATATTTCAGAGACTTCATTAGATATTTACATTTATCTGCTCTGATGTTTGCAATGAATTATTTTCAGATCTCCTCACTGGAACAGCATCTGTGCACTCTTACAAAGAGGAAGGTCATAAGTAAATAGGTAATAGGTTGGCTGAACAGGTTCATCACAGCACGGGGAAGCAGAGAAAGGAGAAGTAGATCGGAGGACGTGTTGGTCTACTGGAAGAAATATGCTTTTGAATGAAAAATACTGAGTGACGTAACCAGATTTTAGGTTTTGTTTTTTTGGGGTTTTTTTTTACACCGGCATTTGCACTTCCACAACCAAAATTTGAAATAAATATTTTTGTAGACTTCTGTATGCAGTTGAAGTAGTAAAAAATATATGTGCTTTGTCAGTTCTATTTCTGCAAGATTGACTTGTTACCATAAAGGAAAAAAAATTGCAAAAATTACAGTGAGAAATTACACATTTTCTCAGCCATTTTTTTTTTCAGAATATAAGTAAGTTATACACAAATGTACAGAGCATTCTGGACCTATGCAAAAAAATTGGAAGTCATAATAGAGATGAGCATTATGTTTCATCATAGTGGAAAATGATACCATATCAGTAGCCTTTAAAGAAGAAAAACAACAGTATTTCATAACTTTAAAGATGACTTTTAAGGCATATACTCCTCAGTCTAAGTTTAACTCCAACTAGTGCCCATATAAACCAAAGGAAAAGAGATCTGCATTGCCCCAGGCAAGAATTTGATTCTTGTATTTCACAACACTTTCACTTCGTATATTAAACTTACTGTTTCTTTCAGTTTATTTTGTTTAAGCATACTCAGGATGCCTAAAGCATGTTAGCTTTATATATTTATGGATTAACATTCAAATAAATAAATACCATGATGGAAATGCACTCAGGCCTGCAAGAATGTTATTTTATCTGACTTAAAACATTTTATAAACATTTTGTTTTACTCCTTCTTTCTCTCCTGCTTGGAAATATTTACTGTTTATTTATGCTGTTTATTATCAGGTACTATAAATAATATTGAACAAATCAGGCTGTTAAAAGTTGCCATATACAAAAATGAACACATGTCTTTTTGGAATCAAGTCCCTGATTCTCACCCAATCATTAAAGTTCATTGGGTCACTAGCACCAAGGAAATACTCTAATTTTAAGAACAAAACTGACATTTATTGCAACATTTTAATTATCTGAACATTTAAATTATTTCCTTAATATCAAATAGATGAAGCAAATATAATGTCACATTTCAGTCAGGGAAAAAAATTCATTTTCAGTACAGTTTTTTTTTGTTTCCCATCTGTCAGTAATATATTTAGGGTTTCAGCTGCACAGACTGCAAGAAACACAATAAGTCCAATCTTCCACTGTAACCTGGGCATGTTCAGATAGAAAAGTATATGCAAAGCATATGAAAGGTATATACCATTTTCACATATTCGGCATCTATGTTAGCTACCTGAAGACGTCCAAGGAAGAGAAAGAGGCACATTTTTTGTCTCAGGATGGAACGAATTGCATTAGAGGAGTCTGTTTCTCTGTAGCGATTACAGAAGTAACCTCACTACCTCTAGGGTGGATAGCGACACAGTAGATGCCAAGTTAGGTGAAGGAAATCCCACTAGGAAAATAACAGGGAAATTTACATCCAGAGTAAAAATGTGAACTTCTACAAAAAGTCTTCATTATATAAAATTTAAGCTTTCTACAGTTATGACAGTATGAAGTAGGAATAGGGTTTTCCAACTTATTAATCACTATTGCTACTGAATACCTGCAATTGCTTTATAAAAATGGGTTTACAATGCACTTTAAAAAATTCAGGATCTTCCTCTATTATGTACATTTTTCTGGACTATTAATTTTGTGTAATGAAGAATTAGTAGAGGAAAAAATAGTTATGTCATCAGAAATTCTAATCTAGACTGGTTAGGGCAGAGACAAACCTCAGTGGAGACTACAAAAAAAGTCTAGATGATGCTAATTAAACCCACTTTCTTCTTCTTCTTTCCCTTCTACTGATAGCAAATATGTCTAGAAAAAATGTCTGGAATTAAATATGGGAATATCTCTGTGTAATATATGATTTAGAGTAAATTCACTCTAAGGACTGAAACTACAGTATCTTTTAATGGAAACCAAGTCATGGGGAAGAACAAATATGCACCAGGTGATAAAAGGTATTCGCTACCAGAGATGAATTCTTGTCTCAAAGGGGGGTATTCCAGAGGATTATTTTGTCTGGCGGAATCCCAGCATTATGCATTAAAATGATAAATATTCGTCACCAGAAAAAGATATTCAAGAGGATTATCATGTAACAAGATTCCAGAGATAGGGATATTCTGAGAAACTCTTTGTCAGAAGCAGCCACAAGAAAGAACATGCATTAATATGTGAAAAAGGACAAGATCAGCAGAGAAAGCAGGAAGACCACCCCCCCCCACGCCCTGTGCACACTCATCTTCACCG
>WBMY01010611.1:1351084-1384887 GCA_013397315.1 Donacobius atricapilla | reverse complement strand
TTTTTTTTTCTGTTCTTTTTTGTTTATTTGGGTTTTTTTTTGTTTTTGTGTGGGTTTTTTTTGTTAAATTCTAAAAGATTAAAAGCTTGTTAGATTCTTTAATAGCTTAAAGAGGAAAAAATTATTTTTCGAAAAAGGTTCAAGGGTATCTGTTATGATCTTTTCTTAAAAAAACACAGATTTTGGTACTATTGTTGCATTAAAATTCTTTTTGAGATTACATGTTTTTCATCATTCAATCAAATTAGCACCATTAGCCAAGAAATTACAAATTGGTCAGTAGATAAACTCTTTTTTTTTTTTTTCCCTCACCTTGGTTATGCAACTGGAAAATTCTAATACATAAAACTGAGATTCTATGCAGCCACAGATGAGACACCATTTCCTGGGGAAGGCCATCTCTTGATACTTCCAGCTGCAATATATAACAGTATGAATATACAGAATTCCCATTGCACAAGGATAGATTGTATCCTTCTCTAGGTATTTAAATATAATATACAACTGGGTAAAATTAACATGCTCTTCCACATTATTATTTTCATTATAAAAAGCAGGTGTTTTCTGTGTGAAATAGAAATAACTTGTTCTTTATTGTCCTTTCTATGTGCTTCAATGAGTCTGAATAGCAATTAGTAGACTGCACCTCAAAACCTTTGGCATGGACTAGGATTTTTTTTCAGCCAAGTATTTTATGACTATTGAGCACCTGATATATTTGAAATGCTGTCTCTCACCACCTCTGAATGTGGGGTTAAATAATAAACATTCACAGAAATTGGCTCAATTATATGGTTGCCAGATGTAAATGAAGACTTCAGAATATGGCTTGCAATAGACAGGGTAAGCAAGTTCATTTTCCTCTCAGCATTGTTGAGGGAACAGCATTAAGGTGACATTTCTAAACTCCTTGGATTTTAAACTGCTCTCCTGGGTCCAAAGAAGAGGATATTTAACTAACAGCATGAGGGACCCAAAGAGTTTTTGATTCCGGCAACCACTGAAATGTTATGCTGCAGAACAGAGCCCAGAGAGACATTTCTTCTTCTATTCCTCTTTAATCAGAGGTCTCCGTTTTTCCCTAAGACAAAGTAAATAAAGTTACATTTCAGTCTGTCCCCTGAAGGCAAGTCACACATGATATAAAAGCAACAGAAAGACACTAAGAGTTGTTTTCTTCTAACAAGGAACTTACCAGTCTAAATTTACTGGAATAAGGTAAACAGTAGTATCCTCAAAGTTATATTTTCATTCTCATTCTCTACTTCATGGTATCACTAATTCCCCAGTCCTTTGTCTCCTTGTGTTTTTAAAGGAAAAGACCAAATAGTATTTCTATGCTGAGACACAATAAAGCCATACATGGTCTAGCTGTAAACAAGCTTCTCAGGGAGAAGGAAATAAAAAGAAATTAGCCTGTGGAGTCCTACACTGCTGTGGCTCGACTATTTTCCATGCCTAAACTAGCTTAAGTCAAATAACATTGGCAAATGAAGTGGAGGAAAAGGCTGCTGAAGAGCCAGTTTCCCAGTCATATGCAAGACAGAAAAAAATTGGAAGTTAGTAATACAATTGACAACTAAGAGAACTGCCCAGTATCTATTCCCATGCTTGAGGCCACTGACACTGGAAGAGCCAAATAACACTGAACTCCTGACAGCAACAAGCTTTGGTCTGTGGATAACAAGCTGTGCTGAAAGGAAGAAATCATATACTGGAAAAATTATATAGGTTATTGCTCATCGTCAGCCAGGTAATATAAATGACAGAAAAATCCATCCCATAAAGAATCTCAAAGTTTTGCATATTAATGGCTATTTTTTATGCTAAATTATATATTTTAATGTTGTGTTGAGAGAGAAATGGAAATGTATTTATAAAATCTGTCTTATGATAAGGTAATAGACTTAATTTTGATTAATATTTATAAACTTCTAGTGAATGGGTGTGAGGATATTTAGATTCTCGCAGTGATAAAAACACTTCCTATAGCTAATATGTGAATGGGAAAAATTATTCTTCCTTCTCCCAGGCATAATGTCCAGGAAAGGCACAGTCAAAATTCATTAGCAAAATTGTTTGAAGCCAGAAATTATCATATGAGAATTTTGTTGCAGCCTAGACTAAAAAGTAGAATTCTGGGGAAAAACTATTATTATGACTGCAGAGAATATATAGTTAGAAATAGGGACATATAATAGTGTATGATATTTTTGTCTTTAGGATCCACATACGTTAGGTGTTTGAAGGCAGTAAGGACCTATATGTAGCAAAAAACTATATATCAGAGCAGTTGACTTAGACCTTGATTAATACATTGTTCCCCAAAAATAAGACTGAGAAAAATATTGCTGGATGCAAGGCTGGATCACGGTCCCAGTTTCTTACTACATAAGATAAAGGTAAAAAGATAATTAATCACATTCTGAAAGCTGGCTCAGATAAGCAATATGCATAACATTTTAACATCTTAATCACAACCTGAAAAAAAAAAAATCTAATGGCAAGTAAATGATTATGCTGACGACAGAAAACTTCAGTCACCTGAAGGCAGCTACCCATTTCCATGCTTAGCTGATCAACTCATTAAACAGCCAGGAGGGAAATAGTAGTTTGGTTCTGGCATTTGAATGTGACCACTTCAGACTAACACTTAAAGATAAAGGAAGTAAAGGAAATAAAATACTTTTGAGACACCCACAGAGGTTCCAGACCCAAGGAATGCCTCTGTGAGTCATTAATGCCCTGGGAATGTTTCAGTTGGTGGTAAATAATCTATTACAAATTTTGAGATGTGAGGATAACTTCACAACTTACATGACTTCACTTTTTTTCATGAAACCTGGAAAGAACATCTGGTAAGAGCAAAAAGGAATTTTAAAGTGAGGAAAATTAGTGTTGTTTCATCAAACTTTGATCTTGCGGCTGTTATTTTCTTTTCATGTTTCTAAAGCTTATTCATGTGTTAAGGAATTGATGTGTGCATTTTGAAGTCTCATCAGCCTTCTAAACCCTGGTAGTTCTCAAACAAAATGACATCATGAACACCAAAAGCAAAAATGACAGTGGAAAATCAGTTTCTGGTAGTTCTTGATAGTGTGTTGATAGTGTGTGGAATATGATCTAGTATTCCCTTCTTCTTCAAATGAAGCATGCATTTTTTGTTAGTTTTGTATAAGTATTGGGTACCTTCAAAGCACTGTGATGTTTTGCAGTACACTTACACAGAGTGTCACCAGAACTGCAGATAATTATCAAGGTGAAACGGATTAGCTTCCCCTACAGATTTGGCATAACTCTCAGAGGGAAAGAGTGAAGTAGTGAAATGTTTTTAGTGCATCTTCAGCTTTAGGTTTTAAAGAGCATGGCCTGTTTTGGGGAAAGGTTAGGTAAGAATTGCTTCAATATATTATCATACCAAGAAACAGGAAGTGTTCTAATGAATATGTAGGCGATGGTATTTCAGTGGCTTTGAATATTTTTTTTTTCTTCTCTCAACCCACTATTGATCAATTGTAAATCCTAGCAAAATGTGTCTGGACTTCTCAAAGCACAGTCTTTAATTCTGGCCCAAAAGTTTTTGTCACCTTTAGACTTTTTAATAGAAAGTTGCTTGACCCTCAAAATATCATTCATCTGACTCCTCTCTAGACCTTGCTGTAGCTCTCTTGTTTCGCTTTAGATGATTTCTGGGGCACTTGTAATGCCAAGTGTGAGGTCACAAGAGGAACATATTTCCAAGTGAGATTTGTTAAAAAAATAAAGCCAGCTTGATGCTCTAAGGGCAGAGCAGGACACCTACTGAAAACACTACTGTATGTAGAAAGGATAACACTTCTTATAAGCTGGGATTCTCTGGCTTGGAAATGGGATTTTTTACACTTTCACAAAATCATAGCATCATAGAATGGTTAGAGTTGGAACAGACCTTAAAATTTGTCTAGTTCAAATTTCCCTGCCAGGTGCAGGGGCACCTTACACTAGCCCAGGCTGCTCAAAGGTCCGTTCAAACTGACCTTCAAGACTTCCAGGGATGAGGCGTTCAGAACTTCTCTGTGCAATCCGTTTCAGTGCCTCACCACCCTCACGGTGAAGTTACTTCTTCATATCTAATCTAAATCTATTCATTTTAAGTTTAAAGGCATTCTCCCTCCTCCTATGAGTATACCCTTGTAAAAAGTCCCTCTCTTGCTCTCTTACAGGCCCCCTTTAGGTACCGGAAGGCTGCTGTACAGTCTGCCTTCTTATGTTGGGGCCCTCAGAGTTGAACAATGAGTGCTGGAGGACACAAAGCTGAACACACTACTCATTTCTCATCCTTATTGCCTTGCACAGAAACACCACTGAACTCCCTAGAAGTTCACAGGAACCACAGAGGAGCCACAGGAGCCACTGCTGTATGCAGCTTATATTTCAGCGGTGTGCTTTTTGACACTATTCTTTCCCAACCTATACAGTCTGATCTGGCCTTCTGTGCAGTTTAAAAGATATACTACCTATATTTCTCCCACAAAACAGCATTTTTCCTTTTGATCTTTAGATTTCTTTAAATCTTCAGTTTAGAGAATTATCTTTCTAACAATTATATTTCTCACAAAAGGGGACAACTCAGAAACTTTATGCATATTTAGCTAAGCAAATATTAACATAGTTTTTTGAGGGTTTTCCCCAGATATTTTAAGTTACTTTTACAAAAGCCTTAGGCAAAATATATTACTGGAGAAATTATTAAAGTTATTTTAAAATAAATAATTGTAAAGAAATATATTGCAAAGGTAATATTTTAAGCATAAGAAGCAGTCTATTCTCACTCACCAAGATACATGAGGCTTTAAAAGTCAGTTACACAAAATTGTACATAATTAATAATAATTGTACATAATTTAATTTTGCCTTCTTATACCTTAAACTTACCTCCTAAATATTAAACATCTTAGAAAAGTAACACCTTTTTACATCATACACATTATATTTAAAAAAAAAATGCCACAAAATAACTAAGAGAATAACTTAGAATATTTCTTGAATTTTTTTTCATACTTTTTGTTAATTTGGGATATAGCCAGATGCTGTTTTACAGAACAGTTGGAGCTATTCAGTAGATGACGGTTCCATAGCTCTTAGTTATCACTCCTCACTTGAGATGTGATAACTGGATTCATGACTATTGCTGGCCCATTTCTGACCAAATAAACTTGATTGTTATAAGGAAGCAATGCAAGCCATTTAGGCAAACTTAATTTCCTTGTACTGAACTGAACTTAGAATGAACCCAGAAACTTACATGCCATCTAATTCCACTACAGTGCAAAACCAAAAATCACAGAACTCCTATACAGACACAGAAGAGAAAGAGAACACCTCTACAAGGTGATTCGTTCCATCTGAATCACTGCCTGTAAATATTTCAATCTCTTTATCAACTACCAAGAAAGTCTGAGCTACTAGTTTAGATTAAACAATCATTAGGGCGTGCAAGTTGATGCCTATGGTTAGAATAAAGTCTTGAAGAGTCCTTCACATATGAGAGCGATTTGTGAGGTGTTTAGTGGATGAGGAGTAATTCCTTCTTAAACAATGGTAGCTGTAGCAGGCAAGCTCTTTATAACTCATATATTGACTTTTCAATAGACCTCTAAGACAAAGTCATATTGTCACTGCCTGCAACCCATATTAAATGCTTGCTCTTAAAACACATTTGCACCTTTTCATCCCTTTCAGAAAGAATACTCAGATGTAAGAGTAAGTTTTTGACAGGGGTTGTGTGAACTAGGATTATTTACTTACTGGGTTACCACTTTGTCGGATGCTTTTCTATTCCTGTATGTAGTAAATCCATGCCGCAAACTAGTAAAAGGGAAAAGCTAAGACACATATTCCTCTCTCCTGTTTACCTTCCTTTGATGACTTTGGGAGGAGTGGAAGGGCTAAGCAAAATTGAAAGAGAACAATTTTAAGCAACTGGATCATGAAGATAATTACTTTTATTTATATCTGTTGCTATATTACTGTTGTCATTATTATTTAAAGTAGATTAAGTATGGCTACATCTTCACTGTAGAATTAGCTGAAACAATGAGGGTATGAGCATCCAAATAACTCTCTTTTGAATTGGGGAGCAGTTGATGCAACAAGCTATTAATTTTCTTTGGTTAGCTAGGGGGTTGGTTAGGATTTTTGGTCATTTTTCTGCAAAATTATCCAGTTTAACTGGATCATTTTCTTTTAGCCATAATCTATCAGTGCAAATAGTAGACATTGTCAATGTTGTGAAGAGAAGAGAAGAGAAGAGAAGAGAAGAGAAGAGAAGAGAAGAGAAGAGAAGAGAAGAGAAGAGAAGAGAAGAGAAGAGATTAGTAAGAAAAATAGGAAGAAAGGGGCATGCTAATGTTGCTGACCTGATACTGTGCCAATAAGGGGAGTGGTAACTGTACAGGATTGCTTTTAAACACTCTCTTTTTCCTCTATTGAGAAATACTGTACATAGATGAGTTGGAAAATAGCCCTAGAAAAGAATTAGCATGACCACAGATATCTCAAAACAGGTATCTGTGTGCTACATTTAGCTATATTACCTTCACTTATTATTTCAGATAGATTTTACAACAGAAACGTATTATTTATCCTTGTTTTACAGGAAACAGAATAATTATCTTTATGGTTTTTTCCCCTTAAAAGTTTAGTACAGGAATAGCATAGATTTCATTGTAGAAGGTCTTATCAGACATTAATCTGTGCCAAAACACAAGACAATGACAACTGTTAACTTTTAGGAAAATTACTTGAACATGAGAGAGAGAAAGGGTCATGACTCCTCCTTTATACAGATATTCCAACAAGTCTGAAAACATATTACTTGTATTTGCAAGGGCAACCATAGATTTCAACCTTTCTTTGGCTCCACAGATCAACCATTTCTGTTCTGTCATGTAAGTGTCAACTCATGTAATTAGGTGTAAAGAGGCATGCGGTGCCAATATGTAATACTGGCACAGAATGAGAAATTCCTACGAAAAAAGCGGCATTTTCAGGGTAATGCCAACCGTCCGCATAAACCTACCATTGCTTGACTTTTGTACTGTCTCGTGAGCAGGCAAAATGCCATCCAAACAGACATTCAAGACTTCAGAGAGGCAAAATACCATGTATGCATACTATGTGCTTGCAGGGAGCACAGCTCCTATCAAGAATGTCAACTCATCCATCTGTCACAAAAATCCAGGCCTGGAGTTATGGGAATGAGCCTCAAATGACCCATCAATAATTTGGATTAGCTTCTAACAAGATTTTTCTCCAATAGAGAGAAAAATTTTGGCCTACTACACCCTGCCTAGGATTACAGATATTCATTTTAACAAAGTCTTTAGCGTTTCTCATCTCTGCAAAGTTATACATGATAGAGCATGGTGGCTACGCACCTGCTGCAATGCCCTGCCAGCACATTTCATGCTTCAGCTTTCACACAAACTGGTTTCTAATGGAATTAGACTGGGACATATCATGCCTAGAGGAAAATGCAGCAGAAGTCACCTATTTTAATTGGGTTAGAAGACAGAAATCCGCCAAATTTTCAAGATGGTAGCTATAGCTCATATTTCTGATGGTACACTGAAGGGTTTAACCCTGCTGAGGACAGTACTGTGCAGAGTGCTTGTTGACCCAGACACTGTTGCTCTGCAACCAAAGGCAACATATCTCTCACCATGGAGCTCTGCCCGACTAACTGTGCCGAGAATCAGCCAGTCAACTTGGGCATAATGCCCTATTTAAGGAAAGCTATCATATGTTTTATATATTCTTGGATTATCATACTTTAAGAAGTCATTGAGAAACATGGAACCTTCCAGAAAATAGGAAAACCAAAACCCCAAAAACCCCACAAAACGCCAAACAGCAAAACAAAAGCAAACACAAAACCACCCCAAGGGGTGGAAATATGCTGGTGAGAATGAATGAGCATACCCAAAGAGAAAAGACCCCGAAAGACTCTAGAAATGTAGAAAGATTTGAAAGTTAATGTTTTGTGCATGGGTTATGAAACAAATTTGAAGAAGTGACAGATAAAAAATAATTTCCTAAAAACTATGAAGAAGTGAATATAGTTTCGCTTAGTTAAAAAACTGAGTTTCAGGGGCTGGGCTCAGAGCCAGAACCTGTCTGAAAGGACACAGCCAGAAGAACAAAAATAGTTTCTAGTGCTCCTCTCCGTCCCCCATTTTATTCTGTTTTTACTAGTCATGTTTACCACATTTAAACTGGCAAAAAAATTTCTTCCTTAATTCTTCTTAAGCATGGAATGGCCCATGAACACACTATTATACTCTCCAGCTTCCAAAATAGGTAGTCTGGAGGCATGTTCTCTGTTGAGAAATGTGTCTGACTTGTGCTAAATTCAAATTTTACTAAGGCCCTGGCAGGGCATCTGCCTATTCTGCTTGGCCTAAAGCATGTTACAGATGTCTCTAATGATTTAACAGCACAGGAAATAAAATTCCGATAGCCAGGAGATCTCTTTGGCAGGGTTTTTTTTTGCTATTTCAAGCAAACTTTAAGTTTTCTTTATTCACAGTTATATATTCTATGTTTTAATCTACTAAAATCAATTTAAAGTTCTGTTTAAATATCATTCTTTCTTTGAACAAAAGAAAATCTAAATATGTCTACCCTCAAAGCACTGGCTGATTTTGAGTCCTGTCACACCAAAGTCATACTATTGTATTAATTTCAACACCTGCAGGTCGACAATCTGGTTGTACAGCTGGTGATGTTGACAGGGGTTTGGCTTTCACAACCATGGGACCCAATTTGAGGACAGAGGACTGGAAGAGGAAGAGGAGATGCTCTTTACAAAATCAAGCCTAGATAATTTTTCAAAAGGATATCCAAAGTGATGAGAGCTTTAAACTACAAACGATACAACTCATGGTAAAGTACAGTAGAGTTCAATAGTGCTGGAAAGCAAAGGGTCAAGATGTTGGGAACAAGGGAGTTCCCAGAAATTACAGAATAGGGCAAAAAGGAAATTCACCTCAGGCATATATGGTTTAGAAAACAAGCGTTAGAAAGCAGAAGTGTGCAAGTGACTGAAGTTTGATTAAAAACTTGATATGTGAACTTGCAGCCCAGAAAGCCAGGGCTGCATCAAAAGCACCATGGCCAGCAAGTTAAAGGAAGTGATTCCTCCTCTCTACTCTGCTCTTGTGAGACAGAGCACCGGGAGTGCTGTATCCACCTCTGGTGTCCCCAACATAGAATTATTGGAGTGGGTCCAGAGGAGATTCACAAAATTTTTAAGAGGACTGGAGCACCTCCTCTGTGAAGACAGGCTGAGGAAGATGGGGCTATTCAGCATGGAGAAGAGAAGGTTGCATGGAGACCTCCAAAGGGGTCCACAGAGAAGCCAGAGAAGGACACTACCTCAGGAACTGCAGTGATAGGACACAGAACAATGGGTAAAAATTGAAAGAGGGGAAATTTGGGTTAGATATTTTGGAAGAACTTTTTACTGTGAGGATGATGAGACACCAGAACAGGTTGCCCAGGGAGGCTGTGTATTCCCCAACTCTGGCAGTATTCGAAGTCAAGTTGCATAAGACATTGAGCAACCTGACCTACAGGTAGGTGTCCCTGCCCATGGCAGGGTGGGTTGTGACCAGACAATTTTTAAGGTTCATTGCAACCCCTTAACATTCTATGAGTCTATGAGTTCCCATCATCAAGATAACTGAGATAAAATTTCAGGTTTAGAAGCATTCATTTTTCTCCAATGAATATGGAGGCAACTCAGAAAACTATGCCTATCTCTCAGATTACTATTTAGAGATAAAACCCATTGTTGCTTTTAGAGACTTTCTGTTTTTCTCTGGTACATGATTTTTAGAGTGCTGAATACCCAGCTTCCCTAAAACCTACTTATTTGAGTGATATGAAAAGGTTTGCTTAATTTTGGCATAAAAAGAAAAAAGATATTTTCTCACTCATACATGAAACATGAACTGATATCGAAAAAAAATAGTCTTTTTACCACAGAGCACGTACAAACACACACATGTGCAATGAATACAGCTACTGATCCCAACAACTATGGATGGAAAAAGAATTTGTTTAAAACTACTGTAGGCTCAGTCCTTATGAGGCAAGAGGTTAATTTGTCCGTCTATATATCTGTTTTGCAGCTCAGATGTCAGTCATATTTACCCTGCTGAAAAGAGCAGAGCTGCAGCTGAGATGAATCCAGAGAACCCAACAAGACTCTGACCCCAAATATCTTCAGCTTGTCTCTGTTTTTTCAGTGCTGTGAGCAATAAATATATCAAGTGAGAGAATCCTGTTGTATACAAATAGATTGAAAAATAATAATTGTATTAGACTGTATAATTGGTCCTTATACAACATTTTGCTAAATATAATGCTTGGAATTGTCTTTTTAAAATATCATAGGATACTCAAAACTTATGCATGAGAAAAAACCTGAGAAAGAGGTTTGCTCTGTACTCTCTGACTTTGACTTAACACACTTGAAAATCAACAGATAAAAGGGAGCAAATTGCTAGGGATCCACAGTGAAGCTTTCAGAGAGAAAAGCAATTGGAGAATGAAAGTGAGACCTTTAATAGTAGTTCTTAACTTGGGCATGGGGACTTGAGAAAAAGAAAGAGAAAGAGAGGCAATTTCTGAGACCCAATTATGTGACTGAAACTTGAACTGCATGTGTAAGTGGAGAGGGAAGCACTCCTGTCTTTAAAGAACTGGCATAATATTTTCTCTGTTGCCGACTTCACTAAACAAGGGAGTACTGTGGCATTTCAATGTCAAACTGCCTACATGCATGCGAGATGAACAATAGAAGAAGAAGGTTTCGACAGGATTTCATTTGGATGTTGAGTTAGAATTTTCATAGTATGCTATGCTATTCTGAAACACTTTACACTCACATGTAGTTTCTGTGAAGAATTAGACTTAAGAGCATACAAAAAAAGGAGTTCTCCACCTATCGAAAAATACAATACTTTGGTATTCTATTCTGAAAAAGTGAGAAAATATAGGGTAAATAAACCCAAAAATATTTCCTAGTCTTGCAAAATGGGTCTCTTTGCCTTAGAGAAATAGCCTATTAAAAAATAAATAAAAGAATAAAAGATGAAGACCTGGGGTTTAGCTAAAGGCAGTTTTTTATACAAAAGTTTTAGAAAATAAAATCTCCACATGTGTGATGATTATGTGATGTGTAAAAGCATATTCATATCACTTTTTTCTTGTGACCTCAATCTCTAAATGTACTCTCCTTTTTATTTTCCTTTTTTCTGTTTTTGAGAGAGCTGGGGTTTTTTTGGTTTTGTTTGTTTTTTGGGTTGGTTGTTTTTGTTTTTTGTTGATTGGTTGTTTGGTTTGCTTTGGTTTGCTTTTGTGTTTTGTTTTGGTATTTGTATGTGTATGTCTGTGTGAAGAAATTAGAAAAATTTCAAGACAAAAGCAAGATGTTTATTCACATCACTTCAGAGATGTGGCTGTTTCCTCTGTAATTATAATTTTACCTTCTCATTTATTCTTTGCCAATGTTGAAAAATCATGATACTGACATCCATCATATACAGATGGACATTTGATCCAATGACATACTCCTGTTTTAATATTCTTGCTGTAGCCATGTATTTTATGGCATGAGAGACAGCCACTCTCTTCAGCATATCAAGGACACTGATAATTCATAACTGACCTGTAATGGTTTCCAAGGGGGTGGTGGAGAATATTCAAAGCTACAGTAAAAACCAAGTAGTGATCAAAATTTCAGCAATTTCAGCAATTTTTTTTTTCAGCAAAATTTTTTAAGCAAAATCAAATTATTATAGATACCAGAAATATATATATATATTTGATCTAGTTTCATAAAAAATCTAAATGAATCTGTTGGAGTACAATTAAATGTATATACACTTGTATACATATATACTTGTGTATATCCAGACTAATAGCTTCCTCAAAAGAAACCAATCCCATGAAACCCACAAATTACCTGGATCATTAACATTAGCACACCATTTGGTGCTTCCAGTAACAGCAATACAACAAAATTCAGGTAACCGCTCCTAATAACTATAACTTCTATTTAAATTTTTAGCCGAGAAAAACCATTGTTGAGTTTCTGCATCACTTGATGTGTAGAATAATAATAAAAGGAGAAGTTTTAAATGTGTGACTAGAGGCACCAAGCAAAGATGCTAAGGAGGTGAGAGAAGGGATATAGAAGAGATATGTCTTCAATTTTATGTTATTAAGAATAAAGGAATTAACAGAGTTGGTGATATAGTGAATCCTATTGCCTGTGGCAATTTTAATGGGTTTTTTAGCTGGTAGGAATTTCAACAGAAAATTCTGCAATAGATTTTATTTTCTCTGTGTGCGTGTGCATGTGAATATGCATGCGTATAACACTGAGGAGGTCTAGGAGAAAAACACTATACAAAGCAAGAAATTTGTTGGTTATTCATTATTAATATAACGCAAGAATATGGAATTAATACAAGATGTTGGAAGACAGAAAAAAGGGCCATTAGTCTTGTACATAACTTGCCACAAGGAAATTTCAGTGGGGTTGTGGCAAGAACAAAACTACACCACTCAGTGACATGCAATCAAAACCTTATTTGTTCAGCAGGATGGATATAGTGACTGAATAGCAACCTTGAAATCTAAGATTTGTATTCCGAGACGTGCACATACAGGCACAGACACACACACAGACACATTTCACACTGACACTGCTCAAAGTCCCAGATCCTCTGGGTTTTTTCATCATGAATTCATGATGCCCACTTCTGGCTAGCAGCCAGGGAAATCCCTAGTAAAGATATTGTGCAGGCACAGTATACATGCCACCGAGAAGCAGACCTTTTGTTATTGAATAGTGTAATGCCAGACTTGATGCACATCATCAGCCATTACCACAAGAGGCAAATATGACTCAGGAAGATTTTATTGACTTCTATCAAGGTCTGATGGGGATGGAGCCCATTACCCCCAAGCTGCTCGTGATCATTCCTAAATATTAAAGATAAACAATTCATTATCAACAAATTACCCAAACTAATAATTCCTATTGTTAAGATCTGATTATTAAGGTTATTAGAGAGATGCCTCTTCCCAAATCAAGGTGCAAAAAAGACCACATTGACAAAGTCAATAGCAAGGATTTTAACATTAGGGAGGACAGTAGATTTAGTTTTACAGTTTTACACTGGCTTTTGCAACACTGTGAGCTTGTTGCAACACTGTGAATCATGTCAAATACTGTTAATACTTTTGTCATACTGGTCAATGAGACAGCTACAGTATTTCTAGATTTTAAAAATATCACAATATATTTACCCTAAGTAGTCACTCGGATTAATTTAAAAGAAAATTATAACCTTTTCATCATCTTTAGAACTGAAAGTAGTCAGCTTTTACTTTAAAAGCAGTGCTAAATGACAAGGCTCCTAAAGATATCAGAGTCCTTTTTACTGAAAATCTTGTCACATGTTTTGAGGGAGTCTATCTGTATAAACACATAGGCATGTTCACTAATGAAATACACTACAGATTTTATAAAAAATCTTATTGCAATCAGGTATGTAAAATCATACAATTTTACAATCATACAAATTCCAAAAGATTTCAGCAGAAGGGACGTGAAAGATCATTTAGTTCCACCACCCTGGCATGGACACGGACACCTTCCACAAGACCAAGTTGCTCAAACACCCATGCAACCGGTTTTTGAACACTTTCAGGTATGGGGTATCCACAGCTTCTCTGGAAAACCTATTCCAGTGCCTCACCATCATCTTAGCACAGAATTTCTTCCTAACATCTGACCTATACCTATTTTCTTTTAATTTAAAGCCATTCATTCTTGTGCTATCACTTCAGGCCTTCGTAAAAATAGTATTGGATGACTAATCAGATTCTAAGAAATTGAAAAAGGTGTTTGAAGCTAACAGACCAAAATTATTGCTCTGGATAAATGTAGAATGTCTTCCTACATTTTTTTTCCTTTGTCAAAGATTTCTCTCCAAAGTGGTTAATATTTCAGCTTCCCAATATCCAATAATTGTTAGTTTTCTAATTTTTTATATGAAAAAGCTATTTTATATTTTATTATCCTTTTTGTCTCTTCAGTGTCAATATCAACCCATGTTAGTTGTCTGAATAAACAGAGGCAATATACCACTCTACTCTGCTTTTCCATGGCTACTATTTAATTTATTTTATGGGATTTGGGGGTCATAAAATGACTACAGTGTCCCCTTTACTCACCTCATCAATACATTTTGGACTACACAAATAAAGTTGCTAAATTCCAGGGTTTTCTCTATTTACCCATTACTTTTATTCTTTGGAAGTTATGTTACTGTTTCAAACACTGTATCCTTTAAGGCTGAGCCCAATGAATATTATCCTGAGCTACCACCAGATGTTTTGATGATACACCATGTAGGTTTCTTGGCAGTTTAAAACTTACTTTCTCTTGTGGACAAATACACAGTACAAGTTCTAGGGCTTAGCCTAGAAGGTGTAAAATGTACTGCATTTCTAAATGTGATTTTCCAACTAAAAGTAAGGCAAATGCTGAAAGTCAGGACTGCATTTTGGCAAAAAATGAAAGCAAATACATTAAACATTGGCTGAAATAACAGAAGATTCCTGAATGCAATCCATTCTGCCCAAAGTCATTCTCTAGGTAAAAAAATGTGCTTCACACTAAAACCATTTATTTTTCATGTCTTATAATAAGCAAACTCTAAACACAGTTCACCCTGTGATAGATTTCCTTCTAAAAAATTTAGCCTTCTTCAGTCCAAAGCTGTAGACAGAATTCCTTTGAGAAATTTATCAGCAAGGGCCAATGACAGAGAGGTCACAACTACTGATACTTCTCATGCATTTTTACATAGAATAATTGCCCTCTGAAAAAAGAAAACATGCAAACATACAGAAAACTCCAAGAAAACACTAATTTACCCAGAATAAGAGTATATATTGACAGTCATAAAGGAACTTTATCACTTCTATTAGAATCTAATTCTTAAATCTGTATTGAAAATGAAAGTAAAAAAACTAATCTATTATCAAGAGCGGATTGGAAAAGATTTTGTAGTAGTGTACTAACTTTTGTGGTACATGGAAAAATAAGACAACTCCCACTATAAATTGGCATTAATTCATAGTTCTTCTCACTGTCCAGCCTCTCCTTTCATTGAATGCAAGAGAGAAGAAAAATATAGAAATATGTATAATAACACATTATGGGACTCGCTCCTGGACAGCGTGACTAACAGAATAGTATTTTGTTGAAATTTCTGGAAAATTATCAATTAAACAAAAAGAATATTCAGAACAAAGTTATTGCAGCATTTTTCCCTACTTGGTTACTTCAAGGCCCTGGTTTAGGTATTAGCTGCTCCTCTGATTTTTGGCCATGAATATCTAGGACCTTAGTCATACAGGACGAACAAATCCTCACTCTAACCTCAGCAAATCAAGTTTTAAGTAACAAAATATACACCTGTTTATTGCTTAACCACGGGGTACATTTTGTTGACTTTCTGCTGTTACCTCAGCTCTGGTGCATTTTTTGTTCCAACATCTGAGGAGTAATGTTCATTGCATGTGCATTACAGCACTGTTTATGCCCATCTGTGAAGGGCAGTTTGTTACCAAAGCAGTTAACTCATGTTTGCCCATTTTGACAAATAATTAAAGCTCAAGAACTACTAACTAAACTCAAGGTCATATGATCAGGTGTAGCTGTTTGCTAAGTGAACATCGACCTCTGAGCTGCCTGTTTTTCCCTGTCAGAATGACTAACTCAGGCACTGGTGTAGATACTTCGATTTCTAAACTTAGAGTAAGTCTAAGATTCAGTCCTTGGCACCCAAAGAGTTATGTTATGAATAAACAGAATAAACAGCACTATGAGGGGAGAAACAGTGTAAACAACTTAATCTTGGAGTCAGGAGGTTGACAGAAGTCTCTGAAGTCAGGAATTTAGTGTCCTGCTTTTGTGCCCTGATCACTTCATGCACCACGCTGCTTGTACTTTACTGTCAAGAAAAAAAAAACATATTTTTTTAACATAAATATATATATACACACATATGCCTGTGCATGTTAGTGTGAAACAGACACACACATACACACAATATATACACCAATATTTTTTTAAGTAGATTCCCCTCTATAGTAGCTGTTGTTACAGCAGTTAATCAAAAAGTGGGATTTGGATAAACATATCCTGATATTTTCTAAATTTAAGCCATGAGCCTTGTGCTTCAGGACTGAAGAGAAGGGGAGGAGGCAGAATACATTGCAAAGTTGCTAGGCAGGCAGATGCTGCTTCAACATATTATCTTCTGATGGACCCTTCTTCAGTTTTTTAGTGGGAATACAGAAGAAGAAAGTAAGAGTATTGAGGAGGAAAGCAAATTTTTAAAAAATTACATTTATTGACTCTACACTAGACAAGGACTAACAGGTCCTTTAATAGGGTTGTCCTAGAGACAGGCGAAAAAGTAGTAGTAGTAGTATGTCGTTGTCAGGTTATTTTCAATAGAAGGATAATTCATTATATCATTGTTATCTCTGTAGAAATCTCCTTTTTCATGACTTAACTGGCCTAACTATTCATAAAAGTGTCTTAAACTTAGAAAGCCTCTACACATTTTTCTAAGTCAGAGCAGCTGAATCCCACCTGTGGCTGGGAGTCCCAGCTTTGACACAATAGAAATAAACAGATTCTTCAATACTGAAGTGCTTCTATGCTATTTTATGTGAGATAGCTGGGGTGAGCGATCTCTTTTATATTATTATTGCCAAAAGAAAAAAGGGTGAAAAACTGGTTAGAGAAGATGTACAGCTGCTAGATGTTGCAGTAATGCTTTCTGTATTTTTTTTTTTTTTAACGGTGGCTTCTATTTTTTTAGTTCTGCCTACACAAAAGAGACATTAGACTGTTCTCTCATTTAGACTCTGTGAAGGCAATTTCACATATCAACTGTAACCAGATTTGTGATTGATGGTAGACATTAATATCCTCTAACATGGAATTATATACACAGATACATGCACGTGTTTTCTTTAGGTTCATTAATCTAAGTGGTTCAAGGACAGTGCCTCTTTATCAGGTTTCCATAAAACAATTAATTGATGCAAATTTGCCTTCTGTTCTGCACCATGTGGATTTGAAGGTTCATAAGATTCAATACTGGAACTCAATAATGAAAGCTAATTTCACGATTTCATCATCTATAACTCGAGGTTGTGTATTCATCAACCCAACTCCAGAGTTTTCCTGGGCTATTTTGAATAACTAATGTGGAATAAATCTTACCTTTACAAGAAGATTATACTCAGAAGGGATCGGAAAGCTAGAAATCTGAGTTTTAAGTGTTTGCTACCCATCTGCTTTGTATTCACTTTTTTACATTCAGTACATAGTGTCTGATACTTTGTCAGGCAGTTTATGCACAGCACCGGTTTATAAAGATAAACAGATGCTGCATATCTCACTTTCCCTCTTCAAGCCTGTTCAAACTCTGGACTACCTTTGGTGGCATGATTAATTCCTTTTTACCTTCAAAGACCATTTCTTTACCTTAATACGCTTCACCAATGTGACTTCCTAAAAGAGATGTCAAAGAGGCAAGATGTATCCCAAACACAACAGGCATGTTTTGACTACAGTAGAGTGATTCAGTCTTGAGAATCATACAGAAAATAATCAAAAATGTATTTGCTCTAATAAGCACAAAGGAAAACACAGAGTCTCACATGAAACTTATCCTAGTGTTGATGGCATACAGTTCCACAATTAGTGGTAAGTTGATGGGGAAAACAATACCAACAGCTGGTACTGCATAGACATTCCACTCCCTTATGCTGGGACAAAGTATGGTACTTTAACAGTGTTTTAGACAAGTTACCATTAAACATTAAAAAAAAAAGCACAATTAAATACTTGGCAAAAGACTTCCATGGTGATCCCAAAATTTTCTTGCAGTGCTTTGTACATGGATTTTTCTTGTGCAAGTTGGTGAAAGAACCAGAAAGTTCACTCTCAATTACATACGCCATGTATTTCTTCATAACAGTTTCTGACCTGGTTATAAACATCGTCAGATGATGTTGTAAACACGTCTTTTCTTAAAAAAAAAAAAATAAATGGAGGCAACAACATACACAAAAGTGCACAGACATTTGTTTTGTAATAAAAATGAGCTGGAACCAATTAAGGCATCAGCGTATGCAATCAAAGTTATACATTAATTACTTCTGTTTATCCTTCTCTGATCTGGACTTTCTATTTATGGTTCTGTTTTATAAATGACTTATTTATCATCATGTAATGGAGATCAAGTTTTGAAATCTTTACAAAGCACAATTTTTTCTCTTGGCCATTCTGAGGTATGACATTTATTCTAAGAACTTATTGATTAAAACAATGGGAAAAAGGGAAGCTGCATGCACAAGAATTATCTGTCCGCACAAAAGCTTCATATAAAAATGAGACACTCTTTTAAATTATTTTAAATAAAATTAATTAATAATTAATTTCATTATGTTATACATGATCAGCTACTCTAGCAGCCACTGGTTGGAGAAGACTAACTCACCAGTCATCACTGACTGATTTGTGATACTGCCTAGAACTTCAAGATGACTGTGACCTGGTACACATGTAATTTGATAAAAGGCTTGTATAACTGAAGCCAATGACACCTTATCCTGTCATGGACTTCACTTCAAAGAAGGGCCAACCCTGAAATTAAATGAAATGAAAAACTTGTGCAGTAATTTTTCTGTGTGTTCTTGTTATCTTCTCTCCACCTGATGTGTGTTGGAGGATGTTTTGCCAGTGACTGTCAAGTTCGACTAGCCCAAGTATAGGAGTCCGCTAAAATCTAACCAGAACCCAAGGTCTGAGACAACTGGCTAAGCATCCCAAGGTCCAGGCATGGATGTCAGACCTAAGCCCGTGAACTGAAGTGGTTTTGTCAATCAAGAAAATGGGTGTAAGTGCATGTTTCACTAATTAGTCTCAAACCTGGTGAGACAGAAGAGGAAGAGTCCTGGGCTGTCTGTATTCAGGCGTATGTGCACACTGCTGGTGTTTATGTGGGTACTGGAAAAAGCCATGCTGCCTGCGTTGACACATGGCCAGTCACGTCTGTTGTGCTTATCTTTGGGACACTTGTGTGTCCTCAGGTATTGTCTGGATCTAGAAATGACAATAGCAGCCAGCAGACTGAGAGAAGTCTCATGGGTTTATGAGTCCTATTCCAGCCTGCCCTTAGCAAAATCTGCACTATTTTATTCATATGAAGATTCTCTGCAAAATACGTCACAGCGCTACTTACACAAGGAAAGGCAAGAACTTTTCAAAGGTAACTGACCTTCTGCTCCCTCAAGCCCCGGTAAACAGGTTAGCAAAAATAATCAACGGATCTAAGTCCCTTCTGTGAAGACAAGGATTTCCTTTAGTTCTTCCATGTGGTCTATTACATGACACAGGAACTCAAAGGAATCCCTACAGCAAACTCTTTCAAACCATCATCTTGGTGTCTCCTCAAAAAGAGTAAATATCTGGTGATATTTGATAGTTATGGAGAGGGGTATCAAAATGCTGTTGAAATATCTATTAAGACATAGTATTTTCTCCAACATTTTAACTTAATAGTTTTACCATTAGTTCACGTAGGAGCAAATTATACAAATCTCAAAGTGGCAAAATCCTTCTCACAGTATTTATTAGGCTTCATACTGGTATTTGAATTTTAATGAATGTTAAGATTCATCAATAGAGAGAAAACAAAATTGTTCCTATTCTCCTGTCCTAGGTTTGCTGTCATTGCTCATCCACAAAAAACTTCTGGTTCCTGTAGAATGTGAAGTCACATTGCATTTTCAAGGATGCTGAATGTGAACATGCACGTATACATGCACCAGCTAATATAAACCAAAAATAACCTTATCTGTTTTTACATTTGACTTTAACAATATGATCAGGTTAATGATACATTTAAAGTTAATGAACCAGTTATTTTTAGACTAAGCAATGAGCACACACACTCATTTTACTGTGCAAATAACTGCTTGCTGTCAGTGGCCTTTGTTTTGCTGTTTGCACCTCTAAATTAATCTTGAACAATTATTAATAAGACCTCATGGAATGTTTCTATTGATGCTTTCTAAAACTGACTGGTACTCTAAAGAAGTGTAGCATCTTGCTGAAAAGTAATTTTATTCATTCAGTAAATATATATATCTTAATGGGATATTGCAGAAAAGTCAGCAACCTCGAGGTGTTATATGGAAATTTCTGCAATAACTACAAGTATATGCTACTTTTTGCCTAAGAGAATATTCCTTAATCTGATTCAATACAGTAAGGCTTGGCATAATGACTGACAATTGCAGTGTGAGATTAAGAGCTAAATTTTTGGATGGGTGAAGATGAGAGAAGCCAAAAGTGTGAGTATACTAACTGTATCACAAATCCATGTTCCAGAAATATTTTATGGCTTAGTATTACACAAAGAACTTTCCAAAAGAAAAAATAGGGGTTTTTGTTGTGTTATACAGATAGCAAATTATGCTTTCTTTCTGAGTCAGCTGCGCCATTCATGTAACTCCCGACAGAAAAAAGACAGAAATCCCTTCATATTGCCAAGCGAGTAATGTAGCCAAAATTACTTTAAGCAGGGATTAAAAAAATATTGTGAACGGCCAACCTCTCATGTCGTGTAAACATGGCGCAAAAGTAGCGTAGGTATTTGTTCCTGTGGGCAAAACAGTTCATCAGATACTGGTCCTGTAGAATTGTACCTATGTTTATGGTGGCTGTATTCAAATCTATCTAGTTATTGCTGCAACCCATGTATTAAGATATTCAGGCTTTATACAGCACCAAAAAAAAGTGTCAAATGCTAAATAGAAATGGATTCCAAGGTGGAAAGTGTAGTTTTGAGGAAACGCAGCATTGCTCTTCTGTAGACAATAAGCCACTGTCTAAATCAGGGCTTTTTCATTAAATATTTTCTTAAATATATGTATCAGTGGAGGGATATCTGTGGTGAATATGCAAGGAAAACTTTTGGGTGACATGAAATCACACATAGGACTTGTTTTAAAACTATCAGTTGACAGGTATTCCACATAAAATTTGTGTCTAGATTACCGTGCATAGCTCACTTGTGACTGACCGCCATCATTGTTTTGTTGGAGATGGCCTCCTCTCAGTCGCTGACTCCCAAGACACTTTAATCAGAACCAGTTGGGTTACTTTAAAATGCGCAGGTATCAAGTCTTCTATAGTCCAGATCATTTTGACTGATGCAAATTACAGATAGCTTGTAACAGTGTTTGTGTAAGGGGATCTACTGGGGAGAATAATGTTGGGCAGAAGGAAAAGGAACAGCAGGGCTAAACTGGCCATGGTAACCTTTTCCGTTAACACAGCTGAATCACAAAAAGGCTGTTTATCCACAGGATAAAGGAACCAATGGCAAGTATGTAACACCACAAGCAGACAACTGACGCTCGTTTTGACAGGTTAGGACATAAACATCAGTTGCAATGCAATCCAGAGCTCAGCAGTGATATAAAGCCGAAAAATGAGACACAGGCAGAGACAAATTCATGAACAGTTCCAGTGCTTTTGGCAGAATCCATATTCCCTTGCTATAAGCAGATATTGCATTATCAGATACAGCCAGCTCAACAAGATGTCAAGGGTGGAGAAAGTCATTGCTGTGTTTTAGTATGGGAGTGACAGCCATAGGTTTAACAGTACCAGATGGGCAAACCTGTGGCATCTGAACAGTTCAAGTGTGGATCTGCTGCAGAAACTGTGATGTGAATGGCTGCCGGCAAGCTCTCCTGGTGGAAAGCCTTCTGGATCTGCACCAGAAGTGAGGAAATGAGCCAGCACTGGCTGTTTAAGCCAACATCAGCAGGTCTCTCAGGACTCAGCTGTCTGCTCATCCCACTCTCAGTCCACAATAACGTATTGCATAAATAACTGTCTAAGGAACACAGATATCTTCTGTTAGTGGACAGCTCTTGGCTCCTCTGCCATAGGAAGTGCATGACTTTGGGCTATAGGAATATTTTTCAGTGTTGAGATACTTGTAGCCATGTCTGTACCACACAGCATACACTGCTGATCATTTTAGAAATATAACTACATCTCTCTTTATGCTGTAATAATCAGTGTAGAGCTGAAAGCAGAAATCAGTGATGTAGCTGGCTTTGTAGTGACATTGGTATAAATCTTATATCACCAAACAAAAGTAGCAATAGGCACAGAACTCACTTTTACAGAGAATTGAAGTCAGAGAATTTCTTCAGAACTTCCTCTTTTCCTTGTTCCCTAGCTGTTGTCTCAGCTTAAAAGTGAAGATGACCTCAGCAGTTAGCAGCCACAGAGCTCCACACTGTAGCAATGCCTCCTCCTCAGTGCTGTTGAGTGAAAATGCTCTACTTTATTGCAAGTAAAGAGTCAAACCAGACACCCAGATTTTTTCCCCCCTGTTTTTCATAGAAAATATGATTACTTTCTTTTTAAAATTTTGGCCCTAAATTTTATTTTTCATGAAAACAAAACAAAACAAACCAAAAAAACCTACCAGTTTTAATTAAAAATACACAAAACCTGAAAAGAACTTGTGCGTCAATTTGATAAGACACACACTTGTTGATTTTGTTGTTAATAGAAGTGTTCAATTTAAATTAAATTTTAGGGTTTAGTAAGAAAATATCAAGAAAAATTGCTGAGCAACCTTGTGACTCAGTCCCCAACAAGACAGAGGTCTGTGTTCATTGTTTTAACTTTTGGTGTTATTTGAGTGTTCTTAAGAGTGCCTTCCTTGTTTTACCCGTTAGTGCTGGGGTCCATTGCACCTTAAATGATTGACTAGCCAGGTATATGTGTACTGATGGAAAATGCCTTCTTTGTGTCCTCTTAATGATAAAGCATTACCAGGAGTTTATAGCCAAATGATTTAATGCTGCCTTTGGGCTAATGATGTTGAAAGCAATTGGACAATAACACCAAAACTTGTTTTTGGTCTCTCCCCTGGAAACTAGATAGAATATACTACAGATAAAGCAGATGCATGGAACAGCTAGGTATTATAGTTTGTACAAAATTTACTGTATGGTTTCTTTATTACTGGTAGTATTAGCTTTGGCTTTTAAACTCTTTGGTGCTGTTTACTAGTATCTGAATGGTTATAAGAAAAATCTGTGAAACACAATAAAATTTAAGGTACCTGGCTAGAACTTGTTTTTTGTTGTTGTTGGAGGTGGTTTTAGAGTTATTTGCATTTGTAGTTGCCAAGAACCCAGCAAATTCTCATAATAAACTGCATTGACCTCACTACCTCAAACTGCCCATGGCTTCAGCAAAGTACACAGTCCTTCACTGGCAGCCATAGCTGCTAGAAAATGATGATACACTGCCAGTATAATTTGCAGATGTTAGTAATCATGAATTCAGTGTTGGGCATAAAGGAGTGTGGAGAGAGGAATCCCAGAGACTGGCCAGCAGCATTACATGTGGCCAGAATTTTTCACTGAGTTCACATGTGTGCTGCGATACAGTTTGTGCACCTTCTGTCCAGATATATTTGAACACACTAGGGAATAGCTTCCTAATCAGCTGTTATCTGATGCCCATCTGCTATCCCAGATAACATGTGTCCTCTGTAACATTTACCAATATTTGCTCGTGGCTCATTACTTTTGCAGGATATGCTGTTTTGTAAAATAATAGATACCAATTAAAGCTGGTATTCTTATCCCCTCACCTTAGGCTTCTGAAAGACTGCAATACTGGTTCCCACTACAAGTCAAATGAAAGCTAGGCATCTCTAAAGGGAGTTTCATCCTTTTCTGAGACATCTAAAATACTCATGGTGAACTCTTCTCTGAAGGAAATTTTCTGTTTCCTCTGAATATATAGAGAACCATATATCACTACTTTAGGAAGTTAACCTACAAGAAAGATTAAGATTAATATTAATCTAACTAAATATAGTTGCCTATAACCTCAGGGTCTTTTAGTAGTCTTTCAGGAGATATATATACAATGCATCTCATTTTACAGTTAAATGTCTAAAACAAGTGAGCTAAATCACATACTACAACTGTTCCTTCTTCTGTAATGACCATGGTCAGGTACATAAAGTCACTACCACAGGTATTGGCAAGATGTCTCCCACCTTTGCTGGAGGTTTAGCAATGACAACTTTGCATAAAGAACATTCATCAGTTAGAGTTGTTCTGTGAATATAATTATTTTCCTTTTGCTAGATGGATATTACAGGGAAAAATACTTTTGCCATGTAAATAAATCCTTACTGCCTAAATTCTTGCTAAAGAAGTTAAGACGGGAAATTCAGATCTCATTCAGCCTAAAATTCACTGAAAATTCCCATTGACTTAAATCAAGTCAGGAAAGCAATTTAAGTTAAGACAGAACATTGTGTGGTTTGGTTGGTTGGTGAAATATTTTTTCTTTTTGAAAACAAGAAATACATACTGCAATTGGGATTCTTCGCGTCTTTATGTTATGAATGCCAATGTTTTAGTCTCCTGGAACTCCTGGTATAGGGTTGCTTCCTTGTGTTTCCATAGCAGTGCCCATTACCTAGAGTCTGTGAATGAAAACAGGAACAGGTATCAGATCAGGAGGCAAATGGAAGTCAACAGTTTGGAAGGGTGCTTTTTGCTTGTTTGTTGTGGGTTTTTTTGGAGGTTTTTTTTTGAGAAATGTCATCCAAATTCAAGGTAGCAAACTCATACTTTGTGACTCAGTAAAGCTGACTAATTTCTAGACGTGGTCAGCACTCAGGAATTGGCACCAGAATTCAACACTTCATAAGTAGTTCTATCAAAACAAAAACAACAATTTCTTGGGTTTTTTTGTGGAAAAAAAAGCTTATTTTTCTTGAGTAAGTCAAGTGAGAATTTCTTACATGTTCCCTTTGCGTGTATCCTATAAAGCATGTGAACTTTAAGACTCCAGCAACTAAATCACACTGGTATGAAAGTCAACTTGCTGGATCTTTTTCTTTTAGCCCTCAAAATACTCAGAGAAAAAGCCAAGGGGTGGTGGCAGAGTCATAATAAATCAGTGAAAGATTCTCAGCTGCTGTAATGGACATTGGATTAGATCTTGTGTTTGCTCATGTACCAAAAGTTATAAAACTTTCAGAGACTGCTATGTTTCTTTTTAAATTCATTGGGATAACACATTTGTTGCTAAAATAAAATAAAAAAAAAATACAATAACAACATCTCTCTCCCTCTGCCATGTCTTTGTCTCTAAGCTTACCTCCCCTCATAGGAGGATAGATGAAGGGAAATTTTCTGTAGCCCAAGCATTAAGGGTGATAAAAGCAAAATATGTCTGTCAGTCTGGCTATTAAGAGCAGCTGCACCAGAGACAGTTGACCACCAAATGGTATCCTAGCAACCTACAGTAGCATCGTTATACATACTGCTATCAAGCCAAATTTATCCTTTTCAATATCTTAGCTTCAGGAGATCAGGGATGAATACAGAACAAAGGATGAAAATGGTGCCTATGAGAAAGACAACATGGGGTTTTAATTTAAGCAGAGGTTATAGAGAATGCTTGCGTAAAAGGAATAAAGAGCACCACACTTTTGTGAGAAGGAAAGATACCTTCCTGTGGTAAGGCACTAAGAAAATTATTAACCAATTTGCTTTCAGAACACTAATCCTCTGTATATTTTAGCTTGGGATAAAACTTGCAGTATCTTGTCTCTTTAATTCCATTTAATATTTCCATTTTAAAGGGAATAAATAGGGAAATTATTCTTCCTCTTCCTGAGGGGAAACAATTTTTAATTATTCAAACTTTCTAAATCTTAAAAAAAAGTCTAGGCAATTTTACCTTTAAATTGTGGCTTTCAAAAAATAGCTGTTATTGTTTCTAATATTAAATCTGATAATTACAGTTCTGTTAATAAACTTTGAAAATTGAGCAGTTACCTCTTTTTATACCATAAATTGCTTCTACACTCCTGCTATATTTAGAGTCATTGATCCTGCACGGTCCGGATAATTTACCAATGTGCATAATGATCATGACTGTAAATAGCTTTGTCAAAGAAAGGAAAACTGAACCTATGTGCAGATTAGTTACAGAATATTCACTTTTTAAATTTTTTTTCAGTTTTCAGCAAATATTGGAAAAACCTGCTAAGCTTCTAGACCTTACCCACCATAAGGGCTGGACTCATGTCCAGAGTAAATTAGCATGGTTGCACCAGTCCTAGTTGAAATGGGGACCTCTGATCTCAACTAGGGGTTTGGCTGAATGTAACAAAGCTACTGATAATGCAGACAGAGCACTACCTCCAGCAGCAGCAGACCTGTTTCCTTTCAGTAGCATATGCACTGCCAAGTAAGCAGTATGTTGCAAATATCAAGACAGTGTGCAAAGCTACTGATCACTGATCATTTTTAACTTACAGTCCAAACGTTATCCTTGTACAGGACACACTCTGGAGAATGAATTTATAAAGTTATGTTTCTTGATATAATAAGTGTTTTTGTATGCATCAGAAAATCTGTGTGAAGAATATTTCCAAATGACACCCTCAGTAGAGGGCTCTTTGGAGACTTAGCTGAGGAAAAGAAAATCCACAGAAGAAACCCAAACCACTAAATTATTCACTTTTTAAAATGGCATAATTGAAGCAAGTCTTTAATCCAAAATTCAGTCTCTCCCTTAATTTGTATTTCTAATTCTTTTAATGATCTCTTTTGGAACAGGCTATTTAGCTTCCTATCCTTCGTTATTTATTCAGATGACACCAATCCCCATCTTCTCCAAATATTCTTTCAATCTCTAGTTGTCACTGGTAGTACTTCTTCCTCACATCAGTACCTTCTTTAGCTTCCAAGGAAAGAATCTGCCATAGGCATATTTTAATCTAGTAGAATAATTTATTCTACTCTGTGTAGTTCCAAATTTACCTTCTACTCTGCCCCCAAAAGCCTGTGCGTTCATGAAGCCAATCACAGGATTAAAAAAAATATATAATCACCAAAAAAACACACACATTGTCTTGTTATCTGGCTGCCTCTATGCAAACTGTATGTTTCTGATTAGTGTTCCCTGAGCAATATATCAAAGGAACACTGGACAAGAAGAAGCCTGAGAAGTGACAAAAGAGCTGCCCTCTGTCAGTCTGCAGCCACATTGACCGAGATCTGTAACATTTTTGTTTTACAGGCAAATATTCAGATCACATGTCTTCAGCAGCTTAGGCTATATCAGCAGGACAACAGGCCAGACCTATTTAAAAATGCCTCAGATATAGTCAATAAGGCAAGTTATAGTCTGCTGCACACACATGAATACATATGAAGAGATATTAATTGTTTATGTAGTCTCCCACACCAAGTGTGCATTTCCAAATATTGTGGGGATTTTCAAAGCATGTAATTTCTGCTTTAATTTATTTTGTTAGTCTGATCTTTGTTAAGAGATGAGCTAAGGATGCAGTAATTCTGTTCATCAGAAAGAGAATTCCATCACTGGTAAGAAGACAAAATAGCGCTTAGTTTTACATTTTTCTTGACAAAATGCTAGAGGAAACAGACAAGTCTTTGGAACCATAGGCCAATACAAATGCAGAGCAATTAAACAGACTTCTTAGAAGGGAATCAGAGTAGGCCTTTGAGATTTTATGTGATACTAAATTAATGTTTCAAAGATATTAATAACTTAGCAACTAAGTGACCAGAAGAACCATTTCAGAGAAATCATATTCAATAAATGCTGGAGCAATCCAGTTTGATTGATTAGTGTAGGAATTTATGAAGGCACTATATGAATTGTTGGGGAGTTTTCTGTAATAAAAGCTGGATTTAGTGATCTGGGTGGTCATTTACATATCTAAAATTCTATGTTCACCTACAATATAATTAAATTCTGGGTAAAGTAGTTTCCCACAAGTGAAATTCCTTTAAGAATTTGGTGCCATCTCTTAGGCATTTTAAACTTGAGAATTCTTAAGGTGGAAGACAGGCACATCTCCTTCAAGACTGCCTTTTATCTATATCATGCATCAGAAAAAGTCTGCACTTCATAAATCATAGTCAGTAAAGAAAATGTCCTATCTCTTGTGGGTAGAGTGTGAGAAAAAAAGAAAAAAAAAAAAGGGGGGTGGGGAAGGCAAAACAAGACCCCATACATTTTTAGCTGCAATTCCAGTTTACTTGGCAAAGGAAGTTCCACTCATTGACAGGCAGAACTTCTACCATCTGTGTTAAGTGGGTGCATTGCAAGCACCTGGAGCTACAATGAATACTTTCCTTTTTAATTCTTTCTTGTAAAACAGATGGGGAAAAGCACAGCTAGTAGTGTTATGCTGTGTTTAAATATGAGAACACCATCATTTAGTCTCACTGTTGCCTTTCAGCCTGACACCTATATATTTGGACTCCCAGGTTTTAATCAGCAGAAACATGTCAATGTTCAGGAAGCTGTTGTAGGGATCTACTCGAAAAGATTTGGAAAGATGCCACAAGTGACCTACTGCTTATGCAATGGCAGTATATTGATTAGAGGAGATTATAGTTATCTGAATGCAAAGCTCTAGTTTAATGAGCATTTTAAGGGCAGTGCAAGAAATCATGTTTACTCTAAGCCCTATGAAAGTACAGGGCAAATAGGAGGATTCTCAGATGCACAAATTCAAATGTCAAAAAAAAAATAAAAAGGGGATAATTATAGCCTTGCAAAGCTGTTTCTTATGCATATGTCTCCAAGGCTTCTCCTTAAAAAACCCCAACAAAACAACAAAGCAGACAAAAGTTTGTAAAATCCCATTTTCCCAAAGGCTTGAAGAAGAATAAAGTACCTTTGAAGTGACATTAGGAACCTTGAACTGAAAAGAGCAGCGCAGGAAAATCCTGCCCAGCAAACCAAAGCACTTGAGATTTTGTAGGGGACTAAGGGTTTCTGTCCACAGATTTCTAGCTGGTAACTTTGTGTATGCAATAGACCAAGTGTTTTGCTCTGAAGTAACAATAATCAGTTTGGGACACAAAACATTGGCAAACTAAATAGGTTTGCTGAAGTCAAAGTTGGAATATTTAAGCTCTCATCTTCTTACACAGTGGGGAGGGGATACAGGTGTGATCTAGAAGTTCCTCAAGGAAGCAGTGGCCCAGTTTGCAGAAGATGGCTAGAATAATCGATTTAGAGGAGAGTAGGCTGGTTTCCCTTAGCTATATCTATTCTTGCCATCCAATGACCGTCTAAAGTAAAATTCAGAAGGAGCATTGCCTTGTAGCAGTTCTGATGGCTAAGGCATAACACTGGCATATAAACCTGTACATTTTAAATCTCCACAGCCTGACTAAGGCCTAAAACAGAGCTGTCCTGGATCAATGCTCTACCAGTAGGTAATCATGCAAAAGAAATGGCACAGGAAAAATGATTCTGGTCTGATTTCTAGCTTCACAGAGGAACTATGAGTTATCCCAAATCTTTTTCATTTTCTTTTACCTAAAATGTCCAAATCAAACCCCTTTATAACACTCATAAACTACTAGTGATCGAAAACTGCTGAGTAAAATACCCTGATACATCTTCAAATTAATTATTTCCCAAGAAGTCAGGAAAATGGGTTGGACAGATGAAGCAAATACATGTTCATCTGGATTATCTTCTAACCCAGTCTGAAATTAGAGATAAACCCAGCAGCAATCAGAATTTCGGAACTATAAAATTAATATGAAACACTTCCCACTTCTTGTATTCTGTTTTCCCAATACTGAAAAGGGAAAAAACAAAACAAAACAAACAAACAAAAAAGTATTAACTTTTCAGGTTTGCTTTGGAATCCATAGGCAGGAGAAAGGGATCTTTTTCTTTTTCTTTTTCTTTTTTCTTTTCCTTTTTCTTTTCCTTTTTTTTTTTCCTTTTTCTTTTCCTTTTTTGTCCTTTTTCTTTTCCTTTTTTTTGGTAAATGTTAGAAATTCTGTGGCAGTAACAACTGGAATGATGTTAAAAGCTGTTGAATTTTTCTATCAAGAAATAAGAAATTCAGTAAAACATGAGAAAGTTCATCTGTGTCCTTAGTTTTCTTTATAGCATTTAAAAGTATTTTGTTCAAAGTATTACAGCCTATGTTAATAAAGATGTACACTATATATCGTGAATGATGCTTAGATTAAGTAAGCTATTATTTCTAAATTAGCAAAGTTCATTTTTGTAGTCAAGTACTTGAATATTATTATCTTAAAGCTAAATTTACCATATATGTAAATAAATATACAATATATTTATAGAAACATAGGAATCCATTAATCTATTGAACTGGTTAGATCTGAAGTTACTTCATAAAATCAAATATTGTGGCAATTCATTAAAAGGAATTAAGTTTTTCCGAAGTATTGAATTCAACTTTTGAGAGTTTATCTCCTAAATACTGGGGTCATAAAAGGAAAATTTAATTTTTAAAAAAGCAAAAGATTGCTGATGCTAAGACAAATCATCTCTTTAAATCAAGAGTTTCTGATGCTTTATATCCCAGATGTTTTTAAGCAGTTAAGAAAAACTGATATTCAGTATTCTTCCAGTGCAAAGGAAAGAGATTAATATTTATGAATTATGACTCAGATTAAGATTTATATATTCATTCCACAAAAGATGGCTTACTGAATCACCATTTCTCCCCACCTGAATTTCAGGTACTTTTTGCTTGGAAAGAAACTGAATTTAAAAATACCTATTGTGCAGTGGGCATACTAAGCTTTAAAACACAACTTCTGATGGCTGACTGGCAGCGAAAGGCAACTACCAAGTTTGTAAGTAGATTTTTTCTCAGGAATAATTTCCACTCCACAAACTGAACTTAGAATAACAATGACAATAAAATTTTACAAAGTTTTTTTGTTTCATCATTTTCCTAAGGACAGTGTGTTCCTATTTATCGTTATCATCATCATCATCATCATGATCACTATATATTTACATATATAGTAGAGCTAAAACAAGGGGGCAAAATAAAAAAATAACTTAATTCTAAAATGACTTCTTAGATTTTCTCTCTGCTGATGTTTTGTCTTACTTTCTGTGCTTTCCAATTCTTCAATATTAATATATAAATTCCCAAGATGTTTTATATTACTCTGACTTATTAAACCACCTTTGACTTCAAGAAGAACAATGTTACTGTGTAATTACAAATTTTTAATAAATGATATCTTTTGTTCATAGTTGTTGATTTTATAATTTTATAATATATTAATACCTGATATGTTTCTTAAGGGTTTTTATTATTATTATTATTATTATATATTATGTATGTGCATCCCTCAAAAAATCAGGAGTCCAATGAAGTCCTAAAGCTTAGAATTTCCAACACCTTTGAAAATGAGGTAATGTTTAAGCAAGATAAAGACAAGATTTTTGAGAAACACAGAAATGCTGAAAAATAGTGTTATTTTTGCCATCTGAATTTATAATAATTTGTTAGCATCTGTGTAAAATGCACAGGATTTGTAATTCTTATAAATATGTATTGGATGAAATTCTACACAGAATTCTTTGTGTAGGGAGTTCAGTTTGGGTTGGGTTTTTCCAATTTATTATTTTTATTATAACTCTTTCACATATTTTGAAAGTTTTATGTCAGCATTTAGTGGTGAATGATGGGCATGGTACTCCATTTTAATGGGCAGTCGTATAACCAAAGTTCAATCACTACAACTAAATAAAAGTTGGTATAAAACAGAAACATATGCAGTGCCAATAAACACAATACAGTACAGGCTCCTCCAAAATACTGTCTTTTCTTTTCCTTTGCTTTTTATACAATGGAAACTGTAGCTTTGGGAATCCTGATGTATTTTAATGCAGTATGACGTTGCTGTGGCCAACTGGTAGGATTGCAAGAATAAAGAGGGAAATTGTTGTCCTATACACCATGTCAGTATTTCAACTCTGAAATGTTGTGAGTCAGAATGCATCTGTCTGTAATCAGTAACGCATTTAAAATATTTCAGGATCTAACTCTTTCAAGTGTGATCGTGTGCAAAATAATTATTCAGAACAGCTTTTTGTCTGTATAAGAGATGTCCTTTTTCTGGAGAGTTAATATAATTGAAATTGTTATTGAATAACCCTTAATTTTCTAAGATGTTCTAGTTTTAAAAATATATTAGATTACTGAATAGTAAAACATAATCAAAATTTTGTTTCTAGAATCGTGTTTATATTAACTTTCTTTTTCCCATTGTCACAGAAACATTTTAATTATGTCAAATACACTAACTCTATTGTTTTATAAAGCATAATGAAAACGAGAGGAAAACTTCAGGTCTTGAGGAAAAGTTAGGCAATAAATTAAAATGGGATATCTAGATATTTTATATTAGAGACTACAGCAGCAAGGCAAAGGATCTTTAAAATGTGTTATAAACTGATTATGTGCTAAAGCTTTTCCAGTCAACAGCTTGTCATTGACCACGGTGCAGAAAAACTTTCTTTGTATGGGCTGGAGTTTTAACATGAATGTTCTGGGATGGGGTACTCAGGCTCAGGGTCTGAGAGGCTGGTATTCCCCCATTAGAAAGCACCAGTTACAAATGCAGCACCTTCAGACACAGAGTATAGCTGACATGTCACTTGACTTTGGCACAGTCAGAATTGAAATACGGTAAAAATATTCTTTCTGAAAATAATTTTGTTTATGTAAAAAAAACCCCCAAAAAATTCCTTCACTCCTCAAATGGAAGAAAAACTCAGACATAAGCAAAGCTTTTCACTAGAACTCTCCTCATTATTTAGCACAAATTTTAGGCTTATTCCTTCCTCATTCATGATAAGGTTAACTGGAAAACAAGACTCCTATTTGCATAATAGTTTCAAGGTTTTAGAGTTTTTAATTTCACATTTGCATAAAAATGAAACTCAACAAATTTTACATAATTAAACATAAATGACTTTTGAAAGTGGATATTTTAACCATACAATGTTCCGTAACTGCTCCTCTATGTAAACAAATACTCTCCTAAAGATACTACTATTAACTCTCATCCAAGCTATGAAAACATAATTCTTGGTCATAACTTAAACACGGGTTTCTTGTGTCCTGAGATTTTGCTCATTCAGTTAGGTATTTTTTCCTTTCCTTCTGAATCTAAAACATACTTCAGCTAACATTAAATTTATAAAGATATCTGTGGTTTGGAGGGAAACAATTACTAATGAAAATGATAGGTTTGAAAATGCAGATTAGTTGCAAGTCTTTCTTCCCGAGAAGGTCTTCATTTTCGAAACTGAAGCCAAGACTGATAATAATCAGATGACTGTCCACCATCATCATCATCATCATGATCACTATATATTTACATATATAGTAGAGCTAAAACAAGGGGGCAAAATAAAAAAATAACTTAATTCTAAAATGACTTCTTAGATTTTCTCTCTGCTGATGTTTTGTCTTACTTTCTGTGCTTTCCAATTCTTCAATATTAATATATAAATTCCCAAGATGTTTTATATTACTCTGACTTATTAAACCACCTTTGACTTCAAGAAGAACAATGTTACTGTGTAATTACAAATTTTTAATAAATGATATCTTTTGTTCATAGTTGTTGATTTTATAATTTTATAATATATTAATACCTGATATGTTTCTTAAGGGTTTTTATTATTATTATTATTATTATATATTATGTATGTGCATCCCTCAAAAAATCAGGAGTCC